>CM055118.1:334630808-335009831 GCA_029206835.1 Rana muscosa
TCACCACCACCACCCTTACCCATTGACCGACCACCCACACGTGGGTCTCACATTATATACATATCCGAAATCCTAAAATACAAGAAGAAAAACACATCACCCACTAATCCTACAAAAATCCTAATACTAACACACATCAAACCTAACACTAACACCAAACCTAACACTAACACCGACCACCCATCGGCTACTTACAGGCGAGAACGCAAACGAGGTCTAGAATGCCTGCCAGCCCTACTAAAAAAAAAAGAAACTGAAAATCTAAGGGGGGTTAAAAGGACAGAAAGAACCACCCCCGAAAGGAAAAAGGCCCAGAGCCTCAAGGAGGCCGGAAGGAGAAACCCCTCCACAGCCGGGCACTCCTATTGGCTCCAACCCTCTTCCTCTCAAGACTCCTCACCTTCACCAACTCCCGGAAGATATCACCCACCACCTCATGCGTGGACAGGACTTTGCCCCTAGTGGACACCAAACACCGAGCGTGCCATGTGTAATAGAGAGCCACTAAACTAGCTAAATAAAGTGACAATAACTCAAACCCCCTGTGAACCCTGAAGTCGCCATACACCACCTCAGAGTAAGTCAAGGACGAGAGTCGGGGATAACCGATGGCTTCCCCTGCCCCCTCGAGAACCTCAATGTTGAACGGGCATTCGACCAAAAAATGGTCCATGGTCTCCAATGCCCCCCCCACATTCTGCACGAGGACAACCTCTGTCCCCTAGGTTCCTGTGCTTTAGGTTTCCACGGACATAGAGGCGTCCGTGGAAGGCCCTCCACGTAAGATCCCAAAACTTGCTTGGGATTCTTGGGGAATTCAGAAGGGCTAGTCCCTTCTCAAGGACTCTCTCCGGACAATCCCTTAAAGACAGGGGCTTCAAAATGTCCGAGGCCATGACTCTTGAGTACAGCTCACGCCAACCCAAAGAGCCCACCTCAAGGGCAGTTATCCGCCACTGCCTCAGTACCTTTAAAGCTTGGGGGACATAGGACGGGAGATACCCGTGAGATCTGCGAAGATCACCGGGCCGACCCCCATCCTCCCACCTACTCAGGAACAGCAAGAGCCAGTTCTTGCATGAGCGCTCCCAGAGTAGACAGGTCCACAAAGATGGACTGCAGGTTGAACTTCACATATAAGGTGATGAAAAACACCACCGGATTGATCATATCCAACCCACCGTGCCTCCTCTGTCGGTACGTGACTTCCCTCTTGATCAGATTTAGCCTGTTTCCCCACAACAGCAGGAAAAACAGGCCAGAAATCCGGGCATAGAGAGATGCAGGCAAAATACAAACGTAGCTGACATAGAGGAATTCTGGCAATAGGTATGTTTTGACCAGGCTTACCCTTTCCCTCAATGACAGCTTCCAGCCCTTCCAGGCGTTCACCTTCCGAGATGCACCGACCAGTCTGCGCTCCCAATTTAGCTTGGGGTAATCACCCGGGCCAAATAGGATGCCAAGGATTTTAACTTCTGGCTGGGGCTGAGGAAATACGTCCGGAAGAGCGAACTGCTCGCCTTCCCTCCCCAACCAGAGAACTTCGCTCTTGCCCCAATTGACCAACGAAGCATATGCCTCGGAGTAGCTCCCAATTTGCGTTTCCACAAATAGGGCCTCCTCGCGGCTGGACACCACCACCGAGACATCGTCCGCGTAGGCCACCACCCTCACTGCCGGATCCAGACCAATGCAAGGCTCCACCGGAACCCCCTCTCAAACGCTCACAGTCGAGCCTTCTCACAAAGGGATCGACGGCAAAAACGTAGAGAAGGGGGCTCAAAGGGCAACCCTGCCTGACCCCAGAGTCCTCAGCAAAGGCAGGACCCACCCAACCATTGACAAGAGGGAAGCTCACCGCCCCCCTGTACAATACTTTCAGCCAATTCACAAATTGCTCAGGCAAACCGTACTTTCTCAGAAGAAGCCAGAGGTACTCATGGTTCACCCGGTCAAAAGCCTTGGCCTGGTCTAATGCCAGCAGATACCGCCCATCCCCCGTTGCCCTGCACCTTTCCACGGCCTCCCGGACGCTCAGGACGGCATTAAAGGTGCTCCGGCCAGGAATTGCGCAGTGCTGGGAGACAGACAGCATCTTGTCAGCGACTGCTGACATACGCAAAAAGAGTATTTTCGCCAACAACTTCCTATCTGTAGTGAGAAGGGCGATCGGGCGCCAGTTCTCAATCACAGTCGGATCTTTTCCCTTTGACAGCAGAATCAAGGCTGAACTTCTCATTGAGGGAGGGAGAAGGCCATTGGCCAAACACTCATTGAAAACCTCCCTCAAGTGAGGAGCTAAAAGACTCTTAAAGGTTTTATAAAACTCAGCCGTAAGCCCATCGGGCCCCGGCGACTTTTTTAAGGACAAAGAGTCGATGGCCTGCTCGATTTCTGCAACCGAGATTTCCGCTATCAGAGAGTCGGGGAGATCAGGCCCCGCACGAAGCGGGGTCTCATCAAGAAACGCCCTGGCTTTCTCCATATCCAAAGGCTTCCTTCGAAGGAGGTCTGAAAAATGGTCCCTGATGATGCTCAGGATACCCGGTCTGGACCGGACCAGGGACCCCGAGGCATCCTTCAAGCCATGTATGACCTTCGAACTCACCGCCTTACCACAGCTCCTGTAGAGATCCGGGGAGGAAAAATTCCCGTAATCCCTTTCAAGGACCAGGGAGGCAAGACGGTCATACTGACACCCCTTCATCTGAAGCTTCAGATCGGATATCTGTTCCTGAGGGCCCCCAGCTGAAACCAGGCGGTCTAACTGCCTGCGCAACTTCTGGTAGGCCAGGTACTTGGATGTCGCCCGGTACCTAGAGATCATGCGGAAAAAGCCCTCCGACCTCTTCTTCACCACTTCCCACCATTCCTGGCGGGAGCAGCCGCTCTCAAGGAGCGAGGCCTGAGCCGCAAGGAAGATCTCATAGGCCTCCCTAACCTCGAGGTCCTCGAGCAGCGATCCATTAAGACGCCAGAGACCTCGACCCTTCTGAGGGGTGTCGGCCACATTCAGGGTCACAGAAACCATACAGTGATCGGAGAACTCTACCGCCTGCAACACAGGTGCCGCAAAGCTATACTATTCAAGAAAATGCTATCATATCCCAGGGGGCCTGAGGCGCCTGCCCGATCCTTTGATCTGGTGACCATGTTGTAGTCACCACCAAAGACCACCAGCTGGGACGTAAACAGGTAGGGCTTGACCATCGTGAGGAGGCTCTTCCTGTCCCTCCTGGTCTGAGGGCCATAGAAGTTGATCAGCCTAAGGAATTGCCCCCTCACGACGGCGTCCACTACCAGGCACCTACCGACCTCTACCTCAATCACTCGTCGACAAGCCACCGGACCAGTCTTAAAAAGGACTGCAACTCCACTGCAGGGCTCGGCCGCAAGAGACCAGAGGGAGGGCCCGCACCTCCACTCCCTCTTTGCTAGATGCATCTCTGCCACCGATGCCAGCCAGGTCTCTTGCAAAAACAAAATGTCAGCTTCAACTCGGCTGAGAAAATCAAAGGCCATGAAATGAGCCGCCGCAGAACGCACACTTGCGACATTAATGGTCGCAACGCGTATTGGAGAGGGTACCGCCATCCTTAGTGATTTTGGCCTGCATTCTCCTCTGCGTTTTTGCCTACACCCCGGGGTCCTCCTCCGAATCGGAGAGGACCCCATACATATTTCCCAGGATCACTGGGGGGCCCCCTAGGGTCCCTGTTAGGGACAACCCGGGGTACAGAAACCCCAACCTGCCCAGGACCCTTCTTTTTTACTTTTTTCTTAACTTTTTTTGCAGCCAGCCCTCCTGGGTCTGGCCGCCCACATTGACATCAGAGTGCCCGCTAGAGGCATCCTTGGGCCTCTTGTGCAAGCCCTTTGACGACTTAGCCACCTCCATACCCTCCCCGCCCTGAATCCCGGAGACACAAAAGGGGATCCAGGATGGGACGGGAAGGGGACGGAGGCAAAGAGGGAGAGGGGGGGGAGAGGGAGAATAGGGGGAAGGGGGAGGGGAGAGGGAGAATAGAGGGAAGGGGGGAAAGGAGGGGGGAAAGGGGGGGAGGAGGGGGAAAAGGAGGGGGGGAAGGAAGGGAGGGAGGGGGGGAAAGAGAGGGGGCAGAAGGAGGAGGAGGCGTAGAAGAAAGAGGGGGAGGGGGACAGTCCTCAGCAGAGGGCCCCCCACCCCCCCGACCCCTCACCCCCACTGGGCCCAGAAACAAGTCCAGAGGGACCAGGCACATTCCCAGCAGGGGCCCCCACTCCACCGCGCCTACGCCCGGACCTCTGCCTCTGCGGCAAAGGCCCCTCTGGGCCACCAGCCCCAGGCCCATCACCTGGGCCCGCTTGAGGCGCTTGGGGTGGGAGACCCACTCCCTCCGGTGCGTCATCTGGGCCTGGCCCATCCCCATCAGCCGCACGCCCCCGAAAAGCCTTGGGGCAGCGGCTGAAAGGGTGGCCGGACACCCCACAGAGGTTGCAGACAATTAGTCTGCAAGTCTCCGAGGAGTGCCCAGGCCTGTTGCACCTGACGCACCGGGGCGTTGTGCAATCCGCACTCAAATGGGTGGGACTCCCACACTTGAAGCAGCGACGGGGCTGACCGGGGTAAAAGACCAGGATCTTATCTCTTCCAATAAACGGGCTACCAGGGACATGGGTCACACTGGTCCCCTGGCGCTTGAGACGGATCCTGGCCAGCCACGCCCCGGTCCAGACCCCGCGCTCATCCAGGTTTTTGCGGAGGGGAGACTGTAGCTGCCCATACCTCCCCAACCAGGTGGCAATGTCCTCAGGTGGGAGGGATTCGTTCCTGACCAAAACGGTCAGGGACTTTATATCTTCCTGCCTGGACAGGGGGACCACCCTAAGGAACTTCCAAGGCTCCGACCTCTTCAGGAGCTCATAGACGGTGAGAAAGAGCTCCATTAGCACCAAGGAGGAAAAACTGACATCAAACTCCTTGGTGGCCGTGGGATGGATCACTGCGAAGAGGTCGGCTACCTTGAAGTTGGCCCCCTTCAGCAGAAGATCCACTACCTGCCCCCTGCTGGGGCACTGTCCAGGTCCCTCCCACCCGGCTGCACGACATTGCGCCTGCGCCTCTCCGGACCCCCTGTACCCCTCGACCACGGGTTCACCCCCTGGAGCTGGTCTGCGGGGGGAACCCGGAAGTTTTGGGCGCCAAACTGGCCGTACAGAGGGGCCAAAGGGACGCTGGTCCCTGCCACCCGGGCAAAAAACCTTGTCTCCCTAAGCGCCTCAAGCAGCTCTGCCTCCTGGGCCTGCCCCAAAATACCCCCAGCCTGAGCGCCAGTAGAGCCCTCCACCGCATCACCGGGGGCACCCTTGGAGGGCACCCCAGCACCCATGGCTGACACACCAACCGGGGGAACCCCCCGGCCTAATCCTGCCGGGGGGGTCCCTCCCATCCACCGCCCCCCCGGAGCAAGCCACACCCACAACATCCCTCCTCCTAACACTAGGAGGAGGGTCTACCACTGGGGGCCCACTAGAGCTGCAGGCATGAGCCCCAGATGGCTCCTCCCCCTGCTCCTGCGGCCGTGGCTGCTCCTTCCCCTTTGACTGTCCCCCCTGAGACTCCATATCTCTGATAAAGGCCAAGGCTGGGTGATCCCCAAGAAGTTCCCCAGCCTCGGCCTCGCTCCACCTGCCCACCCTCTGGGCTGGGCTCGGGTCCCCTGTGGAATCTAATGCCATAATATCCCCACACATTTTCCCTTCCCCACATACCTCCATCCCATCTCCTTCAGGGCCATCAGCGGCCGCAGACCGGAAGTCCCCGACCACTTCCGGTTCAGGACTTACTTCCTGGTCAACCCCCCCGCCCACTTCCGGGTCAGGCCGACCAGGAAAACCGGAAGTGGCCGCACGGACGCCGCTAGCCTCTCCCACCTCCTCTTGCCGCCCAGGCTCCCGCCCCAGCTCCTCCCCCTGGCCCCCCAGCCCGCCCAGGCTCCGTCCACTGGCCACGCCCCCACTGTCAGCAGTGGAAGCCGCACATCCCGGCGCCATAGCGTCCATTGCTTGTGAGCTGTTTGCAGCATCCAGTCCTCCTCCATCTTCACCAGAAAATGGCGCCCCCCCACCCTCACCAACAACCTCCCCCACATCCACTGCAACCACCACCCCACCACCACTAGTCTTTTCACCCCCAAACACCGGCACACTTGTAGTCTTTGCTGTTTCTGCCTTCACAGTCTCTCCTGCAGCCTTTGTGGTAATGATTTCCATGGCAGTCTCTGTCTGCATGGCGGACCCCTCTCCCTCCTCCACAACACGTGCAGTTTTTATGCCACATGTGGGATTCACAGGGGTCCTGGGGGTCCCGCCATCTTGCCTGGCCATATCCTTCCTCCCTGCCTCTGACCTAGTCCCTGGGAGTGGCGTTAGGACCACCACCGCAACTCCCCCCAACTTCCCTGCTCCCACAGTGCTCCCATCCTGGCCTTTCCTGGCTGCATCATGGGGTACCCTACCCGGGTCTGCCTGCGTGCTGGCAGTTTTTCCTGGCCGCAACACAGCATGGACCCGGGGACTCTCCACAGCCAAGACCACAGGGACCACACTTCCCAGGGAGGGGGGAGGTCCTTCACCGTCACCGGGACTTACCACCTCCACAGGCTCTTTAGGCTGCAGATGGTCCTGCAGGTTTTTCTGGCTGCTATGTCTGGCAGCCTGGGAGCCCTCCTTACTCGCTCTCCGGAGTTCAGTCCTCACTTATAGGAGGAAATCTGTCTCCCCTCGGCCTCTCTCACATAGCCCACCAAGCAGGGTCCATAGGTCACCGCTCTGGCCCTTTAAAAGGCCAATGGCCTCTGCATACTCGCCTCTTCTGAAACTGCTGGCCCGGTCTCTCCTGTTCCTTAGGTCCGTTAGGACTGCCATCTTCCCACAGAAGGCCCGACTGGCCTTCTGGATCAGGTCCTTGACCCTCACGATCCTCCTCTGTAATTTTGCCGGACCCTCCCCAGGCTGGGGCAAGGTCCAGTCCATTAGTTCCCCTTGGGTCCGTAAAAAGAGCATCTCCTCCCTGAATAGGTCCTTAATCCCCAGGGAGGAGGCAGCAGCATCAGGCTGGGAAAGCTGCCCCGGTCCTGGGCTGGAGGAGGCCATCACACCCCTCCTCCTGGAGCTCCAAGAGCTCCCTACAGGCACGTCCTCTCACTCCAAAGGTCTCACAGCAACTGACACACTCCGCCCGCTGTAAGTGCTGCAAATACCTGTTGGTGTAACACACCAGGAAAAAGCAGCAATACAGGCTAACTTCAGATGTAATATGATCAGGAGGCACACTCCGCCCGCTGTAAGTGCCACAAATGCCTGTTGGTGTAACACACCAAGAAAAAGCAGCAATACAGGCTAACTTCAGGTGTATAATGTGCAGGAGGCTTAGCAACAATGACACTGACACTGTCCCCTGCCTATCCTTCTCTCTCCCTGCACACAAGGTTTATCAAAGTATATGACACTGACACTCTCCCTGTCTATCCTTCTCTCTCCCTGCACACAAGGTTTAGCAAAGAAAATGACACTGACACTGTCCCCTGCCTATCCTTCTCTCTCCCTGCACACAAGGTTTATCAAAGTATATGACACTGACACTCTCCCTGCCTATCCTTCTCTCTCCCTGCACACAAGGTTTAGCAAAGAATGTGACACTGACACTGTCCCCTGCCTATCCTTCTCTCTCCCTGCACACAAGGTTTAGCAAAGAATATGACACTGACACTGTCCCCTGCCTATCTTTCTCTCTCCCTGCACACAAGGTTTATCAAAGTATATGACACTGACACTCTCCCTGCCTATCCTTCTCTCTCCCTGCACACAAGGTTTAGCAAAGAATGTGACACTGACACTGTCCCCTGCCTATCCTTCTCTCTCCCTGCACACAAGGTTTAGCAAAGAATATGACACTGACACTCTCCCTGCCTATCCTTCTCTCTCCCTACACACAAGTTTGAGGTACAAATAGCACTGACACTGTCCCTGCCTATGTAACTCTTTCCCTACGCGCAACACACTACACAAGGCCGCCGCGCTGGCGGCCTTTTATAGTGTGGGGCGTGTGCTAAACCCCCATAGCTATAATTGGCCACAGGCAACCTGCCTGTGGCCAATTATGGCTCTCCTAGCTGCCGGCGCTGTGATTGGCCAAGCATGCGGGGTCACAGTGCATGCTTGGCCAATTACAGCTCCGGGATTGCACTGCGATGGCGCAGTGTATTGTGGGCCGTTCGCGTCACTCGAATTTGGCGCGAACGGCCCAAATCGTTCGATGTTCGCCGAACGGTCGAACAGCCGATGTTCGACTCGAACACCGAGCTCATCCCTAGTAAAGAACCCCCACAATGTTCAGCTCATTGACTGTTGCAAATAATTCTAATTTTCTTTTTATAATACTCTCATTATGCCCCCATCATTTTGCATTCTTCCCCTCAAACTTTTTTGCCCACTACTGTCTATTGCTATGTCAAACACTTTTTCTTGATTGACTAAATTTGTTTCCATCTTAACATCTATTTTACATCATTAATTTTTTCACAATAAATGTTTTGACAGATCTGGATCCTCATCCATGATGGAAGTCTCCTCCTGATCCTGAGAAGGATCATCTTGGCTGGAGGGAAGGCTGGAGGGAAGGCTGGACAGTGATTCCCTCGGTGTAATGTGGTCATTCAGAAAGGCCAACCTGTCGTAGTACCACAAATGTGGGACATATACCTCTCCTGCTGCTGCTCCTGACCTCTGAGAAGCCAGGACCCGATTGCGCGCAGTCCTATATGTGCCTCTCAAGGTCCCAATTTTTGTGTCCAGCTGCTCAACGGTTGCATTGGGCATCCTGGTGTGCACAAATGGGAGCAGGCTCTCCAGCGCTGCTTTCCTTACCCCTTTTTTTTGTGCCACAGATTTTTGGTCTCCCACAGAGCGGGCAGCTACCTTAACCTAGGGTGACCAGACATCCCCAGTTTCAGGGGACAGTCCCCGGATTGAGGACACTGTCCCCGGACCAAGTCTATCCCCGGTTTTGTCCCTGGATAGGATTTGAACAGGGGCTGGGGCAATTTCATAGACAGTCAGTGTAGAATAAAAAAAAAAAATCTGAATTACACCCCCCCCACTCCGCCGCGCCTACTAGCTTAGGGGGGTGTATTTTTTTCCATTATCTGTACCCCTTTCTGATGATCATGTGATGGTCAGAGCTCTGCTTGCATGTTCTTCTGCCTTGGCTCAAGTCCCGGCCAGCCGCCTGCCTGCTTATCTCCTTGCCTTCCCTGGTGAAGTGATTTCCTCCGCTCCCCACCCAGTAGTAGCTGGGGCCCGGAGTGTAAGACTTGACAGGCTGTGAGGCGGGCGGCGGCGACGGGCAGAGAGTCGCTGATTGCTGCCATTACTAGTAAAAATAAAAAAATATGTCCCCGGATTTCATTTTAAAAATCTGGTCACCTTACCTTAAGCGATCTATAAACTCTGAAAGGAGTTCTTTCTCTAGAAACGCATTCATTGTTTCTGCAAGACAAAACACCAGACAAAAATAAAAATGTCAATCACACTCTAAACTCGAGTAATCTTTATGCCCATATATGCATCAACAATTTCTATGCAGTATAGGCCACTTATGTACCAAGTATTAAATCATACCTTCGGTCTTACGTTGTGCGCTCTTAACTCCGTCCTACGCACACCGAACGTAGGTACGTCACATGTGTGTTAGCTTTATTTACACTACGCATGCGTGACACACGTCGCCCGCCCATGACAGTTTTTATCGATGTTTCCCCGCCCCTTCTCTTTCGGCACGCAGGCGACATGGCGGAGTCACAGCAGGTGTCTGTGAATTCAGAGAATTCTAATGAGGAGACAAGGCATCTAATATGTCCTTTGAGGAGATGGCGGAGATGGTGGCCATATTGAACAATTCTGAATATGATGCAAAGCATGGGCCGTATTCCCACCCTAATCTTCGGAAGGACAAAATTATGAAGAAAGTAGTGAAAAGTCTGAAGAAGAATATCGGTGTGAAAAGATCCAAGGAGCAGCTCAGAAAGAGGTGGTCTGACCTCAAACTGAGGGAGCCGGAGCAGTTAAGGAGCATTAACAGAATGCTTAAAAAAAGTAAGTACTTCTCCTGTGTCCCTATTGTTGTATTTCACAACTTGCATGTTGCTCCCTGTTGTAGTTTTTAAAGATTTTACATTCTAAAATTACATCTTCTACAATTTAGTGGGCACAGTAATCATTCGATATAGACACATCGTTTGCACACTACATACGATGATTTGTCAATATCCGTTCTTTTAAAAAAAAAAAAAAAATGTATGTTTAAATTCACTAAATGTTATGACATTGTTGTCTAGATGATGTGTTTGGAAAAAGAATGAAATGCAAACTTGAATCAATATAAAGGAGAGGACACTCAGCAGCTGTTTACACATCTGCACTCACAGGAGCACTATAGTGTGGGCCACCAGAACAACCTTTTTAGGGTGTCCACCACAAATGCTACAGTGGGTACTGGGGGGGGGGTGCCCATGTGAGAAAATTGTCACAAAAAGGACATTATTCCAGCTTTGTTAAGTTCTACAATCTGGTCTTCAGCTTGGAACTGTGCCAAAACAGACAAGTGTACCCCACCTGCAAGCAATGTTTCATATTCCTAGTTATGACTTCATATATGTGTGTGTTAAGTGTACCATTTGTTTGAATCTCATAGGGGAGAGAAGACTGGGAGGACACGACTCCTCGGAGCCCAGGAACCCCACACCTTCTAAAGAAGCCCAACCTCCCCAACAAGCCCAACCTGAGGATGTGGAGGAAGTAGAAGTGGATAAAGGAGAGGTGGAGGAAGGAGAAGTGGTGGAAGGAGAGGTGGACGAGGTGGTGGAACTTGTCACTACAACAGGTCAGTATCTGTCACCACAGCTTCAGGTAAGAGATGTAGGCCTGGAGATTTTTTTTTTATTATTTTTATTTTAGGGGATGAATATGTCGCTGAAATTCCACGATTCTCCAGTGATAGTGCACAAAGACTCATCCAACAAATAATGGATTGTAGTACTCAACTGTACTTCATGAAGAAAAGGATTAATGATATGGAGAATACATTTAAGGACATCAATCATTGATGTGTTGGGGTGAATAGAATTGTAATGAGCCCCTTTGCTCGCTCGGTTCCACTCTCCCGACACTCCTCTGCTTCTATCGGATCATACTACAGATCGCAACGTCTGATGGTTTGGTCATCCGATGCTCCAGGATTCAAACTACAGCTATGTGACATTCTAATCCATTTGTGGGAGTTCAGAACAAACACCAGGCAGGCTGTATGTAAGTTCAACAGGACTTCTTTTTATTGGAAGCACACACACACACTCTTATACAGCAGTTTGAACACCCTGCCCCCAACAACCACTTTCCTATTGGTCTGAACGCTTGAATAGGAGAACTGAGACGTGTATTGACACAGAAGCCCCAGGGGGTAATTAAAGTACATAAACAAACAGTCAAACACAGAACAATGCTTTTCTTCTAGACCATGGAGCCGTCTGGAGGGGGGGTTAGCCTTAAGACAGGGCAGAAGACCCCCCCACTGTGTAATAGATTCAAAGGAGAAATACTTCAGTATTCAAAAGGTTCATGACAATACTCCCCCCTGGGAAACAGTCCAACAGCCACAGTGGGACCCCAAACGGGTCAACTCGAGGATGTTGGAAAAGTAGTCTTAAGGTTCCAGGTCTGTCTGCCGGGATAACCCATCCGCATTCCCGTTTTGAGGCCCTGGCCGATATTGTATGGTAAAATTGTACGGTTGCAAAGCCAGGCTCCACCTTAGTAATCGCCCGTTCTCTCCCGCCACCCGGTTAAGCCATATTAAGGGATTGTGGTCCGTCATGACGGTAAAAGAGCGTCCATACACGTAGGGCTGCAATTTCTTTAAAGCCCAGACTAAGGCCAAACACTCTTTTTCCACGGCAGCATATCCAACTTCACGGGGTAACAATTTGCGGCTGAGATATGCCACTGGGTGCTCTTTCCCGTCATCGCCAACTCGGCTTAGTACGGCTCCCAGTCCAAACATGGAGGCGTCTGTATGAATGACAAAGCGTTTGTTAGGATCAGGGGCCGCCAGTATGGGAGCTTGCGTTAGGGCGGTTTTTAACTGATGAAATGCTATCTCGCACTCCGGGGACCACAGGACCTGTCTAGGGAGAGTCTTTTTGGTCAGGTCCGTCAGGGGTTTTGCTATGTCACTATAGTGGGGTACAAACTTCCTGTAGTACCCTGCTGTCCCTAAAAATGCAAGTACCTGGGTCTTGGTTCTGGGAACCGGCCAGTTTAGGACGGCCTCTATTTTTGCAGGTTCTGGCCTCTGCTTCCCACATCCTACTCTATGTCCCAGATATTGTACCTCAGACATCCCGATATTACATTTGTCTGGCTTCAGGGTCAGGTCTGCGGCTCGGATCCTATCTAGCACTATTCCCAGGTGTCTAAAATGTTCCTCCCAGGTCTGGCTATAGATTGCGATGTCGTCAAGATATGCGCGTGCAAAATCTTGCAGACCATCAAGGAGTTCATCTATCATCCGCTGGAAGGTAGCGGGCGCATTCTTCATCCCGAATGGCATTACCCAAAACTGGTAAAGGCCGAACGGGGTGATGAAGGCCGACTTCGGAATTGCTTCCGCTTCCAAGGGAATCTGCCAGTAGCCCTTACACAAGTCAATAGTCGTCAGATAATGTCCCTGAGCTATTTTGTCCAGCAATTCGTCCACTCGGGGCATAGGGTAGGCATCTGTCACAGTACAGTCATTCAGTCGCCTATAGTCCACGCAAAATCTGGTCGTGCCATCCCGTTTTGGGACTAATACTACAGGGGAAGCCCAGGGGCTTGCTGATGGCTCGATCACCCCTAACTCGAGCATCTCCCTAATCTCCGCTCTCATCCCTTCTTGCACTGCTCCAGGAATCCTATAGGCTGGTTGTCTCAGGGAGTGCCGAGAACATCTCCTGACGGTCTTGGAGTAATTCTCTGGCCTGTTCTCGTTCTTGGGATCCTAATCTATCTCCTAGCCGTATATCCTCCACACCCCCGGAACAGTTACTGATTTCGGGGAGCTCCAGCATCGGTAGATATTCAGAGTCCCTGGTGGCAGGAGCGCATATGGCGGCTACTGCCTCAGCCCTCTCATGATAGGCCTTCATCATATTAATGTGGAACGTCCTCTTAATTTTTGTGCCTGCACAGCTGGCAACCACGTAGGTTGTATCGCACAGCTGTTTTACCACCTGATAGGGGCCCTGCCAGGAGGCCTGTAATTTATTTTGCTTCAGGGGTTTTAGTACCAGGACTTTCTGTCCGATATAAAAGGTGCGATTCCTCGCAGACCGATCATACCAAACCTTCTGCTGACTGTGGGCCGATTGCATATTCTCATGGACTAGATCGGTAAGTTCCCGCAGTCGCTCCCTGAGTTCCAAGACATAACTAAGGATGGGGAGGCCTTCCGGATCCTCTACCCCCTCCCACTGGGCCCTCACTAAGTCTAAGGGTCCCCTAACCCTTCGCCCATATAACAGCTCAAATGGGGAAAACCCAGTAGACTCCTGGGGTACCTCTCTATAGGCAAACAGTAGATGGGGAAGATATTTCTCCCAATCCTTCCTACTCTCCGCAAAGGCCCGAAGCAGCTGCTTCAGGGTCCCAATAAATCTCTCACACAGCCCATTAGTCTGAGGATGGTAGGGGTCGCTCTGGAGGGGTTTAATCCCACAGAGACGCCAGAGCTGCTGCGTCAGCTCAGCTGTGAACTGGGTACCCTGATCGGACAATATCTCCTGGGGAAACCCTACCCTAGTAAATACCCGCAGCAAGGCATCTGCTACTGTATCAGCATGGATATTGGATAAGGGAATGGCCTCCGGGTAGCGGGTGGCGTAATCCACCACCATAAGAATATACTTCTTCCTGGTGGCACTGGGGTGGGCCAGTGGGCCTATAATATCTACCGCTATGCGGCTAAAGGGTTCTCTAATAATCGGCAGGGGTTGCAGCGAAGCTTTTGGGTGATCCCCTGTCTTCCCTACTTTCTGACAAGTCTCACAGGTCCGGCAGTATTCTCGCACTTCGGCATGTAACCTGGGCCAGAAGAAAGCATGAGACAACCGACTCCGGGTCTTGGCTATCCCTAAATGTCCGGCCAAGGGGATGTCGTGCGCCAGGCGCAATAGCTCCCGTCTGTATTTCTGGGGTACAACTAGCTGTTTGTGGGGACCCTGTCGCTTCCCAGTGCCCATTCCCTCAGTGTAACGATAAAGAAACCCCCCCTCCCACTCTATTCTGTCTTCCCCCAACCCCCCTGGATCCTTGCCCGCCCTGTCCCGATAACCAGCTAAAGTTGGGTCACTCTGAGTCTCTTGCCTAACGTCGGAGGGAGAATCCCAGCACCAGGGGTTGTCAAGTCTGGGTAACGTAGGAGGATTTGGCCTTACCCGGGTCCCAGTAGGAGTGGAGTTGCCTTGAAGTTGGCTCTGACGTCTGGTGGTCACGGCCATAGCGTCCTCTGGGGCATATGAGGAAGTTAAATGTCCCAAATCGTTTCCCAAAAGTACTTCTGCGGGTAACTCGCATAGTAATCCCACTCGCACTTGTTGCTCCCCTGAGCCCCAATCCAAGAGGACTTGGGCGGTGGATAAAAGTAGTACCTTGCCCCCTGCTACCCTGACTGCAACAGTCTGGCCGGTCCGGGCCGACTGGGGAATCATGTGAGGCTGGATGAGGGTAATCGTAGCCCCGGAATCGCGGAGTCCCTGGGCCGGCTGCCCATTAACCCATACTGCCTGGCGATGGTGCTGCCGATTATCTCCGGCAGCAGCTTGGACGGGATCAGCCTCGAAAAGTTCGCCGCACTCTTCCTGAACATCTCGATGGTTGGGCTCGTTCTGGAAACAATGAGCCGCTGGTCTGGATGGATGATTAGTCTCTCGGTACCTCATGGATCGGGTAGGGCAATATCGCTGCAGATGACCGGTTTGGTTACAGGTATAGCACTTAGGCCCGGTAGGAGGGTTGGGTCGGGCTAGGGGTCTAGAGGCAGACCACTGAGGTACTGAAGTTGGGTTAGAGGCTGGTAAAATGGGCCGAGATAGTGGATAGCGCTCGCTTTTGCCTGACCTTCGAGAGTCCAGATATTCATCGGCCAAAGTAGCCGCTTGCTGAACAGTCCGTGGTTGCTTATCTCGCACCCAATCCCATACTACCAGAGGGGTGTGGTTAAAGAACTGTTCTAAGAGTACTAGCTGGGTGATGTCCTCTATGGTATGAGCGTGGCTTCCCTGGATCCATCCCTTAAGGTTTCGCTGCAGACGATGTGCCCACTCCACGTATATTATGTTGGTTTGTTTCCGGGATTCTCGAAACTTAATTCGGCTGGCTTCGGGTGTAATGGCAAATCGGACTAGCAGAGCTTCTTTTACCCGGTCATAGTCTTTAGCGTCCTCGTCCTCCAGGGCCCGATACGCATCCGCCGCTCTGCCAGTTAAATTACTCGCCAGTAAGGCGACCCAATCTTGGGGCAGTACTTCATGTATCTGGCATAGTCTCTCAAAGTCCTGCAGGAACGCTTCAATTTCCTCCTCTCCTTCCTTAAAGAGTTTGAACGCCCGAAAGGGCAACTTACGGAAAGGTGCTGCATCTTTAGGTGTTGTCTCCGATTGCCATATTTCCGCCATTCTCTGCTCATGTTGCCGCTCTAGTGCTCTCTCTTGTCGCTCTAGTTCTCTCTCTTGTCGCTCATCCTGCAGCTTGATGTCTCTAATGGCATTCTGTATGGCGGTCTCTGATGGGTTAGCACCATATAATGCCAACCGCTCTCGGACTCGTTGCTGAAACAGGTCTTCAACTGACCGGGGTCCTGCATCATCATCCCTCTGGTCCATCTCGGCTAGCTCCCTGATCAAGGTGGCCTTGTTCTTTGTCCCACTGGTCCCTCCACGGCTCTCAAGTAAGTCTTTCAGCATGGCTTTCCTGCAGGCTGCATAGCTGGTCATTCACTGTGGTGGTTTGGAGTGTCCCAGTAACTGGAGAGCAAATCCCACTGCTGCCACCAATGTAACGAGCCCCTTTGCTCGCTCGGTTCCACTCTCCCGACACTCCTCTGCTTCTATCGGATCATACTACAGATCGCAACGTCTGATGGTTTGGTCATCCGATGCTCCAGGATTCAAACTACAGCTATGTGACATTCTAATCCATTTGTGGGAGTTCAGAACAAACACCAGGCAGGCTGTATGTAAGTTCAACAGGACTTCTTTTTATTGGAAGCACACACACACACTCTTATACAGCAGTTTGAACACCCTGCCCCCAACAACCACTTTCCTATTGGTCTGAACGCTTGAATAGGAGAACTGAGACGTGTATTGACACAGAAGCCCCAGGGGGTAATTAAAGTACATAAACAAACAGTCAAACACAGAACAATGCTTTTCTTCTAGACCATGGAGCCGTCTGGAGGGGGGGTTAGCCTTAAGACAGGGCAGAAGACCCCCCCACTGTGTAATAGATTCAAAGGAAAAATACTTCAGTATTCAAAGGTTCATGACAAGAATAAAACCCCCCTTTTTTTTCCTAGTTTTTGTTCTCTTTTGTAGCACTTTTTCTAAAACTCAATTTTTGAAGATGCACACAGTGGGTCAACATGTGCTATCTGCCATCACGGGATCTCCATGTACGTGTTTTGGGGGAGCAACCTCTTCATCACAACTCAAGTAGGTGAAAGGAAGAAGGGGTTGCCCCCCCAAAACATGTTGAATGATCTCCCATGATGGCGGGTAGCACATGTTGACAATAGGGATGAGGAAGTAAATAACCTATTTTACCCACCCTAAAATTGTGTGCATCTTCAAATTTTGTCTTGTTCAGGGGTGACAACACTCCATCTTTAATGGAGGGCAGATAGACATTTGTTTTTTTTAAAAAGGTCTGGGATCTTGCCTAGATGTTATTATTGTTGTATTTTGAGGTATGTTGAGGAGAGTTTTTGTAATTTCATTAGCACCAAAAATTGCCATGTTAGGTGAAAAGCCAAAAATGTGTTTCTAAAATGTAAAGACACAAAAAATGTACAAAAAAACATATGTGTGATTGTGCACAGAGTAAAATACTAGAAAACAAAAAAAGTGTGGCTGCTAATTTTTTTTAAACACTATAACCATTTTTGGGTTTAGTTTTGTTGTTAGCAGTGAAATGTTTTGTGTTTACTAAGGAAAATACACTTGGCACTACAAGTACACTTTGAAAAAGTAGCAGACAGCTCAAATATAAACAAAGCCAAACTACAAAATTAAAGTTCAGATACGCAAAAAGTTCAGATACGCAAAATTAAAGTTCAGATACACAAAGGCTTTAAAGAAGGAACCTCCACAGTCACCCAAAATTCCAAAAAGTTCCAAAGAAATTACAGCTTCGGGGACACCTTTAACCACTATAGGTTCTGAACTTTTAAATGCTTTATGGGATCTTGTCACGAAGTGCCAGAAGAGTAGTACGGTACATGTAGAAGCTGGGTACCAGAAGCTCAGGATCTTTTTAGGGAAACAGCCTGTACCACTTGGGGAAAAGGATTCCGACACCTGGATGGAGCAGGCGATGCAGGCTGTGGAAGGATGGGAAATACTAGACATGTGCACACTGAAATATTTCGTTTCGGAATTTCGTTTTCGTCCGAAAAATAAATTTATTTAGTTACTCCCGAAATTCGTTTTTATTTATTTCGTTTTTCGTTAGAAATTGCATTCGTCCGAAAATCTGAATTAATTAAGGTCGAATCTGTCATTGAAGGCTTATGGTGTCTGTCGAATGTTCAAAGAAGATTCAACGGAGCAGTGAAACTGTACGACGCTGCAATCATACATTTCCGGTCGGATGTTCCGCCCACAAGCTATAGAAGAATTCTAATGTTGTATGACTAGTAATAATTATATTTATTCATTACTATTACTAGTCAACCAACATTAGAGTTCTTCTATAGCCTATGGGCGGATGCATTTGACCGGAAATGTACGATTGCAGCGTCGTACAGTTTTGCTGCACCGTCGAATCTTCCAACTTTCGATGCTTTGTCGAATCTTCGTCATTCTAGCTATTTTACTGCTCCTCCTCTTTGGTTACAATCAGCCAATAACATTCATCATCAACTTTATTTTTATTTTACTTCCCCCACCCAATTCCAGCAGTGATCTTTTCTCTCTATGTCGAATCTTTTCTCTCTATAATAACAAATCTTTTCTCTCCTATGTCGAATCTTTTCTCTCCTATGTCGAATCTTTTCTCTCCTATGTCGAATCTTTCTCTCCTATGTCGAATCTTTTCTCTCTATAATGTTGAATCTTTTCTCTCCTATGTAGAATAATCTTGGACTAATAGAGTTAAGGTTAGGCACATTCGACCACAGGTTCGATAGACACAGATTGTTATTGTCAGCGTCACGTCGAATCTCCTATCTATATCGAACTGTTGTAGCAACGAAAACGAAAATAAAGCATTTGTTTATGTCGGATCTTTCGGTTTTCGGATTCTGTGCTTTCGTTTTCGTTTGTTAAAACGATAACGAAAATAGCTGAAATTCGGACGAAAATGCATTTGGACGAAAACGAATGCACATGTCTAGGAAATACCAGAGGCCCAGAAGAAGCAGCGCATAAGAGAAAGTTTAAAGGGTGCTGCTGCTGAAGCCGTGAAGAACCTTGGGTTCAGCAATGCTGCTTGTACTACCTATGACTATTTAACTACCGTATATACTCGAGTATAAGCCAAGTTTTTCAGCACTTTTTTTGTGCTGAAAATGCCCCCCTCGGCTTATACTCGAGTCACCTTTTTGCGCCTGATCTCCCGGAGTTTGCGGACCCGGTACCAGCCCGCCGTAGGTCTCTTGGACCCCAAACTTGCCACACATGTAGCCCCACTCTTCCTCTACAAGTGTGCAAAGTTTGTTGTTCGGGGGACCTATGGCCGGGGAGCACCAATTTTTCAAAGCTGGGCACCCCTTCCATAGACTCCCATGTTAAACTGTAATTTCTCTGGTGAATTTGGGGACCTGGTACCGGCCGGTCGTAGGTCTTCTGGACCCCAAAATTGGCACACATGTAGCCTCATTTGTCCTCTATAAGTGTGAAAAGTTTGTTGTCTGGGGAACCACTGGCCGGGGAGCAACGGTTTTTCAAAGCCAGGCAACCCTTCTATAGACTTCTATGTTATACGTCAGTCTAGTCAAGGACACAGTGAGGCATGGGCACAGTGAGGCATGGGCACAGTGAGGCATGGACACAGTGAGGCATGAGCACAGTGAGGCATGGGCACAGTAAGGCACAGTGAGGCATGGACACAGTGAGGCACAGTGAGGCATGCACATGGACATAGTGAGGCATGGGCACAGTGAGGCATGGACACAGTGAGGCATGGGCACAGTGAGGCATGGACACAGTGAGGCATGGGCACAGTAAGGCACAGTGAGGCATGGACACAGTGAGGCACAGTGAGGCATGCACATGGACACAGTGAGGCAAAGTGAGGCACAGTGAGGCATGCAGATGGACACCCTAGGCTTATACTCGAGTCAATAGGTTTTCTCATTTTTCTGTGGTAAAATTAGGTGCCTCGGCTTCTATTCGGGTCGGCTTATACTCGAGTATATACGGTATGTTGCAGGAAGAGTTCGGCCAATTGGAGAAAGTGGCCAATTTAATCTATCAGTTTGAGCATACCCTTCAACAGCCAGGAGAAAGACTGTCTGAATACGTTTGCAGATTAAACAAGATGCTGTGCCAAATTGTCCTTAAGAAGGGGATGCTGCCACAAGCCATAGATGTGGCTAGGATGAAGCAGATTTTAAAGGGAGCATTGCGTTCTGATCCAGTTTGGCTCCATCTGAAAACCACCGAAGGGGGTCATGTTCCTCAACTACCCGGACCTTGTGCGAATAATAACGGATGAAGAGGCTCTGCTGAAAGACCAACAGGTGACCGAGAAGCCCACTACTCCCCCCTCAGTTGGGGTCAGATCCGCCATGGCCACTGAACGGGACTCGGAGGTGGAGGTCTTAAAGTCGCAGATGACCCAAGTATTAGAGATGCTGACCTCTTTAATGGCCAAGAACTCAGGAGTTGGAGAAAAAGAAGAAGTCTGTACCAGAGCGTTTCAACACCAGTCTCCTCGCGGGATAGAGGAGAAGCTGTTTGCTTTAACTGTGGAGAAATTAGCCATTTTGGGCGATTGTGCCCCAGTCCAGGGAAGACCCGAGGCAACTACCGCCAGCCGGCGGTAAACTCCAGAGGGCCCCGGTGAAGGAGTCAACCGGGTGCCCATCATCTCCAGCAAGCTCCATTGGAATAAGAAAGCCAAGAAGTGAGGGGAATAATTCCCCATCAAAAGCACATAATACCCCTCCCCTGGAGGAAAAAACCCCAAAAATCGCAAGAAATCAATGCATACCAGGCCCAACAGGGATTAAGATCCAGGAAAAGATGGAAAAATAAAAAAACACCAAAGGCCAAAACCATGGGCCCAGGAAAAGAGGCCTCTCCGACAAAGTTTCCAGGCAAGTTAGTGGGACCCTTTCAAGTGGTCCCCATTCAAGTGGAGGGAGTCTACACGAAGGCCATTCTGGATACAGGGGCTCAAGTAACCCTCCTGTATCGGGATTTCTACCAAAAGCATCTGAGACATTTGCCCTTGCAGAATTTAGAAGACTTGGAAATATGGGGAATTGGCACCCAGAGCTTTCCTTATGACGGTTATCTCCCGATTAGATTGGCTTTCGACCCCTCAGTAGCAGGAGAGGCAGAGGTCTTTGACAACCTGGCGGTAGTCTGTCCCCGCCCACCAGGGGCCAAGAAAAGTTCTCTGATAATAGGAACCAACACTGACCTGGTGAGACTACTGGCCCCTCTAGTACAAGAGCAGGGCGTCTCAACAGCCAGAATCCATCCCATGTTGCAGTTGGCCTATCAGCGATTGATCTTGGAACAGAAGGCCCCAGAAGAGGGGGTGGGGAAAGTCTGGAGACTGGAGAAGAGAGAGAAAGTGTTGCAGCCTGGTGAAGTAGCCTGCTTGAGAGCCACTGTGAAGCTCACCTGGGAACAACCTGGACCCTTTGTAGTCCTGGGACCAGACCCTCTGGGTACCCACCCAGGACTGGAGGTAATCCCCGAAGTAGTCCCGCTGAGAGTCCTGAAGAAGGCAAACGGCAGGGTGCCAGTGAGTATCAGAAATACCACTGACTCGCCTGTGAAGATTCCAGCCCGGATGCTGTTGAACAGCAATTTTCAAGTCTTGCCACAGATTCTCAATTGGATTTAGGTCTGGACTTTGACTGGGCCATTCTAACAAATAAATATGCTTTGATCTAAACCATTCCATTGTAGCTCTGGCTGTATGTTTAGGGTCGTTGTCCTGCTGGAAGGTAAACCTCCACCCCATTCTCAAGTCTTTTGCAGACTCTAATGCCTTGTACACACGATCGGATTTCCGATTGAATAAAATCCGATGGAATTTTTCGTCGGAATTTTGATGAAGCTGACTTTCATCAGTCTTGTCTACACACCATCAGACAAAATTCCGACTGTCCAAAGTGCCTTGACGTACAACACGTGCGACGGCACTATAAATGGGAAGTTCAAATCCAATGGCGCCACCCTTTGGGCTGCTTTTGCTGATTTCCTGTTACCGTGTGTTAGTAAAAGTTTGGTGTTAGCCGATTCGTGCTTTTCATTCTCCGTGCTTTTCAGTCCGTTACAGCATGACGAATGTGCTATCTCCATTACAAACACTAGTTTTACCAGAACGAGCGATCCCGTCTTGTAATTTAGTCTGAGCATGCGTGGATTTTCCTCCGATGGAGTTCCACACAGACGATCGGAATTTCCTATCGTTTTTTTTTTCCATCTGAAAAATTTAAAACATGTTCTATTTTTTTACACCGATGGAAAAAATTTAGATGGGGCCCACACACGATCGATGAATCAGAAAAACCAATCGTGTGTACAGGGCATAACAGGTTTTCTTCTAAAATTGCCCTGTATTTGGCTCCATCCATCTTCCCATCAACTCTGACCAGCTTACCTGTCCCTGCTGAAGAAAAGCATCCCCACAACATGATACTGTCACCACCATGTTTCACAGTGGGGATGGTGTGCTCAGGGTGATGTGCAGTGTTAGTTTTCTGCCACGCATAGCATTTTGCTTTTAGGCCAAAAAGTTCAATTTAGTCTGAACTAAATGGCCACATAGATCTCTTAGGGCTCATGCACAGTACAGCTCAAAGGAGTTCAAAAAGCGGCTCCTATAGGCTTTTGAGCTCTTTTGAGCTTTTATTTTTTCTGCCTGGATACCCCCCTCCATGTTAGCCAAGGTGTCCATGCACACTAGGGCTTTTTCAGGCATATGTTCCTACAGGCAGACAAATCCACCAAACTTGCGTTTTTAGAGGAACTAGTGCCCCAAAGAGCTCAAAAAAGGTCAAAAAAGCTCAAAGAAGCTCGAAAACGCACAAAAACGTTTGTTTCAGCTTTTTGTTTATACAGTGATTAAGAAAATACTATGTAGGAGGGTATGTGAAAAAAAATAAATGCTTATGCTCTAAAAAGCTCAAAGGAGCTCAAAGGTGCTTGAAGAAGCGCGTAGAAGCTCAATAAAAACATGCACAAGAGCACAAAAAAGCACAGGCACAAGTTTCTTCAGGTTGAAATAAAAGCTCAAATGCCTGTAAAAGCAGTTTTTTTTGTGCTGCAGTGTGCATGAGCCCTAACGCTCCATTCACACCTAAGCAGCGACACCTGCTACACCCCAATGTTTTAGATTTTTTTGGTGTGTTTTTGTGGCAAGGTCTTTGATCAATGCCATTTATTTGAATGTGCCTCCCTCCACTCCAAAAACGCTCCAAAGAAGTTCATGTCCCAAATTGTGGCACAGAGCCAGTAGCTTTTGGTGGTGCGATTTTTGCCCACGATTTTAGCGTGTCTTGTCACACAACACATATAGAGGTTGATTTACTAAAACTGGAGAGTGCAAAATATGCTGCAGTTCTGCATAGAAACCAATCAGCTTCCAGGAATTATTGTCAAAGCTTAATTGAACAAGAGGAAGTTAGAAGCTGATTGGCTACCATTAGGGCCGCCCGCGTGCCGCCCCATCTCTCCACGCCACCCCTATATCCAATGGATAGATTCAGGCATATAGCCTGAATCTATCCATGGTCGCCTTTGCCACCCCCTATTCAGGCGTGCAGCCCCTTTAAGGACGCTGGGCGCCTAAATTACAGCGTTTTTTTTTTAAGAACCTGATTAGGACCATAAGCTCTAAGAGGCTTCAAAATATGTGGGCTCGTGACGCAGAGCATTGCGCCATGAGCCCACCCAGGTGTTACAACAGCGAATGAATACTCGCTGTTGTAACACTGATCCTTAATCCGGTTAATCAGAAGTGGGTGTGAGACCCGTTTTCTGATTGGCCAAAAAGAGAAGACTCCCGATTGGCCACTGAGAAGGGGGAAGGAAACGGAAGCCGCCGATGCCCGTGGAGAGCAGAAGAACGGGAGAGTCACCGCCGCCGAGAGCCCATGAGAAGGGCTGCATAGATAGGGGGGTGGTTTGTCCTGGGGCAGTCTGTACTAATGGAGGGGTGGGTTTGTCCTGGGGGGAGTCTGTACTAATGGGGGGTTTGTCCTGGGGGGAGTCTGTACTATGGGGGGGTTGTCCTGAAGGGAGTCTGTACTATGGGGGGTTGTCCTGGAGGGGTCTATACTAATGGAGGGGGGGTTTGTCCTGGGGGTCTTTGCTAACGGGGGGTTTGTCCTGGGGAGTCTGTACTAATGGAGAGGGATTGGTTTGTCCTGGGGGTCTGTACTAATGGAGGGGGGTTGTCCTGGGGGGTCTGTACTACTGAAGCGGGGACTGTACTAATGGAGGGGGGGTGGTCTGTACTAATGGAGAGGGTCTGTACTAATGCAGGGGGTGGTTTGTCCTGGGGGTCTGTACAAATGGAGGGGGGCTGTACTAATGGAGGGGGGTGGTTTGTCCTGGGGGTCTGTACAAATGGAGGGGGGGCTGTACTAATGGAGGGGGTGGTTTGTCCTGAGGGGGGTCTGTACTAATGGAGGGGGGTAGTTTGTCCTGAGGGGGGTCTGTACTAATGGAGGGGGGGTAGTTTGTTCTGGGGGTCTGTACTAATGGAGGAGGTTGTTTGTCCTGAGGGGGTCTGTACTAATGGAGGGGGGATGGTTTGTCCTGAGGGGGGTCTGTACTAATGGAGGGGGGTCTGTACTAATTGAGGGGGGATGGTTTGTCCTGGGGGGCCTGTACTAATTGGAGGGGGGTGGTTTGTCCTGAGGGGGGGTCTGTACTAATGTAGGGGGGGTCTGTACTAAAGGAGGGGGGTGGTTTGTCCTGGGGGGATCTGTACTAATGGAGGGGGTGGTTTGTCCTGGGGGGTCTGTACTGAGGGAGGGGTTTATACTTAGTGGGGAGTCTGCACTGACGGAGGGGGTCTATACTTAGTGGAGGGGGTCTGTACTGAGGGGCGACTATAGGTGGTGGAAGGGGGGTGACACCATGTTTTACCACACCGGGTGACACCAACCCTAGTGACGCCACTGCAGCTGCGGGCTCTTCTTTCCCCCCTCCCTCTCCTCCTCCCACTCCCTCTCCTCCTCGCACGCAATGCTGTACTAGTGAGCGGCGCTTGCCAGCACAGCCGCCCACTATGTTTCTTCCCCCCACCTTCATATCGGCCAGGGAAGAAATAGAATAGAAAAAGGAGCAGAGAAGAGGATTGCGGGACATGTAGTTCGAGGACTGGCAGCCCCACTGTAACAAAGAAACTGCAGCCCACACAGCATGTCCAGCTGAATGGGAGAGAGAGAGAGAGCCAGGAGCCCGGGAAAGCTTTCAGGGAAGTGCACCCAGGACTCCAGAGGGAGTGGACAGTGCTGAGAGAACACCATCAGAGAGAGAACCCCGCTGCCCTGCACCACCAGAGTGAAAGAATGGAGTCATTGCCAGATAACAGACCTGGGCTCTACCCAGCGGAGTTTCCATGGGCAATTCAGAGTGAGCTGACTCCTGATCAGAGGAACCGTTGTTGCTGTATCGCTGGGTCAGGTGAGAGGGCCGATCGGCCATTATCTACTAGCGTCCATAGGAACTGCAGTCTCTGACCATCTCCTGTATTATATCTGCAGTCTCTGACCGTCTCCTGTATTATATCTCCAGTCTCTGACCATCTCCTGTAGTATGTCTGCAGTCTCTGACCATCTCCTGTAATATGTCTGCACTCTCTGAACGTATCCTGTAATATGTCTGCACTCTCTGACCATCTCCTGTACTATGATTGCAGTCTCTGACTGTCTCTTGTATCATATCTGCAGTCTCTGACCATCTTCTGTATAATATCTGCAGTCTCTGACCGTCTCCTGTAATATGTCTGCACTCTCTTTTTTTTTTTTTTTATATCAAACGGTTTTTATTGCTCACAGAAAAAAAAAATACGAGGTACAAAAATATGCAGCATATTATATCTGTTACATGTACGGTAGCAATATATGTTTTTGACAATCCTTGGTCACATCTGAAATCGCATACAATAAACAATCCGCTCAGAGTTACAAATAGCATAGGGTGAACTGTACACAACCCATCAGACTATCCCCCCTCCCCCCCGCCCACCTGTTGCCGGTGGGAGCTTGCTACATACCTCCCAACAGCCTCATCCTCACCAATTCCATGGGGCTTAACCCCGGTACAGCAAGCCATGCATCCCAGAGCCTATCAAACTTTCCCGCGTTGCCCCTGTGCTGGTATATGTATTTCTCCATCAAAAGGGTTTTACCCATCTGCTGTATCCACAGCTGGACCGTAGGCGGCTCAACAGACTTCCACAGTAGTAGAATAGTTTTTCTCGCCTGGAACAATGCCCTAGTAAATGCCATTCGAGTCACCTCCTCCGGGATCTCCCCCCCCCCAGTATTCCTAACAAGCAACATAAGGGGTCAGAAGGAACGTTGGTCTGGAACACCAAATTAAGTGTAGCCAGTACCTCCGTCCAATATCTATGGAGTTTGGGGCAACGCCAGAGGAGGTGAATCAGATCTCCAGGCACCGCCCTACATCTACCACATAGCGGATCGGGCAGTCTACCCATCTTGAATAGTTTTACCGGTGTAAAATGTACTCAGTAGTATATATAGTTGGGATACCTTTTGTGCCACATTAAGCGAGCAGGCGTTTACCACCTGCATTGCCTCCTCCCAGAGCTCCCCCTCTATAGGAACAACATCCGCCTCCCACTGGCTCACCACTTTCATGGGGTGTCCCTCCAAAAACGAGGACAACAGCATGTTATAGCACTGAGAGATGACACCCCTGGTCTCACAAGCGTCCTGCAGCATGTGAAAGACAGGGGTGGGGGACTGAACCCACTCCACTGCATCTCCCTGAGCCCTGACGGCATGTCGCAGCTGCAGGTAGTAAAACAGCATATTGGACGGGAGCGCATATCTCGATTGAAGTACATGAAAAGGAAGTAAGGCCCCATTATGAAACACTTGTCTCAGGTGGGTTATACCTAGTGACCTCCACTTAGGGCCCTGCTGAAGTTTGGCCAGTTCAGTGTAATTGCCGTTCCCCCATAGCGGGCTGTACCTAGTGAACCCCGTGACATTCTGGAGTTGTTTGGCCTTATTCCACACCTTCTGAAGGAGTGAATAAGTGGGCATCTTTTTAATTGATTTCTGAAACCGCTGAGCCTCCAGCCCCTCCGGCACCTTGTCGGCCCCCGAGCCAAGCAGCATTAGCCTAGCCGAGGAGCCCACAGGAGCCGGTACCATGACACCTATCAGGTGCTGCAGTTGCGCTGCCAGATAGTATATCCAAGGGTTGGGGAGGGCAAGGCCCCCCCCTCCTTTGGTCGCTGTAGTTGTTCCAATTTGATCCGGGGGGGTTTGTTGTGCCACAATAATTGTCTAAAGAGGGAGTTGACGACCCTGAAGATTTTAAGCGTGATGACAACAGGAGCATTGTGTAGCAGGTACAGCAGCTGGGGCATTAGTATCATTTTAATAAGGTTCATCTTGCCGGCCAGGGACATCCGCAGTCTGTTCCATATCTGTATTTTATCCCTGAATCTGGTCAATAAGGGGTATATATTCAGCTGACAGAATTCTGTGATCACCGGGGAGATGAATACACCCAAGTACTTAAATGAGGATACTATGGGGACCGGGCAGGAGGGCCCCTCACCTAGCGCGGGGGCCTCATCTAGGAACATCAAAGCCGACTTGGACCAGTTAATTGTAAGGCCCGAGAAACGGCCAAACTCTGTGATAAGGGACATGACCTGAGCCAGTGATTCATCCACATCTTCCAGGAAGAGGAGCATGTCATCGGCGTATAGCATAATTTTCTCGTGTATATTGCCATAGCGGAAGCCCCTGACCGACCGGCAGTCTCGCACCAGAGCCGCCAGGGGCTCAATGGCCAGAGCGAAGAGCAGGGGGGACAGGGGACAGCCCTGCCTGGTCCCCCTGCCCAACGCAAAGGCGTGAGACATCCTGTCAGACATTCGTATGGCCGCCTGCGGCGAGCCGTACAACAGCCTCACCCACCCTAGGAACCGGGGTCCGAACCCGAACTTGGCCAGTACAGCCCAGAGATACCGCCAGCCAACACTGCCGAATGCCTTATTGGCGTCAAGAGACAACAGTGCCCTGTGGCCGACGGAATCCGAGGGGGTCTGCATGTTCAAGTATAGCCGCCTAAGATTAGTTGCGGTGGAGCTGCGAGGCATGAACCCCACCTGATCTGGGTGAATAATGGACAAGATAATTTTGTTAACCCTCATAGCCAATACCTTGGCCAGAATTTTAACTTCGCTCTGCAGCAGTGAGATGGGCCTATACGAGCCGGGGTCCAAGGGATCCTTGCCTGCCTTTAACAACAGTATAATATTGGCTCTATTCATGGAAGGGGGCAATGCTCCGGACTTGAAGGAGGTGTTGAACACCGCAAGCAGCCTGGGCAGAATCACCTCGCCGTATTGGACATAGGCCTCCATGGGGATCCCATCATCCCCCGGGGCCTTGCATGTGGGGAAAGATGCGACCGCCTCCCTCAGTTCCTCCAAAGTGAGCGGGGCCTCCATTTCCGCGCGGGCCTGCCCGCCCAGGAGCGGAAGCTCCACCGTTCCCAGATATTGTGATAGGTCCTCATCTGTATAATCATCACATGGCCTGTAGAGATTGCTGTAGAAGGACGCCAATTCAGCCATAATCTGCTCAGGGTCGTTCACCAGTCGTCCCCGGGAGTCTCGGATCACTCCAATCGCCGGGGAGGCCTGCTGTGACCTGGCAATCCTAGCCAGAAGCCTGCCCGTCCTCTCCCCCTCCTCATAGAAGGTCTGGCTAGTAAAGAACCTCTTTTTTTCCGCAGCGGAGGTTCTCAACCGTCCAGGGAATCCCGGGCCGATATCCAAGCCTCCCTCGCGGAATCAGTTGGATCCATTACGAATGCAAGCTCCAACCGTTTCACCTGGTCTTCAACCTGCGCCAAAAGTGCAGACGAGTTGCGTTTGATGGCCGTGATCTCAGCAAAAAAGGAACCCCTCAAACAGGCCTTAAAGGCATCCCAGCCCACCGCCGAGTTCTCCCCAAGGTGGTTGTCTAAAAAATATTGATCAATCTGGCAGGTGACCCGGTCATGGGATGTGAAAAGTTTTAGCCAGTAGGCATTCAATTTCCACGGTGCCCTGGGCAGTGAGGAAGTGGGACGGGTAACCAGGTGGGCCGCCAGCGGGGAGTGGTCGGACACCCCCCTAGGGAGGTATTCTATCCTAGGGACCATATGCACAACCCGCTGGGACCCCACACATAGATCAATGCGAGATAATGAACCATGGGTTTTGGAAAAACATGAAAATTGTTTGGTATTCGGGTATCTGGCCCTCCACACATCCACCCAACCCACCTCCGCCAGCAGGTGGCTCAAAACAGTGCCCCTACCCCCCAGCGGTGGCTGAACCGGTGGATGTCTATCCAACCTGGGGTCAAGGCATCCATTGAAATCCCCCATAATCATAATGGGGACATCGGGTTTGTTAACTAAATAAGACAGTAGTAATTGCAAAAACTCCCTAGAGAAGGGAGGGGGTATATACACAAAGGCAAGAATTATCATCACAGTAAACACTTTGCAATGCACAAAAACATATCTCCCATGGGGGTCTACCTCCACATCCAGTTCCTGGAAAGCCAGGGACTTGTGTACCAGTACACTCACCCCCCTAGAATATGAGGTGTGAGTGGAGTGTTAGGACGTGCCCACCCAAGCAAACCCCAAACAACCAACCGTATCTTTTGTGAGGTGGGTCTCCTGGAGGCCCACAATAGCAGGGTGGAACTTTTTTAAACACGAGTTAAGCATTGTGCGTTTCAACGAGTCATGAACCCCTCGAACGTTCCAAGTCACTACCGGGGTGGTGGCCATGGTGAGTGGAAAAAGTGTTCATCGCCGGGGGGCCGAAGGCCCCGGCTCAAGATTTCTGGGCATCCAGGCACTCGAGTCAGATAGGAGAGGGGTCCTCACCAGTGGGCAGATCTTCAACGGGTGTGGGGAAGGGGTCAGAGCAGGAAAGTTCAGCAAGCACTGCGACATTGTGAGCAAGAGAAAACTTTTAAACAGTCCTGAACAGCCTCTTCGAGCACGGATAACGTACCCGCTCGGGGAGGGGGCAGGCCATCCCCACTCATCCCCAGCTCCTAGGACTGTCAGGGAACCCGTGCCAAGAGGGCACTGATAAACATGTCTCCATAACTGGGACTTCAGATAGTCAAACGTGGCAGACGGGGCATGTACCCCCTTCTGTGGCGCAATAGCCATGGTAAACAAAGTGTAGTCTTCCAAACGCTCTTATTAATCGCTAACATTTGAAAAAAGGGTGAAATGTCCCGCTATGGGTAAGGCAGACTCAACTGGCCTGCAGGTAACATACCGACTTCACATGTGTTGATCCAGGGCCTCAGTCGCCCACACCAGCATCCCGGCGTCCCCGGAGGTCCTGTTCATTGCGATCCAGCCACTCCGCCGCCTCCGCAGCGGATTCAAAGAAGGAAGCTTGACCACGGACTGTGATACGCAGCTTGGCAGGATACAGCATGGCATATGTTAGTTGTAGCCTCTGCAGACGTTTCTTTACATCAGCGAATTTAGCTCTCTTGCGCTGCACTTCAGCAGAGAAATCCGGGTAAAACGAGATCCTAGCTCCATTGTAGTCCACCGCTCCCCTTTCCCGTGCCAGTCTAAGTATAATTTCTCTGTCCTTATAGTTCAGGAGCCTGGCAAGCATTGATCTGGGCGGGTTGCCCGGGGGGAGGGGTCTGGGTGGTGTGCGGTGAGTTCTCTCCACCGCAAACAGCGTGGTGAATGCCTCTTTACCAAAGATTTATTGGAGCCATGTTTCTGTAAAGGCCGTGGGGTCCCTGCCCTCCACCTTCTCAGGGAGTCCCACTATATGAACATTGTTCCTCCTTAAACGGTTCTCGATATCGTCGGTTTTTGCGTTCGCCTGCGCAGATTGCTGCAGCGCAAATCTGGCATCTCTGGTGAGGGGTGGGAGCTGGTCCTCCACTTCACTAATCCTACCCTCCACCGCCGTGGTCCTCTCTCTAATTTTCTGGAGGTCATGTCTAATAAGGGATACCGTCTCAGTAAGTGCCCCAAACTGTACCTTTAAACCGTCCACAGAGGCTGTCACTGAGGTGGTGCAGCGGTGTACAGCTCGCAGGATCTCACTCAGTGTGGGCTGGGGTGCATCCTCCTGTAGCTCATCAAAGATGTCATGGATGTGGTCAGACGAGTTTTCTAGGGGCACAGTATCATCCAGGGCAGAAGCGCCATTTTGCTCCAAGGCTCCCTGCACAGGCATCAGCGATGGTGGGGGAAGAGAGCAGCTAGGGCCCTGTAATTTTTGGGCATAGTAGAGCATGTCTCTGGGCTGCTCCTTCCCCTGCTGTTTGTTTGCCTTGGGCGGCTTACTGCCCGGGTCCTGTGGCTTATCCCCCGCTCCACGCGTCACTCTCTGAGGGAGAGGGGAGCCGGCGCCATCTTGGACGTCCATAGCCGCCGCTGCTGCAGCGCTCTTTGTCCCTTTGCGGGTCATACAGGGCTCCGCCAGAGCCGATTCGACCTCCGCCGAGGACAGTGATGCGGCGCCTTGTCCCTGGACCAAGTGTCGGGTCAGGATCGGTGCGGGAAGAGGATTAATGGAGGATCGTCAGCGGGAGCTCCGTGCTGTGCGTCCGCTCACATGCCTGTCCAGGCCACGCCCCATGTCTGCACTCTCTGACCGTATCATTTAATATGTCTGCACTCTCTGACTGTCTCCTGTAATATGTCTGCACTCTCTGACCATCTCATGTACCAAGATTGCAGTCTCTGACCGTCTCTTGTATCATGTCTACAGTCTCTGAGCATCTCCTGTAGTATGTCTTGGGGCACTCTCTAACAGAAGCCCTCTCTGTGTGTATCAGAGAGACTCCCCTCCAGGTCTCATTAGTGTACACTCTTCCAGTATTTTCTTTATTGTTAAAAGATCATGGGAGGATCCTAGGGTAACGAAGACTTCTTAGGGGAGCATCTCTGTGTTTGAGTCGTTGCCCAAGAAACATTTGTAAAGGGGAGGAGTTGGTAAGATGTGACCACGCCCATGTGGGGGCGTCAGAAATATTTCTGCACCCAGGCATCTGTGACCCTAGGATCGGCCCTGCTCTCCTCTACACTCCATCTCCATCTTCCATCCGACTTCCCTGCTGAAATGGCCCATCTCTATTTATGGGATTCTCTCAGTCCCCTGCCAGCCCACTTCTGGGGATTGGCTGAGATTTTATGATTATTCATGGCAGCTCCTCCTCACCTCTGCTCTCTAGTTCGAGAACATTCTCCAATATTACAGATACCAGGGGAGGCACCAGAAAGCTGCCAGGATGAGTCATCCAGCCCTGGCCTCCAATAACCCTGACCCAATTAGTTGACTCAAGTTTAATCCTAGAGCCAGACTATGCTTTTACCTACACAACCCTTCTAGTAGCACACTGTATTTTGAAGCGTACAAAGTAACAAAACAATCATCATATACATACATTTAGATTTGGTAGTAAATTCACTCACAGATACTGTATATACTCATGTGCATTGCTCCCCATCACTGTCTGTTGTAGCAGAAGTAACATGGCAACGTGTTGGAGAGGAGACGGTCCCTAAGAAGAGCTATCTGTGCAAAGGAAGAACAACAATGATTTGCCAACAAAATTGGGGGTGTTATAAGGTGTGATAAGAATTATATACAACAAATTGGCTTAGCTCTGTAGCTAGTCTGCCAGACTGGGCCCTGTGTCATAGTGAGCCATGGTTGCCAATTTTGTATTGTATATCATTTTAAACTTGGGTAGCAGATAGACATGTGCTTTCGTTTTCGTCCGAATGCATTTTCTTCTGAATTTCAGGTATTTTCGTTATCGTTTTAACAAACAAAAACGAAAGCACAGAATCCGAAAACCGAAAGATCCGACATAAACAAATGCTTTATTTTCGTTTTCGTTGTGACAACAGTTTGATATAGATAGGAGATTCGACGTGACGCTGACAATAACAATCTGTGTCCATCGAACCTGTGGTCGAATGTGCTTAATACTTAACTCTATTAGTCCAAGATTATTCTACATAGAGAGAAAAGATTCGACATAGAGAGAAAATATTCGACATTATAGAGAGAAAAGATTTGACATAGAGAGAAAAGATCGCTGCTGGAATTGGGTGGGGGAAGTAAAATAAAAATAATGATGATGATGAATGTTATTGGCTGATTGTAACCAAAGAGGAGGAGCAGTAAAATAGCTAGAACTAACTTCACAATTCAACATGAACGACGAAGATTCGACAAAGCATTGAAAAACATACAAACGTTGAATCTGTCATTGAAGGCTTATGGTGTCTGTCGAAAGTTAGAAGATTCGAAAGAAGCAGCTAAACTGTACGACGCTGCAATCATACATTTCCGGTCAAATGCATCCGCCCATAGGCTATAGAAGAATTGTAATGTTGGTTGACTAGTAATAGTAATTAATAAATATAATTATTACTAGTGATACAACATTAGAATTCTTCTATAGCTTGTAGACGGAACATTTGAGCGGAAATGTATGATTGCGTCGTCGTACAGTTTCGCTGCTCCGTCGAATCTTCTTTGAACATTCGACAGACACCATAAGCCTTCAGTGACAGATTCGACCTTAATTAATTCAGATTTTCGGACGAATGCAATTTCTAACGAAAAACAAAATAAATAAAACACATTTCGGGAGTAACTAAATAAATTTATTTTTCGGACGAAAACGAAATTCCGAAACGAAATATTTCAGTGTGCACATGTCTAGTAGCAGATCATTTATGTTCCCCACCTGTTAACTGGTATGGGGTGAGTTGGTATATTTCCAGAGTAAAAGGATAACCTTCCTGGCATAGAAGAGTATCAAGCAGATCATGTTTTTGTTTTTTGTTTTTGGACCCATGATGGCATTATACAGTCTACCCTTCTCTGTAATGTGTATATTATCACAGATAGAGCACTAGATTCATGTATAAAAATGGTTCACAGTTTATGTAATACATATATTTGTTGATTTAACTGTAAGGTTGTTAGATGAGGAACCCACACGATGCAACAAGACACAACATCCGTATCACTCATTACCATGCATAACATTCAGCTCATTGGGCAGTGTAAACCACAGTCACATCTATATAAACGTGGCGTGGTTTTTATGGTGTGCGTATAGTGCTGAGAAAATCTTGAAGCTGAAGAGTTATTGGGGGTTGATAAATATTTAAAAACAAAGAACAAAGTAAAAGCAACAATTTAAATCTTAGTGCTTGTGTCAACTTTTTTGGTTTTGAGAAATGTAAAGAGGATGAGGAGTCACCAAAGAAAGCATGAGAAGTATTATTTAAAGAGACCCTGTTGCCTGTCCTTTCATTTTGGTGTAGCACCCTCCTAGATTAGTGCAAGTCTAGCTCCTCTTTAATCAGTGGAGCAATGGTTGATTATTTTGGTCTGCTCTGTGTCTCACAGGCTGCTGCCCTAATTGCTGCCCCCTGTACTCTGGAGGATGCTATAATCATAGTGGGAAAAAGAACAAGATGGGCAGCCTAAATATTTATAGGTTAAAGAGCCAATCTATGGGGAGGTGTGCTCAGTAGGTGGCTGAAAACCCATAAATAGTTGGAGACCTGAGACTGGAGGGAGAGTTCCTGGGTCCAGTCCTGCTGTAGGGGACCCCTGTGCAGGGGTTCTTCCCCTGGTGCAGAATTACTGGGGTGCTATCTAGAAGACATTGAGATCCCAGCTGAAGCTGTAGCTGGGGGGGGGGGGGGGCTATGTGCAAAGCCTAGTTTTGGAGTTTGTTTAGGCCTGGAGAAGCTCACTGGAGTGTACTAGGAGGAAGTTGGGGGAAAAGTGTCCAACTGTCATATGGTGATGTGAATCTGTGTCTCCCTCACTGGAGAGTGCCAGTTGGATATTAGAAGGAGACAACCATTGATCCTGTGGCTGTGCGAATAGATGCCCCCCAGTGCTGGAAGTAAGTAGCTATGTGCACATTTTTTGGTCCTTAGGGAAAAGTCATAGTCACCCATCAGCAGTAGAGACTGTATAGCTGAGTGCATGTAAGCCAAAAACAGCAATTTTCAGTTATACAGTATGCCTTTAAGCCAAGACCAACATTCTTCATTTATATATCATTAAGCCAAGAACAGCAATCTTCAGTTATGTGACATCACCAGTTGCATGCAGTGTGAACATCACCTAAACAGTGCAAGTTTAGGAGATATTCGCTGTATGGTAAGGTAAGCTTATCTGTAGGTACAACTTAGAAAAAAGACTTTACTTCTACTTGAAGCCAAACCCAGCAATCTTCAGTCTTATGTCTTTAACCACTAGCCGACCAGCCGCTGTCATTATACTGCGGCAGGTCGGCTCATTCCAGCAAATCGCCGTAGCTGTACGTCGGCCCTTTAAACAGCTATAGCAGGCATGCGCTGCACGGCAGGGGACCCAATGCACGTGGCCGGCGGGCCCGATGTCCGCCGGCCACGCACGATTGCCGGCACGAGAGCCATTCTGACAGGAGAGGAGAGACAGATTGTCTGTTCCTACTAGTTAAGAACAGTGATCTGTCTCCTCCTCTAGTCAGTCCCACCCCCCCCACAGTTAGAAACACACACGAGGGAACACATTTAACCCCTTGGTCGCCCCCTAGTGTTAACCCCTTCCCTACCAGTGACATTTGCACAGTTATCAGTGCATTTTTATAGCATTGATCGAGGAATAATTGTCAACGGTCCCAAAAATTTGTCAAACGTGTCCGATCTGTCCGCCGCAATGTCGCAGTCCCACTAAATATCACAGATCGCTGCCTTTACTCGTACAAAAATTATAATAATAAAAATGCCATAAATCTATTCCCTATTTTGTAGACGCTATAACTTTTGCGCTAACCAATCAATATACGCTTATTGAGATTTTTTTTACCAAAAATATGTAGAAGAATATATATTGGTCTAAACTGATTTAGAAATTTTTATTTTTTTTATATTTTTGGGGATATTTATTATAGCAAAAAGTATAATTTTTTTTATAGCGCAAAAAATAAATACTGCAGAGGTGATCAAATACGACCAAAATAATGCTCTATTTGTGGGAAAAAAAGGACATCAATTTTGTTTGGGTACAGCATCGCACGACCGCGCAATTGTCAGTTAAAGCGACGCAGTGCCGTATCGCAAAAAATAGCCTGGTCATTAAGGGGGAAAATCTTCCGGGACTGCAGTGCTTAAGCAAAGACCAGCAATCTTCAATTAGATGCCTTTTAGCCAAGACCTGCAATCTTCAGTTTTGTGCCTTTAAACCAAGACCAGTCTTCTTCAGTTGTGTGTCTTTAGGCCAAGACCAGCAATCTTTAGTTGTGTGCCTTTAAGCCAAGACCAGCAATCTTTAGCTGTGTGCCAATAAGCCAAAACAAGCAATCTTCAGTTGTGTGCCGTTAAGCCAAGACCAGCAATCTTCAGTTGTGTGCCTTTAAGCCAAGACCAGCAATCTCCAGTCGTGTGCCACTAAGCCAAGACCAGCAATCTTCAGTTGTATGCCTTTAATCCAAAACCAGCAATCTTCAGTTGTGTGCGCTTAAGCCAAGACCAGCCATCTTCAGTTGTGGGTCTCTAAGCCAAGACCAGCAATCTTCAGTTGTATGTCATTAAGCCAAGACCAGCAATTTTCAGTTGTGTGCTTTTAAGCCAAGACCAGCAATCTTCAGTTGTATGTCATTAAGCCAAGACCAGCAATTTTCAGTTGTGTGCTTTTAAGCCAAGACCAGCTATCTTCAGTTGTGTGCCTTTAAACCAAGAACAGCAATCTTCAGTTGTGTGCCATTAAGCCAAGACCAGCAATCTTCAGTTGTGTGCCGTTAAGCCTAGACCAGCAATTTTCAGTTGTATGCCTTTAAGCCAAGACCAGCCATTTTCAATTGTGTGCCATTACACCAAGACTAGCAATGGACTGACCAAACTTTGGTAAAGTTGTTCCCATTTAATAGTCACCTTCCTGTCAAGGCTCTAGCATGGCATTCTCATAGCATCCTAGCATTCTCAATCCTTGGAATTTGGCTCTGGAGGAGGCAAAGGGAGTCCTGATCTTTAGATATAGTACATCCTCTCCTGACAAAGCTCTTGAGACAATAACCCTTTTGGGAAGGTTATGTTTCTACTTCCCCAGCCCACAACACAGTCAATAAATGTCCTAGTAACTGATCAGAGTGAAATAAATATTCATAACCCATTACACTGTATTTTCTTGCTCTATCTACTAGAGATTATTCTACAGGAACAGGCAGAAGTAAACCATGTCCTATCTTTGGGGGAATCTCAACAAATGTAGAAAATATAAACAATAGAGCTCAGGCTGGCTACAGCCTAGCAGACCATTATATTTGGAATAGAGACACTCCAGCCTATAACAAGATCCATACATGAAACTTCTGGGAAGTGCTGAACTTTTCAGTAATCAGGGTGAGTGGATTGAAAGCTACTGCACGTATGTACAAGCACCTCTAGGTGCCCATACTTGTACTTGTCAACAATTTATTTATTTTTTGTTAAAGTGACAGAGTTGCTTTTAATGATTTAGCAGCTGGTAATATCTTGGAACTAGGGCTGTTACTGATTAAAATTTTCGTGTTCGATTAATCGATTTTTTTTAATCGATTAATCGTCTAATTTTGATTAAATATAACGCACATAGATATCCAACTACTTTTAGCTGATCTCCTTGCAGGCCGATTCCCAGTGCAGCTACCAACCACTGGAAAAATCGATAGCAGGATACAAAAAACACAAAGGCAGCGCTCAATGGGAATAGCATTAAAACTTTTATAGTCTTCAAGTAGGTAACAAAATAAATATTGCACTGGAGATAAAATCGATGTAGACTACATAAACTGTAAAAATGGTGCGACTAATACCAAACGGTAGCAAAAGCAGTCATAAAAACATGTAGCTAAGTATGACACTGGTATAAAAATGTGTATAACGATACCACTGCTGAATCCAGATGAGGAGGGGCTAACATCAGTCCGTCGGCATGTAGATGTCCCGTGAAGGGAACTATCACAACTCCCAGTGGATGGCTGTAGAATCCCAGGTTGATAGAGGGAAGTGTAACAGCCCTTGCGTGTGGCAGATAGTAAGGTCCTGCCGGCATGCAGATATGAATGCACAGCAAAGGAGCCCTTCAGATGGACACGGCAAGCCCAAAGAATTTTGATCGAATTTTGATCGATCAAAAGAATTTTGATCGATCAAAGCAATTAATCGATTAATCGAGGAATTAATTTCCACAGCCCTACTTGGAACCCATGATATCAGTATAGTTTGGTTGGCATTCGACAGAGTAGACTTGGGGTTCATGTCAGCGACACTAGAGGAGTAGGGAATGGGACCAAGAATGATCCAATGGATTCGGCCGAATATAATGAAAATATTGAAAGAATATGGAGAGCTATCAAACTTTAAAATAAACCCATCAAAGTCAGAAATCCTGAATATTAATGTAGACAAGAAAGAAGAACAATGCCTACAAGAAAAATTGCCATTTAAATGGCAGAAAAAAATTAAATATTTAGGGATATATTCAACAGCGAGTTGGAATGATTTATATCAAATTAACTATATCCCGTTGATAAATGAAATAAAGGATGAAGTAAGGAAAATCTCAAGAAGATCACTTTCTTGGGTTGGACAGATAAATATTATACAAATGGGGATCGTAACAAAAGTACTTTATAAGTTCCAAATGCTTCCGATACGAGTTATTTTAATATACTGAAAAAGATGATCCTGGAGTTTATATGGCAACATATAAAAAAATCAAGAATACAATATACAGTATTAAGCAAAGAGAAAAAACGTGGAAGTCTAACAGCCCCAGACTTCAAAAGCAGTTTTGTTGACACAAATTATTTATTGGACATATCAGTCTAAGGAAAAGGGGTGTGTAAAAATTTAAAGTACCGTATTTTTCGCACCATAAGACGCACCTGACCATAAGACGCACCTAGGTTTTAGAGGAGGAAAACAAGAAAAAAAATATTCTGAACCAAATGGTGTACTAAAATATTTTCCAGTGCCCATGAAATGCAGCCTGACCATTGCCATAGTAAACGCAGAGTGACCATTGTCATAGTAAACGTAGAGTGACCATGCCATCAGTGGTGGGACACCCTGGGAAGAGGAGAGAGGGGACACCCTGGGAAGAGGAGAGAGGGGACGCCGTGGGAAGAGGAGAGAGGGGACGCCGTGGGAAGAGGAGAGAGGGGACGCCGTGGGAAGAGGAGAGAGGGGGCGCCGTGGGAAGAGGAGAGAGGGGGCGCCGTGGGAAGAGGAGAGAGGGGACGCCGTGGGAAGAGGAGAGAGGGGACGCCGTGGGAAGAGGACAGAGAGGGACGTTGTGGGAAGAGGACAGAGAGGGACGTTGTGGCAGTCAATAAGGCCTAGAGGATATCAGGTTAGGCACTTGCTAATGGCTCAGACCCTGGGAATAGTAATGGATAATGGCCAACAGGCCCTCTTACCAGACCCAGCGAAATCGCAACAGTGATCCCTCTGGCTGGACGTTCGCTCACTCTGGGTTGCCCGGGGTGACTCTAGTCAGTAGTGTAGCATGTCTGTATCCTGGTAGCGGCTCGGTCTTTCTCCCTCTCTGGTGGTGCGGGAACAGTGTGGCTCCCTCTCTGGCGGTGCGGGGTACAGCGTGGCTCTCTGGCGGTGTGGGGTACAGTGTGGCTCTCTGGCGGTGTGGGGTACAGCGTGGCTCTCTGGTGGTGCGGGGTACAGCGTGGCTCTCTGGCGGTGCGGGGTACAGCGTGGCTCTCTGGCGGTGCGGGGTACAGCGTGGCTCTCTGGTGGTGCGGGGTACAGCGTGGCTCTCTGGTGGTGCGGGGTACAGCGTGTCCCCCAGCAGAGTATACTCTTTTGCTCCTCTTCTAACACCCCCTCCCCTCCAGCAGAGTGTTTGCATGCTGGAGGAACTGGTGCCAGAACTCTGCAGGGACTTTATTTCCCATGATGCCCCGAGTGTCTTCTGATTGGCCCTCTGCTGTGGTCAATCATGGGGAGGGAAACAGTGGGCAGTAAGCTGGGTGGCGGCCAGCAAATCCAATTAGAGCGGCTCTCTCTTTATCTTCGGCTTACAGAAAGGGAAGGGGGCGGCGGGGGATGTAGAGACAGCCCGCAGCTCTCCTCTCCCTGTCACAGCGCCGCTGCTCTATTTGCCAGAGAACTTGGCAGCGGCGCTGTGACAGGGAGAGGAGAGCTGTGGGCTGTCTGTACATCCCCCGCCGCCCCCTTCCCTTTCTGTAACCCAAAGGGAGAAAAGAAAGAGAGAGCGGCTCTAATTGGATTCGCCGCAATGCAAGCAATGTGTAAGGGGCGGTGCCACCGGCGGCGGGGGGCGGAGCCAGTGGCGGTGGTCAGGGGATTCCAGCGGCTACGGGAGCAATGAGAGTGGATGACGGGCGGTGCCAGCGGCGGTGGGGGGGCGGAGCCAGTGGCGGTGGTAAGGGGATTCCAGCGGCTACAGGAGCAATGAGAGCAGATGGCAGGGGCGGTGCCAGCGATGGCGGGGGGCGGGGCCTGTCATGTATTCGGACTATAAGACGCAGGGACATTTTCCCCCATATTTCTGGGGGAAAAAAGTGCGTCTTATAGTCCGAAAAATACGGTAGGTTGAGTCGGACAGGGTTGGATAAGATGATTTGGATACCACAACAATATAGTTTTTTTCTAAAGACACAAGAACACTTACAACACAGGTAATTAGGGAGTGGGATTTAATGCACAGGCAAAAAAAATGGAATTATAATTCACCACTAATACCACTTACGGGAACAAATTATTTTCCTCCAGGAAATTAAACATTATCTGGGGTTTGGATTAGGAAGAAAGACGCATGATTAAAAGATATTATGAAAGAAGGGGGAATTAGCACGATACAGGAGCTAAGACATAAGAGTGATATTTTATCGATAAACGAACTGAGATATAGACAATAAATACATTTTATAGAGACATTGCCTAAACCAATAAGATCAAGTGAAAATCTATTGCCATTAGAAACAATTCTTAGCTCACAGATTGCGCCGAAGCACTGTACTTCCCAGATTTATAAAAATTATTACAGGAATGATAAGGCCAGTAGTTCCACTTTTTTGGAGAGATGTGAAGCGGAGCTCGGCGCAAATTGGAGCAAACAAGAAAAAGGAAAATGATTGAAGTTGGCGGAAGGAACAGCTATAGACATCATTACGAGAGGGATAAACTATAAGTGTTTATCAAGATGGTACTTAACACCCATCAAATTACATAAATTTCAACCAGAGAAATCACCGTTATGCTGGAGGGGATGTGGGTCAAGAGGGACAATGATCCACATCAGTGTGGGAAAGCCCAAAGATCCAGAAATTTTGGCAGGAGATTATCCAACTGATCCAAGAGATAACGGGAATGAAAATGTCTAAAAGCCCTGAAACCTATCTATTGCATAGTACTAAATTAACAATCAAAGAATACAAAAAATCTGTGATACCCCACTTGAAAAATGCGTCAAAAGTTTAATTCCAAGATATTGGTTAAACCCAGAATGCCCTACATTAGGTGATTGGCTTAGAAAGATAGGTTCAACACATAATATGGAAGAGCTATAACATGCTGGGGAAGACAAAATAGAAAGATGCGTAAAAATATGGAAAGGCTGGTCAGAATTTAAGAATACAAGAAGAAGATACACAGACTTGAGGAATAAAAGCCAAGTGGACTAAGTAGAGGGAAAGAGGAAATAGACATATGTGTATATGGTTCACACTGGTGTGTTTTGACATGCGATTTGGCATGTCAAATCGCATGTCAAAACGGCGATATTTGCCGCAAATTGCCGGCAATGGCACCGTCCTAATCAGTGCGACGCAGCATCTGCGGCGCTGCACCGATTTCAAAAAGTAGTTTCTGTACTACTTTTTGCGATTTCGGCCGCAATTTACATTGACATCTGTGTCAGATGTCTTTGTAATCGCGGCTGAAATCGGGACTGCCAGCGAGAGTAAAATTGTGCAAGTTCAGCTGAACTCGCACTGCTTCACTCCCCCCGCAGCCCAGTGTGAACCTGGGCTATATGATAGAGAAGAGGAAGGAGGTACAGGGAGGAGACACGGGGGGAAGGGGGGAGAGGGAGTATAGATATTATATTGAGGAAAGATTTTGCTATGAATAAATGTACGAATATTTTGTATAACATGAAAACTAATAAAATTTATGTAGCGGCCTCACCTCTCTCCCTTGCTTCATCAGTTATATGGCTGTTGTCTAGGGGTACCTGGGAGAGAGAGATGATACACACCATGGCCCGTGTCCTCCCGTAACCAGGAGGTGAAGGCCAAAGATTGGGCTTTTGTGTAGGTGTCCTAGAGCCAAGTCCAGTCCTTCGTCCCTGACTCCTTTGCTTAGTAACCCAAGTTTCACACAGTGAATAGGTACAACTCAGTTTTATTCTTCTTGCCAAGCAATAAAACAGTCTTTCTCCTTTTGAATAATGGGGGAACAGATCGAGGCACAATCCTTTCCCTTCTTGCTGCTGCCCACTGTGCTGTCACCAGTGGTGGATAGTCACTGCCACTGACTAGGTAATTTAGAACGTGAATTTACCTTCTCTCACTTTGCCCCTGTCAGGGGAAGAAATCCGTCCAAGGGAGAAATGGAGGCATCTCCGTCACCAGCGATGCTGCGCCGGACTCTTCAGAGAAGTTACTGCGCACCAGTCCTCACAAACTCAGACACGGGCACCCAAGGCGTTAGGGCCCCCTCAAATTCCTCACCCTCGCGGAGCTCAGTCAAAGGTACTGAGCCCCAGGCATCCGCCATAGTACCTCACCCCAGGCTAAAGGTGCCTGGAAAGGACTCCATCTCTGTTCCAGCTAGGCCAAGGGCGCCTAGGCCTGGAACACCGGAACGCCAGCACCCAAGCTGAAGGTGCCTGGGTGCGGCCACGTCCTCCGACTCTCTCCCCAAAATCAGGGCCTCCGCCCCTTTTATGACCTCTCCCTTTGCATCACAGCGGGTTCCCCGCCCTGCTGTACCAGCTCCAGGGGAGGACAAAAAGGCACAGTTTGCGGTGTATGTTCAGCTCGGGCCCAAGGCAACAGCGCCACCCAGGGACCCCAAGGAACTTCACACCACCAGAGTCCTTACAAATTCAAATACCCGCTACACTCTCCCCCTGGTGATTTGACACTGGTCCCCAGTGTCTGGTACAAACTCACACCCCACGAAAGATGGTGTCATAAGTTCAGCCCAGAAACCAAACTACACAATTTAGTTTGTGCCACGACCTGAATGGGAAAGGAATACAACTATAAAACTTTTCAATAAAACACTTTAAATATCTCACACATTTACATTCCTCCCACTGACTATCTGAAGACCACCCACTCTCAGTAGTCTTGACAGACGAATCTCCTGCAGAGGGAAAGAAAATAAACATACATCCTACCAACATGTGTGTTTGCTTGGATTGAATGAGTCTATCCTAGGAGAAACCCATTCACTCCAATAAGTGCTGCATAATGTCAGAAAAAAAAAACCAATCGTTGCGCAACACTGCTACCTGGTGACAGTGCCGCGGTCAAGACACTCATCACTTCCAGATGAACTTTCCTCTTGAACATTTTCTCTGTGACCCTACACTATCTAAAACCCAAAGTCACTGATTCTTGTGAGTGTCAGAAGAAGAAAAGGGAGAACAAACAAAAACAGCTCCCATATCTCCAAAGAGTAAGATTGCCCAAATACAAAAAAAACTAGGGCACAGTCTCTGTGTTCTGGAAAAGGCACTCTGGAAAGTTCAGTCAGGAATGAAAAGAAACAAACGAGAGTCTTTTTCTCTCTTCTTCTCTTACAGCTAAAACCTTGGATGAGGCAATGATATTGGCTTCAAACGATCATCAAAAGCCTCCACATGGTACTCAACACTCTTTCCTTCTTTGCGGCAGATCACCACTTTGTCCGCATGAATGTGTCTTCCCAGCATCCACTTAGCTTTACAGTCCTGAAACTTCTTGGTGACCGTTGGTGAACAGGATAGGTACCGCCATGCTTGCTGTACCTTCAGTTTGTCCCACACAAAGGCATCATACCATCTTTTCCGAAAGACCTCCACCTCATAGAGCAGTTCCCGAGGCAGATACGGGTATTCCCACCCATATTCCTGAGCAACCTTCTGGCCAAAGAGACGTTGCAGCCTTGACAAAGGTGGCATAGTAGCCCGGTCTCCTTCTCCGGGTGGAACAATCGCTTCTGGATGGCGAGGTGCGTTCACCACCTCGGTAGACCTGGGCCTAGGAGCCTGCAGTGATTGACTTTGCACCCCCGCAACAGGAACAGGTGAAATGGATGTTGAATCAAGAAAGGGAGCTTCAGACAGGGGACCAGCTTCTTCCCTCGGCACCGAGGCCTCCACCCTGGGTGTACTATCCCCAGTAGACATAGGTGGGTCTCTTGTAACACGGCCGAAGGTAACTTCATTCTGTTGGAAGATTTCGTCTATCTCCCCATCATCGCCATTGTCAGACAATGAATCCAGGTCAGAGGTGTCATAGCACTCAGCAGGCAGATAATTCCCAGTCACGGAACTATCCCCCTTGACGGCCTCTACCGACTGTGGACTACCGCCACTTTCTACCACACAGACAGTCCCAACCCCTGGCTCACCTGGGCCTCTTGAAGAACAGGGATGTCCAAGACTTTTCCTACCGGAGCCATCCAGGCCAGGCAAGCAGTGGGGCGAAGCTCTTCCACGACTACACAAGGCCATCACTAGGCCGACTTTCCTCTTCGGTGGCCGGAGCAGGGAGCTGCTGGTGACCGAGGCGGCATCCTCTGATTTTTCTCTTTTCACCTCTGTTTGGGCAGTCACTTCGCCCGGATCAGTGCGCATGGGGAACGCACCAGCATCGATCTCTCCCTCCGGAGTGGCAGTCCCTGTGAGGTAGTTGAGGTGGAAAGCCCGAGGCTTTTCTGTGGATGGTTCCACCTCAAAGAGGAATTCTTTGCAGACCTCACAGCACCCAAACGGCTTCAGCTGGACCACCAGTCCCGAACAGCCGGGACAGATCACACTGAGGGCTTCCATGTCTCTACAGGTAAAGAGAGCCAATCGGCCCCGGGGCCTTAGTCTTATCCCCGTATCCATGATCGGAGCAGCTAGAGAAGACATATCCGCGAAGGAAGGAACGGAAACCCACGGAGCACTTGAAGCCATCTTCTCTCTTTGCTGCTCCATTGCGCACTGACCCACCCGCGCCGGAATCTCCACGTGCGTACGTCCACGTGGCCGGACTCCTCCCACGTTCTGCACTTTTTCGGAGGCTTTTCCCTTGCCCTGCCTACGAACTACGCAGTTGTGAGTTGCCTCGTGGCGCGTTGGCCAATATGGCCGACCTACTCGGAACTCCTCTGGGCAGCAAAGTTCAAATTCAGACACCATACACATATACCGGATACGATGCCCCCATGTGTAGCGGCCTCACCTCTCTCTCTTGCTTCATCGGTTATATGGCTGTTGTCTAGGGGTACCTGGGAGAGAGAGATGATACACACCACGGCCCGTGTCCTCCTGTAACCAGGAGGTGAAGGCCAAAGATTGGGCTTTTGTGTAGGTGTCCTAGAGCCAAGTCCAGTCCTTTGTCCCTGACTCCTTTGCTTAGTAACCCAAGTTCCACACAGTGAATAGGTACAACTCAGTTTTATTCTTCTTGCCAAGCAATAAAACAAACTTTCTCCTTTTGAATAATGGGGGAACAGATCAAGGCACAATCCTTTCCCTTCTTGCTGCTGCCCACTGTACTGTCACCAGTGGTGGATAGTCACTGCCACTGACTAGGTAATTTAGAACGTGAATTTACCTTCTCTCACTTTGCCCCTGTCAGGGGAAGAAATCCGTCCAAGGGAGAAATGGAGGCCTCTCCGTCACCAGCGATGCTGCGCCGGACTCTTTGGAGAAGTTACTGCGCACCAGTCCTCACGAACTCAGACACGGGCACTCAAGGCGTTAGGGCCCCCCCGGATTCCTCACCCTCGCGGAACTCAGTCGAAGGTACTGAGCCCCAGGCATCCGCCATAGTACCTCACCCCAGGCTAAAGGTGCCTGGAATGGACTCCATCTCTGTTCCAGCAAGCCAAGGGTGCCTAGGCCTGGAACACCGGAACGCCAGCACCCAAGCTGAAGGTGCCTGGGTGCGGCCACGTAATCCGACTCTCTCCCCAAAATCAGGGACTCCGCCCCTTTTATGACCTCTCCCTTTGCATCACAGCGGGTTCCCCACCCCGCTGTACCAGCTCCAGGGGAGGACAAAAAGGCACAGTTCACGTTGTATGTTCAGCTCGGGCCCAAGGCAACAGCGCCACCCAGGGCCCCCAAGGAACTTCACACCACCAGAGTCCTTACAAATTCAAATACCCGCTACACTTATATATAAAAAGAAAAAGAGTATAGGTTGCTTGAGGTTCCAAAAAAGACAGGGCAGTTAATAGAGATAAACACTAGCATCCCCGGGGGCTGCAAAAAACCTACCTTTATGAGTCTTGATTTTCTTTATACTAGAGGACAGTTGCTTTTGGGTTGGGGCTGGATTTCTGCAAGATGGGGTGGTTTGGACACAGGGATATGAAATCCACCACTCTGCAATCCACAGTATATTACCACAACTGTGTAGCACTATACAGCACAGTATAGCACAATATAATTCTATATTTATATGCACAATATAACTCCCTCCCTAGATTTTTCAGATTTCCCTAACTAGAGACATGCTGACAACATGGCCGCGAAGAGCCTGGCTTTGCACTACTTTTAGATTATTGGCACTCAGAGATTCATCTGACCAGGGGCAAAGGCAGTGCAATCCTTAATGGGTTAAAGTGTTACTAAACCCAGAACCTGCAGTTACTATATCTGGTCTTCCACAGTACACAGAACATGAAAATGCAAATATTTTAGTATATATAAACTGCTAAATACCTTTTCTTATCAGCAGTATATAGCAGTCTTGTGACTTCTATCAGTTCCTGGAAAACCTTGTAGTTTTCATACTGCACTGATCCTCTGTCTGGACATGTTTGGACAGTGCTGATTGGCTCTGTGCTGATCACATGCACTCTCCCAAGGAAAAAAAAACCTCTCTAGTAATACACTTTAAACTGAGCATGTGCAGCCCATCCACTGGCTCTTTAAATAGACAGTGGAAGAAGAGGAGGATCAGAGAGCCAGAATCAAATAGCCTTTATACACAATGCAAAGGTTCCATAGTCGGTATAACAAGCATGCTTTACTGCATATACAGACTGATTTTACTGTTGTGGATTTAATAACACTTTAGGGCATGACGTTTTTGGTAAAAAATTCAGAATTTGGCTAAACTATGAAACCAGGGGGTACACCTCAAATCCAAGTTGGTGGCAAACCTGAACCCCATCCCTACTCTTTATTCCTTTTAATGGTAATGTTGCCACTTTTAGATAATCACTTGCACTAAATGTGAGGTTCAATAACTAAAAAGGATTAAGGGGTCAAGACAGAAAAAAATTATCGTTTTCAAGAGAAAGTCTGTTAAACAACAGAATCTATGATTCGTTAAAAATTCATCTTTGTGCTCTACTCTTCAGTCTACCTGTATACACACCAGGGACTGAAAGAGAGAGCAAAGGAATGTCTCTTAGAGAAACCAATTATTCTTTTTTTTTTTTTTCGAAAATATTCAGATCAGACTGTATACAGTATGTGAAGCAGCGCTTAGTGGTCATAATAAATATGACAACTCTATCATATGGAAGTCCATAAGAGTGAATCAAGAAATAAATAAATAAAACTCTATATGTATATAAAGCCGCTCAAAAGAGTTCTGGTAGCAAGGATAATAATGTGGGGGCGGACTCCATTCAATCCTGCTGCCCCCAGCCCTGCTGTGTAAGGGGGAGTACCCAGCCTTTTGAACCAGTGTGAGTAGCTGGAGATCTACCTGCCCAGCTGTAAGGAGAAGCATCTGGTGTTCCGGAGTGACAGAAAGGAGGAAGACGATCGGATGATTGATTTACAGCGCCTGTTTTTTTCAGCCATCTGGTGAGTAGGAACCCCTAAGGGGCAACTCTTATAAGGAAGGAGGATTGTGGGGCTGTTAATACAGTGGAAGCTGCAGCGAGATAAGAAGCTTATCAGGCTTCATAGACCACCCCTTTATCAGTTGGGACATTATTATCCTTGCTACCAGAACTCTATTGAGCGGCTTTATATACATATAGAGTTTTATTTATTTATTTCTTGATTCACTCTTATGGACTTCCATATGATAGAGTTGTCATATTTATTATGACCACTAAGCGCTGCTTCAGTAATTGACAAGTTCACTTGTTATAGTTTACAATTTTTTTTGTTTGTGAATGTGTGTGCACTGCGCACTTTATAAAGCGGCTGCTGACCTTTTGAATATAAATGTCATATGGTAACATTTGAACATTTGGTGATATCTGCTAAAGATAATCCATTAAGACCATAGCACCGAGATAGTGAAAGAAGGCCTTGAACTTCACTATTTTTTGTGTATACTGTATGTGCTAGTTTGGCTCGTCCCTTCAAGCCTGAACATCTCGCTGCCTCTAACCAAGTGATCTAAACTTTTCTATACGTGCTTCTCAGTGTTTACGTGACCGTTGTGGTCGACTCTAGACATCTTGTCGGAATTAAAGAATAAGTAGGTCAGGTTTGTACAGGTCTAACCGTAAGAGACTAAAGTAAAATCAGATGCAAAATGAGACCTACCTACAATTTTTTGAGTTTGTGGGTTTACAATGTCACTTCACCTAAAAAAATATATATATATTTTTAGACCTTAGGTAAATCTTCATGGTATATCTCTGCAACAGAGCAATAGTACATAGGAGAGTATAAAACACTCCAGGTTACTTCCTAAGATTGGGTTGGATCAAGATACCTATGTTAGAGTGAAAGGGAGAGAAATGAGGAGGTGGGTTCCCTGGGTATTCTACATGTTCTGGTCCATCTGCTCCCCCTTCAGTCCCATGGGGGATCTAGTTATGCCCAAAGCAGGGCCCCATGGTATGCACCTTATATGGTTATTCCTATTTCTGGGTCAAGAAGCAGAGGTCATTTGTAAAACATATATATCCTAGAATTAAGATCTGTAAAACATATACTGGTATATCGTAGAAGATACCAATACCAATAGCTAAATGGTAGATGGCATGCATAAGTGAATATTCTCCTAGGAATGTAACAATTGTTTTTGTTTAAAATATTTATCTTCCTTGGAAGCCTTTTTAACCACTTAAGACCCGGACCGATACGCAGCATAAGGACCAGGCCCCTTTTTGCGATTCGGCACTGCGTCGCTTTAACTGACAATTGCGTGGTCGTGCAACGTGGCTCCCAAACAAAATTGGCGTCCTTTTTTTCCCACAAATAGAGCTTTCTTTTGGTGGTATTTGATCACATCTGCGGTTTTAATTTTTAGCGCTGTAAACAAAAATAGAGCGACAAATTCAATATTTTTTACTTTTTGCTATAATAAATAATATATATAAAAAACTTTTTTTTCCTCAGTTTAGGCCGATACGTATTCTTCTACATATTTTTGGTAAAAAAAATCGCAATCGCCGTTTATTGATTGGTTTGCGCAAAAGTTACAAATTAGGGGGTAGTTTTATGGCATTTTTCTAAAAAAAATTTTTTTACTAGTAATGGCGGCGATCAGCGATTTTTTTCATTACTGCAACATTATGGCGGACACATCGGACACATCGGACACTTTTGACACTATTTTGGGATCATTGTCATTTTTACAGCGACCAGTGCTATAAAAATGCACTGGTTACTGTAAAAATGACACTGGCAGTGAAGGGGTTAACCAGGAGGGGGCGCTGTAGGGGTTAAGTGTGCCCTGATTTGTGTTTCTTACTGTGGGGGGGGCGTGGCTTAGCGTTTGACGTCACTGATCGTCGTTCCCTATTACAGGGAACAGACGATCAGTGACAGGCACACTAGGAAGCCCGGGGAGAAGTTTGTTTACACTTACCTCTCCCCGTTCTTCCTCTCTGTGACCCGATCGCGGGACACCAGCGGCGATCGGGTCCGCTGTTCCCGAGGGGACGGTCACGGAGAAGAGGACCGGGTCGTGAGCGCGCCGGCGTGCTTGCGACCCACGGCTGGGCTCTTAAAGGGGACGTACCTGTACGCCCATGTGCCCAGCCGTGCCATTTTCCGACGTTCATCTGCGTGCGGCGGTCCTCAAGTGGTTAAGGTGAAACTTTTAATAGGAATACTAAAAAAGATATTTGGTTTTAATTACTGACTGTGATTGCAAGGAATGTAACATACTATCACCTTGAAAATCCCTAATTTGGCAATTACATGTTTAATATTGAACGGATGGGATGTGGTGTCTTGGGATCTAGTGGAGAGATCCAATTGCATTTTATCAATTTATAAAACTGCAACCTTTTCCCACCACTTTCCTGACATCAAAGAGGAATGGAAATTTGAAAGCTTTGCCCACAAATCAGGCAGGGAGCAACAGACTAGTCACCAGTATTGTCTGTGTTATCCCTGTAGCTGACTCTTTCCCATGACTCTTGATCAAACTTAATCTTCCATGGTACATTTCTGCAACAGAGCGATAGTACATAAGAGAGTATAAATAACTCCAGGTTGATACCTAAGATCAGGTTGGATCAAGAATCCTATGTTGGTGAGAAAGAGAGAGAAATGAGGAGGTGGGGTTCCTGGGGATTCTACATGTTCTGGTTCATCTGTTCCCCCTCAGTCCCATGGGGATCTGGTAACTGGTTATGCCCATAACGAGACCCTATGATATACGCTTTATATGATTATTCCCATTTCTGTATGAAGAAGCAGAGGTTTTCTGTGAAATGCATATATCCCACAATTTTAGATTCAATAGCTGGATAGTAGATGTTCGAGGTGGAGGCCTACAGACACCGGTGGTACGCGGACTTTGCATGGACACATATCAAAGTACCCCCGGCCCGCAGGTTCTATTCATGTTCTCCTACAGCTACCAAGCGGTACAAGGACTGTAGGAATGCCTGGATGCTCGGTCGGCACATACATGCGGACAAGGTGGTTATTTGCCGAAAGGACATATTGACACCTTTGATAAGCATTGGAAGCCATTGGTGTTGCCGCATCCTCAGTATTATCTGTGAAGAGACTAGACTCTTGTTGTTTGCCTTTATTGTCCGGAGTGCACTCTCTGGAGCCCAGAACTGTTTGCCCACACAGAAGTGGTGTTCTACTTATTGGAAGAGCGGGAGCAGTTTGTTTTTTTCTCCCTCTTTCCACACTGCAAAGACATAAGGACTTTGGGGTAGAATAGTTCAGAGCAGGGCCAAAGAAGAAGAGGAAGTTTTACCCAAAAGTAACGTTTCTTTCAGGACAAGTGTTCTGACGGTGGCACTCCCACTAGGTGGCGGTGTTGCATTGTCTAAAAAGCAAAAGGAAAAGACTTTGAAAAAAAAAATGTGTTTTGCTTTTAGAAGGGAAGGATTGTTCCTTCGGGGAGAATCTTTTCACTTCTATTGTGAATGTGTTGGTTTTATGTTGTGCTTTCTCCCTCTGCAGGTGAATACCAATCAAGACACTAAGGATGAGGTGGGCTTGACTAGTGAAGACGGTAAGGGAATGTAATGATTAAAATATGTTTATGTGACATTTGAGACTGTGATGTGCACATTATGTTTTACTGATCTTCTTTCATTTCTGTTTTTAATTCCCTTTTCCCCATGTTAGGTTCCGGCAGAAACAAGCAGTTTTAAATTTGTTTTTGTTTTTTTTGTCTCTGGACCAGGCCTATGTTGACTCGGGTTTTGGGAGGCATGGGTTTGCTCCAGACACTGGGGACCAGTGTCCATAAGTGGGGGGAATGTGTAGCGGGGTGTTCAATTTAAGGGAAGTGTCTGAGTGGTAACCAGGCTCAGACACATTAAATTGATAGGATTCTTGGACCATTTTTGTTCTCAGGGGTTAATGCTGGTGATGTGTTTCCTGTGGCCGGTGGGTGGCGCTGCCATTCTGTGCCAGAGTTGAACCGCGAGCGCAGGGCTGTGCCTTTTGTGTCCCCTCTTGGCAGCCATACAGTGGGGCAGGGAACCTGCTGTGCATGCTGAGAGAGGTGATAAAAGGAGCAGACATCTTCTGAGAAGGGTCTTTGTTCGTCCACGCCCAGGCACCTTCAGCCTGGGTGTGTGTGTGGTTTGTCCACACCCAGGCGCCTTCGGCCTGGGTGTGTGTGGGAGTCATCTCCGGGTGCCCTAGGCCCGGAGGCCTTGTTCCGGTTCCACCTCAGGCACCTTTAGCCTGGGGTGAGTTACTACTTCACCGTTCCTGTTTGCCTGGGCACGGAGGCCCAGGATTTGCAGTAACGGCCTAGAGCCCAGCAGCCTTCGGCTGGGGTCCGCAAGGGATCGAGAAGTCCAGGGTACCGCCTTGCGAGGTGACCCGCACCCTAAGAGAAGGGAGGATCTGTTCCGAAGGACCAGTGCTGTGAACACGGTGAAGGAAGGGGTCTGTTGACTCTCTGGGTGGACGTTTTCTCCCTGAAAGGGGCTATGTTCTAGGAAGGAACTAAGATTCACCAGGTCAGTGGCAGTGACCTAGTTCGCCAGGTCAGTGGCAGTGACCTTATCCACAAGGTCTGTGGCAGAGACCAACCTCATGGTCTGTGGCAGAGACCATGCGCCAAAACTGTTTGAGAAATCTGAACAGTCCTAAGAGTTTGAGCTACGTTTGTGCCTGGACCTCCTCCACACCTTAAAGCTGTCCTGTGTCTTTGCTCCAACCTTTCTTCTATCCAAGAGACTATGTGTTGTGCAAGTGGAAAATAAATATTGAGTTGGACTTTCAGCTGGTGTGGACATTTACGTTCCTGGGGAAGTCAAGGACTTGCATCTACACACTTTAGAGGTGAGAATCATTCTCAGGAGGACTTTATACTCCGGCTGCAGACAAGGCCCAAAAACAACACCGCCTAACCTCTTGACACAGGAGGGTACGGGCTTGTGGTGCGGTCTGCCCTTTTTTCCTGAGAGGAGCCGAAGCAGACAAAGAAAAGGGGGTGTGTGCGCTACATATGTATACAGCCAAGACTTCTCTTTTTATTTTTCTTGCAAAAAGGAGGGGAATTCCCATATAAGACAGTTGTCACTGGAACACCTCCCTCCAAAATTTTTGACTTTTCCCTCACTTTCTCATTTGATAACAATGCTCATACAAAAATGGAGGTGTTTCTCCTTAGCAGGAACGCAGATTAGAATAAAATTTTGCAGGGGGTCTAAGCCTTCCCTATTAAATTCTAAGCTTAAAAAGAATTGCTGTTAGATACCCTTTAACCACCCATATTTTGGCTACATCTGTCATTTGCTGAAGGACACACCTTTTAGAATTTAGGCAACTCCTCCAACTACTACTACTAGTAATAACCAAATAATAATAGCATTATTAAAATATTATTTGCCCCTTTTAGCACATTTTCTGGATATCAGACGTTCTAAGTTTCCTAATGTATTATGTGAAATGGTCAAAAATAGTAACTTTGTAACTCTGTAGATCCTGTTGTATAATGACTGCTAGGGTTAAAGTTTCAGGTTCACTGCTACCATGAGTTTGTGGCAAATCCCTGGGGTTCTCGAATCTCAAACATTTAGATGCAAACTTTGCAGATTCACTTCCAGATATAAGGGACAATGCAATGGTCAGCCAGAGCCAATAATTTCAGGAAATGGATAACTCAGAACCTTTTCTATAAAATGGTGGGCTTGCAGTAACCGTTATATCATTGTTATGGAGAACTGTCAATTTTTTTTATATATATCTACAAATGGCCAGAAGTGTATAACAAGATCTTGTTCCTCCATAGACCTCAATAGGATTTGCCTCAAAGTTTTCAAACTTAAAGCAAGATTCGCAATACTGTTTGTGAACAGAACCCAGGTAGATTTGTTCATTTCTACAGACTGCATCATATATTTGAGAACAAAATGGGAGTATAGCCTCAAATACAAGGAAATAATAAAAAAAATATAGAAACGTACCATCATCCAATTAATAGTGAAACAAAAGGGGAGGGGGTGGGGGCAAGAGGATAGTTGCTGAAGCTAAACCTTGAGCAACCCACCCAAATAATTTGTGGACTATCTCGGTACTGATACACATGGGAAACATTGTTGAATTAAAAGGTTTTATTGCAGATAAAATTGTACAATAATGAACAATGATGCACATCAAGGATTGGTCGGAGTCTCTACTAGTTTCGCGGGAATACCGCTTCTTCAGGAGAGCCAATCTATACATTGAATAATATAACAAAAGATATAAGAAACAATTCAGCAATAGTATAAATAATACATGGAAAGGAGTAGAAGCTTACCCAATGAGTACTAGAACAGGCGAATATATTTGATTTTTAAGTTTGCCCGTAGTCACATTACCGGACTAAAGTGAAACTCTCTGAAGTTGACACAACAAGACATATACTACATATGAAATACCGATATATAAATTATTACCATATATACTCGAGTATAAGCCGACCCGAATATAAGCCGAGGCACCTAATTTTACCACAAAAAACTGGGAAAACTTATTGACTCGAGTATAAGCCTAGGGTGTCCATCTGCATGCCTCACTGTGCCTCACTTTGCCTCACTGTGTCTATGTCCATGCCTCACTGTGCCCATGCCCCACTGTGTCCATGCCTCACTGTGCCCATGCCTCACTGTGCCCTTGACTAGACTGACGTTTAACATCGGAGTCTGTGGAAGGGGTGCCCGGGTTTGAAAAATCGGTGCTCCCCCGCCGTAGGTCCTCCAGGCAACAAACTTTGCACACTTGTAGAGGAGAAATGGGGCTACATGTGTGCAAAGATTGGGGTCAAGAGGACCTAAGACCGGCCGGTACTGGGTCCCCAATGTCACCGGAGAAATTACCATTTAACATGGGAGTCTATGGAAGGGGTGCCCGGCTTTGAAAAATCGGTGCTCCCCGGCTGCACACTTTGCACACTTGTAGAGAAAGAGTGGGGCTACACGTGTGCCAAGTTTGGGGTCCAGCGGACTTACGGCCGGCCGGTACCGGGAGTTCAGGTGCAAAAAGGTGACTCGAGTATAAGCCGAGGGGGGCATTTTCAGCACAAAAAAAGTGCTGAAAAACTCGGCTTATACTCGAGTATATACGGTAAATTTTATATATATATATATATATATATATATATATATATATATATACATAAATATATATATATATATATATATATATATATATAGATAGATATATATAGATATATATATATATATATAAATATATATATCTACAGCTATCTTTAGATATAAACTGTAAAATATATTTCAATGTCATTTTTTAAAAGTAATAACAATTTCACAAAAGAACAATCTTTAGAATCTGTAAGATTACATTGTCACTTTGTATACCTAAAAAAATTTTTTTAGACCTTATGACAGGGTTACTTCTGTAGTATTAACATACTAATGAGAACCACCACTATTCTGATACAGCCCCCACTGTCCACTGCTGGTGGCTTCGTTCTGCAGAGGCTGTACATGGCTTTGAACTTCCATTGGGCGGGGGATTCACCCAAAGGCTTGTTATGCAAAACATCACTTACCCAGAAGTCCCTTTCTTCTTTTTACAGAATGTCATTTGCATTCTGGCATCTGCCAAGTTTTGTGTATTTAACTACATACACAGACATTTTTTGATGTTTTTGAGTTTGGGTGCCACCCATTCCTAGCATGCATCCCATTTCACACCTTACTTTCTGCACCTTAAGACTTTGATGTTGTACCATCAAATGAAATGAAGTGAAACTATGCAGATACCTTCTATTACATACATAAATATAACAGCTAAATATTGCAGTGGTAAAAAACAAACAAACAAATGTAATAAAAAAAGGGGTGTCTTTAATTTTGAATTAAGTGCAAATAATAATTAAAAACAATATAAATTAAAACGACATAACTATGTACAAATGTTTATGTTAATAATCAGTTTCCTGTTGAGTATTGCTTTTTTTAAGAAATGTGAGAAAGTGAGTATATGTCCATCAAGTTTTTTTTATCGTTAACACTCTTAGCATTGGTATTTTTCCAGATGTGGACTTAGGTATGATTCTTTAGCCATATCACAACAAAAGATTTCATATTTGGTGTATATTATTTTCAAGATTGTTTTGAAGAAGAATTAAAGGACCACTGCATGTCCTTCAGGTTGCCCACTGTTTCACAGCTCCTCGCTAGGGTTTGGTTATACTTCAAACTGTTGGATTTCCCTTCGGGCCCTGAAGATCTCTGCTCTAGGAATTTACTGGGTTTGCAAAGATGTCTTGCTCTTCGGTTCTGAAACCAAACCTGAAAAAAGAAGAAGAAAAAGAGGTTGTCAGATGTTAATTAAAAATGTAATACACAACGGAGCAGAAACAAAGTAATATCATTTTTTTGCTTTAAGGTTGAATATTTTTTTAGTATGGCAGTGATAAGTTGAAGTGAAGGTCCAGCCAAAACTTTTTTTCATTTTAGGAGAGAGTGGGGATGGATTACATACTTCATTAGTTTTACAGTTATCTGGGGCTCTATTTAACTGGCCGTACAATTTACATTCATGTAAACATTTGTACGAAAATATGTCTGAAAATTCGCAGTACATTTGACAACTTGATGAATGTTGTTTGAAAGTACTTCAAAATTCAACTTGATTTTAGCATTGGATTTTGGAATAAATGGAATTCACCAAATGAAAACCATATACGTTGTTAGAAATATATTCGTTTAAGAACAATTTTCCATCCTGCTCAGTCGATCTTTATCGTCACTTAAGTCAAAAATGAACATTGATTTGACCACTAATGATTAGTGTAGTTTTTAAAGTGAAAAATCTCAAACTAAATTCTACTAGTGTATGGCCAGCTTTAGAGAGATTTTTCCTTTACTTCTTGTGCCAGTGACAATAGTTCCATCATACAGGAAGTCAAGGAAAATCTCCAACAGCATCAAAGGCAGAAATAAAAATACTTTTAGCAGTGTAGGGAAGGGCTAGAACTCAGTTGAGCTTTTTTTTTTCCTCTTCAATAGAGACCCAGATAGCAGTAAAACCTATCCTACCCCACTCTATTCAAAACTAAAAAAGGAAAAAAATGGGTGTTAATAATGGACATACACTTTAAATAATATATATAGTGTATATTATAAGAACAAATTTTACTGCAATTTTAGAAAACACTGTACATATAAATATCATATTGGTGATACTGGTTTACTAAAGGGAACAAGCATTTTTACTTTGCAGAATTTCAGTTTGTTCCAAGGGAAGTACACACGACCGTTTTTCATGACGAGAAAAATGCAATTTTTTTATTTGGTCATTAAAAACGATTGTGTGTGGGCTCCAGAGCATTTTTCACGACGTGAAAAATGGGCATTAAAAATTTGGAACATGCTCTCATTTTTCTCGCCGTTTTCACGTCGTCGTTTTTCTCGTCATGAAAAACGGCCTTGTGTAGGCTTTAACGACGTGAAAAAAACACGCATGCTCAGAAGCAAGTTATGAGATGGGAGTAGGGATGAGCTTCGTGTTCGAGTCGAACATACGTTCGACTCGAACATTGGCTGTTCGATCGTTCGACGAAGATCGAACGATTTGGGCCGTTCGCGCCAAATTCGAGTGACGCGAACGGCCCACAATGCACTACGCCATCGCAGTGTCATCCAGGCGCTGTGATTGGCCAAGCATGCACTGTGACCCCGCATGCTTGGCCAATCACAGCGCCGGCAGCGAGGAGAGCAATGATTGGCCACAGGCAGGATGCCTGTGGCCAATTATTGCTGAGGGTGTTTAGTACACGCCCCACACTATAAAAGGCCGCCAGCACGGCGGCCTAGTGTAGTGTGTTCCGGAGCAGGGATAGAGTAGCATAGGCAGGGACAGTGACTGTTATTTCTTTCTTGCTTAACCTGGATTCCTTTAGTTTAGGGAAAGAGAAGGATAGGTAGGGAGAGTGTCAGTGTGTTTTGTGCTTCTGCTATAGTGTGCTTAAAAAAAACATTTATTCTAGGGACAGAAAACTCTAGGTAGGGACAGTGTCAGTTTCTTTCACTCTGCAAGTCCTTGTTTCCAGGGACCTGTAAGGACAGTGAGTTAATTGTCCTTGTGCTATATTGTGCTTAAAAAAAACATTTATTCTAGGGACAGAAAACTCTAGGTAGGGACAGTGTCAGTTTCTTTCACTCTGCAAGTCCTTGTTTCCAGGGACCTGTAAGGACAGTGAGTTAATTGTCCTTGTGCTATATTGTGATTAAAAAAAACATTTATTCTAGGGACAGAAAACTCTAGGTAGGGACAGTGTCAGTTTCTTTCACTCTGCAAGTCCTTGTTTCCCGGGACCTGTAAGGACAGTGAGTTAATTTTCCTTGTGCTATATTGTGATTAAAAAAAACATTTTTTCTAGGGACAGAAAACTGTAGGTAGGGAGAGTGTTTTTTTTCTTTCACTCTGCAAGTCCTTGTTTCCAGGGACCTGTAAGGACAGTGAGTTAATTGTCCTTGTGCTATATTGTGCTTAAAAAAAACATTTATTCTAGGGACAGAAAACTCTAGGTAGGGACAGTGTCAGTTTCTTTCACTCTGCAAGTCCTTGTTTCCAGGGACCTGTAAGGACAGTGAGTTAATTGTCCTTGTGCTATATTGTGATTAAAAAAAACATTTATTCTAGGGACAGAAAACTCTAGGTAGGGACAGTGTCAGTTTCTTTCACTCTGCAAGTCCTTGTTTCCAGGGACCTGTAAGGACAGTGAGTTAATTTTCCTTGTGCTATATTGTGATTAAAAAAAACATTTTTTCTAGGGACAGAAAACTGTAGGTAGGGAGAGTGTTTTTTTTCTTTCACTCTGCAAGTCCTTGTTTCCAGGGACCTGTAAGGACAGTGAGTTAATTGTCCTTGTGCTATATTGTGCTTAAAAAAAACATTTATTCTAGGGACAGAAAACTCTAGGTAGGGACAGTGTCAGTTTCTTTCACTCTGCAAGTCCTTGTTTCCAGGGACCTGTAAGGACAGTGAGTTAATTTTCCTTGTGCTATATTGTGATTAAAAAAAACATTTATTCTAGGGACAGAAAACTCTAGGTAGGGACAGTGTCAGTTTCTTTCACTCTGCAAGTCCTTGTTTCCAGGGACCTGTAAGGACAGTGAGTTAATTTTCCTTGTGCTATATTGTGATTAAAAAAAACATTTTTTCTAGGGACAGAAAACTGTAGGTAGGGAGAGTGTTTTTTTTCTTTCACTCTGCAAGTCCTTGTTTCCAGGGACCTGTAAGGACAGTGAGTTAATTTTACTTGTGCTATATTGTGCTTAAAAAAAACATTTTTTCTAGGGACAGAAAACTGTAGGTAGGGAGAGTGTTTTTTTTCTTTCACTCTGCAAGTCCTTGTTTCCAGGGACCTGTAAGGACAGTGAGTTAATTGTCCTTGTGCTATATTGTGCTTAAAAAAAACATTTATTCTAGGGACAGAAAACTCTAGGTAGGGACAGTGTCAGTTTCTTTCACTCTGCAAGTCCTTGTTTCCAGGGACCTGTAAGGACAGTGAGTTAATTTTCCTTGTGCTATATTGTGATTAAAAAAAACATTTATTCTAGGGACAGAAAACTCTAGGTAGGGACAGTGTCAGTTTCTTTCACTCTGCAAGTCCTTGTTTCCAGGGACCTGTAAGGACAGTGAGTTAATTTTCCTTGTGCTATATTGTGATTAAAAAAAACATTTTTTCTAGGGACAGAAAACTGTAGGTAGGGAGAGTGTTTTTTTTCTTTCACTCTGCAAGTCCTTGTTTCCAGGGACCTGTAAGGACAGTGAGTTAATTTTACTTGTGCTATATTGTGCTTAAAAAAAACATTTTTTCTAGGGACAGAAAACTGTAGGTAGGGAGAGTGTTTTTTTTCTTTCACTCTGCAAGTCCTTGTTTCCAGGGACCTGTAAGGACAGTGAGTTAATTGTCCTTGTGCTATATTGTGCTTAAAAAAAACATTTATTCTAGGGACAGAAAACTCTAGGTAGGGACAGTGTCAGTTTCTTTCACTCTGCAAGTCCTTGTTTCCAGGGACCTGTAAGGACAGTGAGTTAATTTTCCTTGTGCTATATTGTGATTAAAAAAAACATTTATTCTAGGGACAGAAAACTCTAGGTAGGGACAGTGTCAGTTTCTTTCACTCTGCAAGTCCTTGTTTCCAGGGACCTGTAAGGACAGTGAGTTAATTTTCCTTGTGCTATATTGTGATTAAAAAAAACATTTTTTCTAGGGACAGAAAACTGTAGGTAGGGAGAGTGTTTTTTTTCTTTCACTCTGCAAGTCCTTGTTTCCAGGGACCTGTAAGGACAGTGAGTTAATTTTACTTGTGCTATATTGTGCTTAAAAAAAACATTTTTTCTAGGGACAGAAAACTGTAGGTAGGGAGAGTGTTTTTTTTCTTTCACTCTGCAAGTCCTTGTTTCCAGGGACCTGTAAGGACAGTGAGTTAATTGTCCTTGTGCTATATTGTGCTTAAAAAAAACATTTATTCTAGGGACAGAAAACTCTAGGTAGGGACAGTGTCAGTTTCTTTCACTCTGCAAGTCCTTGTTTCCAGGGACCTGTAAGGACAGTGAGTTAATTTTCCTTGTGCTATATTGTGATTAAAAAAAACATTTATTCTAGGGACAGAAAACTCTAGGTAGGGACAGTGTCAGTTTCTTTCACTCTGCAAGTCCTTGTTTCCAGGGACCTGTAAGGACAGTGAGTTAATTTTCCTTGTGCTATATTGTGATTAAAAAAAACATTTTTTCTAGGGACAGAAAACTGTAGGTAGGGAGAGTGTTTTTTTTCTTTCACTCTGCAAGTCCTTGTTTCCAGGGACCTGTAAGGACAGTGAGTTAATTTTACTTGTGCTATATTGTGCTTAAAAAAAACATTTTTTCTAGGGACAGAAAACTGTAGGTAGGGAGAGTGTTTTTTTTCTTTCACTCTGCAAGTCCTTGTTTCCAGGGACCTGTAAGGACAGTGAGTTAATTGTCCTTGTGCTATATTGTGCTTAAAAAAACATTTATTCTAGGGACAGAAAACTCTAGGTAGGGACAGTGTCAGTTTCTTTCACTCTGCAAGTCCTTGTTTCCAGGGACCTGTAAGGACAGTGAGTTAATTTTCCTTGTGCTATATTGTGATTAAAAAAAACATTTTTTCTAGGGACAGAAAACTGTAGGTAGGGAGAGTGTTTTTTTTCTTTCACTCTGCAAGTCCTTGTTTCCAGGGACCTGTAAGGACAGTGAGTTAATTTTCCTTGTGCTATATTGTGATTAAAAAAAACATTTTTTCTAGGGACAGAAAACTGTAGGTAGGGAGAGTGTTTTTTTTCTTTCACTCTGCAAGTCCTTGTTTCCAGGGACCTGTAAGGACAGTGAGTTAATTGTCCTTGTGCTATATTGTGCTTAAAAAAAACATTTTTTCTAGGGACAGAAAACTGTAGGTAGGGAGAGTGTTTTTTTTTTTTCACTCTGCAAGTCCTTGTTTCCAGGGACCTGTAAGGACAGTGAGTTAATTGTCCTTGTGCTATATTGTGCTTAAAAAAAACATTTATTCTAGGGACAGAAAACTCTAGGTAGGGACAGTGTCAGTTTCTTTCACTCTGCAAGTCCTTGTTTCCAGGGACCTGGAGAGACATTGAGTGAATTGTCCTTGTGCTATATTGTGATTAAAAAAAACATTTATTCTAGGGACAGAAAACTCTAGGTAGGGACAGTGTCAGTTTCTTTCACTGTGAAAGTCCTTGTTTCAAGGGACAGAGAAGGACACCTGAAGGTAGCCCTTATTGCTTTTTTCCCATCTCCCTGCAGGCCATCTATTAGAATGTCTGGAAGGCAAACAAGGAGAGGCAGACAGTCAGGAGGCAATAAAAGAGGGCAAGCAGGCTCTGTGTCTGGGGGCAACAGTGCTGGTCGTGGACGCGGTGCATTGTCATCAGCACATGGCCATGGGACACGCTTGTCCTTCTTTTCGGCAGCTGGACATGTTGAGCCACATCATGCCGAAGACTTGGTAGAGTGGATGACCAAGCCCTCCTCCTCCTCCTCATCCTCTCTCACCCAGGCTCAGGGTACTGGAAAAGCAGCTGCCAAAGCGTCGTCTTCCCTGGTATCAATGTCAGACAAATCCTCAGTCACTCCTTCCCTAGACCCACCATGTCCTCCTCCTGAGGAGTCCCCCGAACTGTTTCAGCACAGTGTTGGGTACATGCTCCAGGAGGATGCCCAGCGTTTCGAAGGGTCTGATGATGAAACCCAGCTAGAGGAAGGCAGTAGCGTGAGAGCAGACAGAGGGGATGCTCAAGAAGGACACCAATCTGGCAGTCATGTTCCAGCAGCTGCAGCATACTGCCAGATTGGCTCCAGTGATGAGGAGGGAGGGGATGATGAGGTCAATGACTCCACGTGGGTGCCTAATAGGAGAGAGGAGGAGGAGGAGGATGAGGAGGAGGCACATCTCCAACGAGGCAGGATGCCCTTTGGTGGCCAGCGTAAGGGCAGTACACCGACGGAATCACACCGCAGAGCTCCGCCTGTGCAGGGCGCTGCCTCTGCCCGTCATTCAAAAAGTTCTTTGGTGTGGGCCTTTTTTGAGGCTAGTGCATCAGATCGCACAGCTGCTGTTTGCAACATATGTCTCAAGCGTATATCGCGTGGCCAAAACATCAGCCGCTTGGGTACCACATGCCTGACCAGACATATGTTGACCTGCCATGCAGCTCGTTGGCAAGCCTACCTCAAAGACCCACACCAAAGAACAAAGCGGACCTCTCCTTGCACCGCATCAGCTGGGATCTCCAACCCCACTATAACTTCAGTCCTCTCTGAAACATGCACTGAGAGGAATGAAGGTGTAGAATTAGGTGTGTCACAGCCAAGTACTTGCGCCCACTCTGCTAGCAGTACACCGACGTCCGATTCTAGCAGGCAAATTTCCCTGCCCCAGCTGCTGGACCGTCGAAAGAAGTTCACTCCCAGCCATCCACATGCCCAGCGGTTGAATGCTAGCTTGGCTAAATTGCTAGCGCTTCAACTGCTGCCTTTTCAGTTGGTAGACTCGGCCCCCTTCCGTGAGTTTGTGCAATGTGCGGTTCCTCAGTGGCAGGTTCCCAAACGCCACTTTTTCTCACGGAAGGCTATTCCGGCTCTCTACCGGCATGTGGAAGGCAATGTCTTGGCCTCGCTGGACAGGGCGGTCAGCGGTAAGGTGCATATTACCGCTGACTCATGGTCCAGCAGGCATGGACAGGGACGTTACCTTTCTTTCACGGCCCATTGGGTCACTCTTTTGGCAGCTGGGAAGGATTCAGGACAAGGTGCAGTAGTGTTGGAGGTTGTCCCACCGCCACGCCTCCAAAATGCTACTACTGGTTGTGACACACCTCTCTCCTCCACCCCCTCCTCTTCTTCTTCCTCCATGGCCTCTTCCTGTGGTTTGTCCTATGAACCAGCGGTGCTCCGTAGCCGTTCACGGGGCTACGCAAGTACGCAGGCAAAAAGATGCCATGCCGTGCTTGCGCTGGTGTGTTTGGGGGACAGAAGCCACACTGGGGCAGAGGTCCTGTCTGCTCTGCAGGGCCAGGCCGAGAGGTGGTTGACGCCACGCCAGCTTAAGCCAGGAATGGTGGTTTGCGACAATGGCACCAACCTCCTCTCCGCCCTCCGACAGGGACAACTGACCCATGTGCCCTGTGTGGCTCACGTCCTTAACCTGGTGGTGCAGCGCTTCTTGGGCAGGTACCCGGGCTTACAGGATGTCCTGAGGCAGGCCAGGAAAGTCTGTGTGCATTTCCGCAGATCTTATAATGCCAGTGCTCGCCTGGCTGAGCTGCAAAAGGAGTTGAACCTGCCCAAGAACCGCCTTATATGTGACATGCCCACCAGGTGGAACTCAACGTTGGCCATGCTGCAGCGGCTGCACACGCAGCAGAGGGCCATCAATGAGTACCTGTGCGACTACGGCACCAGGACAGGGTCAGGGGAGCTTGGTTTTTTTTCTCCACGCCAGTGGGGCATGATCAGGGATGCATGCACTGTCCTGGCACCATTTGAGGAGGCCACGAGGATGGTGAGCAGTGACAGTGCATGCATCAGTGACACTGTACCTCTTGTCCACCTGTTGGAGCACACGCTGCGTGGAATAATGGACAGGGCACTTGAGGCAGAACAGAGGCAGGAAGAGGAGGACTTCCTTGCCTCTCAAGGCCCCCTTTACCCAGACAGTGTTCCTTCTGTCCCACCCATCGCACAGGAAGAGGAGGAGGAGGAGGAGGAGGAGGATTGTGTCAGCATGGAGGTGGAGGCTGGCACTCAGCATCATCAGCAGCAGTCTTTTAGGGATGATTTACAGTCCCAAGAAACCAGTGGACTTGTACGTGGCTGGGAGGAGGTGGCTGCGGATCATGTCGTCCTTAGTGACCCAGAGGACTCCGGAGCGAATGCCTCAGCAAACCTACGCTGCATGGCCTCCCTGATCCTGCAAAGTCTGCGGAAGGATCCTCGTATTCTTCGGATCAAGGAGAGGGACCATTACTGGCTGGCCACTCTCCTTGATCCACGGTACAAGGGTAAGGTTGCGGACCTTATGTTACCGTCGCAGAGGGAGCAGAGGATGAGACAACTCCGGGAGGCCTTGCAGAAAGGTCTGTGCAACGCGTTCCCAGAGACTGGGAGGTTGCAAACTCCTGGTCCTGGACAACGAGTTGCTGAGGCTTCGGCCAGTCAAAGAAGGAGCGGTGGGGAAGGTGGCCGTCTGACCGATGCGTTCAGACAATTCTTTAGTCCGCAGCCCCAAAGTATGATCGGTTCCAGCAACCATCGCCAGCGTCTGATAAACATGGTGCAGGAATATCTAGGGGCAAGGTCAGACTTGGACACCTTCCCCACCGAAAATCCTCTGGCTTACTGGGTCTTGAGGATGGATCACTGGCCAGAGCTTGCACAGTATGCAATTGAGCTACTGGCCTGTCCTGCATCCAGCGTTCTTTCGGAACGCACATTCAGTGCTGCTGGAGGATTTGTCACGGATCACAGGGTGCGCCTGTCCACCGACTCGGTTGATCGACTGACTTTCATCAAGATGAACCAGTCTTGGATCACCACCAGCTACCACACACCTGATGCTGATATAACAGACTAATTGATTTTAAAATGTCACATCCCTTCAAGACTGATGCTGATGCTGAGTGCCTGTGCTGTTATGTTGACTGGCTATCCTCCTCCTCCGAGTCCTCAATGATACGATTGATGATGATAGCTTGGAAGATCATTTTTGTTTATGGGTGCCGCCACCAGTGCCTAACGCCCAATTTTTCAGCCCCTGTTTAACAGGGGCGTGTAATTACAATTTTTGAAGCAATACTTTGCAACAGGGCTCATTGCTGTGCTCCAAGTACAGTATCTGTGAGGAGTTGCAGTGTTGTGCCACCAGTGCCTAAGGCCCAATTTTTCAGCCCCTGTTTAACAGGGGTGTGTCATTACAATTTTTGAAGCAATACTTTGCAACAGGGCTCATTGCTGTGCTCCAAGTACAGTATCTGTGAAGGGTTGCAGTGTTGTGCCACCAGTGCCTAAGGCCCAATTTTTCAGCCCCTGTTCAACAGGGGCATGTAATTACAATTCTTGATCTAATAATTCACAGCAGGGCCCATTGCTGCACCCACCAAGAGTAACTGTCAGGGCTTACAGTGTTGTGGCACCAGCACCACCATCAAAGGCCCAATTTTTACTACCACTGTTCAACAATTATATGTAATTAAAATTCCTGATATAATAGTTGACAGCAGGGCGTTCCAGCACCAACCAAGAGTAACTGTGAGTGCTTACAGTGTTGTGCCAACACCAACAACTAAGGGGCCTATTTCTGCAGAGTATATACGGCAGGTCCCTACTTTCAAACATCCAACTTACAAACGACTCCTACTTGCAAACGCAAGAAGACAACAGGAAGTGAGAGGAAATCTACCACTAGGAAGGAAAATTCTCTCCTGTAAGAATAAATATGGGAGAAAGGTGTCTCCTCTGTACTGATGCTTTATCAGCAATCCTTGTTTCAAGAAAAACACCACATTTCAAAAACAGTTGTCATTAGGACGGAAAGTGAGGTGAAATGTTCTGAACAGGGGCACAGACAGCAAAACAAATGTTACAGGGGTGATAACCCTTACCTATGTTTTCCAAAAAGTTTAAAAATAGATTTTTGGTCTGGAGCTACACTTCAACAATGTACCTGTTCAAAATTACAAACAGATTCTACATAAGAACAAACCTACAGTCCCTGTCTTGTATGCACCGCCTGTATACGGCTGTTCAGAGTATATAGGGCCTTTTTTATTTTATGTGCGGGGTTCCCCTTAATATCCATACAAGACCCAAAGGGGCTGGTAATGGGCTGGGGTAGGGGGGGGGTCATGGGGTAGCTATGCCATTTTTCTTAAAGATTTTCATCCATATTACCGGGACCAGACATTACATTAAAGCCGCAAGCAGTTTTAAATGGCTTTTTTTTCCTTTAGAAGTGTCATTTTGTGCAGGGACAGTTCTAAACACGGGAAACACGTGGCACTTCACAGGCATACTTTAGACACCCCCCAGGTACGATATTTAAAGGAATATTTGACTTTTTTTTTTCACTTTATGCATCATTAAAATGACTGCTCCCGGAAAACGACCGTTTTTAAAACTTATTTTTGCATTGATACATGTCCCCTGGTGCAGAACCCGGGTTCCCAAACCCTTTTTAGGACAATAACATGCATAATAGTTTTTATAATTAGCACTTTAGAATTCGAACGTTCGCATCCATTGTATTTAATAGGGTTCTAATGTTCGTTCGAACTTTCGGTCCGTTCGCGGGTTCTGGTGCGAACCGAACCCGGGGGTGTTCGGCTCATCACTAGATGGGAGCGCTCGTTCTGGTAAAACTAGCGTTCGTAATGGAGATAGCACATTCGTCACGCTGTAACGGACTGAAGAGCACGAGGCTGAAAAGCGCGAATTGTCTCTCACCAAACTTTACTAACACAAGGATCAGCGAAAGCAGCCCAAAGGGTGGCGTCATCCGAATGGAACTTCCCCTTTATAGTGCCGTCGTACATTTCGTACGTCACCACGCTTTGCTCAAGCATTTTTTTTCATGATAGTGAGTAGGCAAGGCTGGCTTGAGAAGAATCACGTCGAGAAAAACTTCGATTTTTTCAATGACATTAAAAACGGTCGTGTGTACGCGGCATTAGCTTAGTGAATGTGGGAAAGCTGTGCTCACTTTAATCACCCAACCATGTGCAGCATGCAAGCAAAAATAAATTATTATTTTTGCAAATGATTAGGTATTGTCTGCAAATTAAATTATTTAGGATATTCACTAAGCTAAATGAAAATATCCTTGCAGAGTAAAAATGTATTCCTTTTGTAAATCAGGGTCACACCTGAGATGTTAAGAAAATATATTACCTGTATTCTTGGTTCTGGAATTCCAGTAATGTCTACAATACGGCATCGAGTCACAAAGTCTGGGTATGGATTGAGATCAAACTGATTCTGGAGGAAGGTGGTCTGTTCACTGTTGTAAATTGCCTTTTTTCTGGACTTAGCTTTGAACAGGCTGGTCCCGGCATTGTGAATAGCTTCTGTGGAATTTTTTGTATCATCTGTCTCCAGTTCACACATCTTTCCTAGTGAGAAAATAAGGTGTAACTAAAACAGCCCACAAAAAAAAAAAAAATTCTCCAAAGTAATAACTGAAATGGAAAAGTCAACAAACAGATAGCTTTAACACTAGCAGATGCAGCAAAATAATAAAAGAAACAAAAATATTAAGGGTAAGCCATACACGAGATTTTTAGATTTCAATAGTGACGTTTTTTGGTCCTTTTGGTAGTAGAATCCTGGGAAAACAAAGGAATTTTAAAGGTTGGGGGACCACATATAGAGGTACATCACCCGTATTTCAGTTATTTTAATAGGATATTGTACTTGCAATGTGTATGCAGATCTGATATAAAAATAAACAAAGAAATAGATCAATACAATCAGAATTTATATATATATATATATATATATATATATATGTAGCACCCTCACTCCATCCGTTTTGTCTAGGGGTATGTTGTATGTGAGAGTAAGATGCGCTACGGCCCATGTCCTCCCGATAGCAGTGAGTGAGGTGAAGGCCAGTACCAGTTATTTTCCTCGGTACTGTGCGTTTCAGTTAATGACCAAGTCTTGCTGTGCTGACACTTCCCTTTGCTCCCATTAACCAGAGTCCCACACACCGATTAAGGTCCAACACTTGTTTTATTGTCACACTCACAATCAAACAGTTCTTTGCCAACCAACTGGTTGAGACCCAATAACAGTTCAATACGGTGTGGTGAGCAGGTCGAGGCACTATCCTGATTATACGCTAAACCACTGTGGTTTCACCAGCGGTTACTATAGCCTTGGCTAGAGAGAACTTGGAACTTGTGAGTCTCTACCAGCGACTCAATAGAATGCAGATAGGAGTACCTTCGCTGCGTTGTGGCCCCTGTCAGGGGGAAGATGTCCCTCCAAGGGAGTTACCGGAGGCCCATCCATCACCAGGTTGATGCTGCTCCGGACTCTTCGGACGGGTGACCTTCCCAGTCTCCTCACCTCAGACATGGGCCCCATCCACCTCAGGGACCCTCGGACTCCTCCGCCCTTGCGGGACCCAGTCAAAGTCACTGAGCCCCAGGCCTCCGGTTTAGTACCTCACCCCAGGCTGAAGGTGCCTGGGATGGACGCCAACTCCGCTCCGACCAGGCCTAGGGCGCCTGCGCCAGAACTCCGAACTGCCCGCACCCAGGCCGAAGGTGCCTGGGCGCGGGATGCAGGAAAAAGACCTCGTGGTGAGGGCGTCTCTCCCCTTTATCTCCTCCTGCGACGCCACGGCGGGTTCCCCGACCTCGCCGTACCATCGCTGACAGGGGAAAAAAAGGCCAGCAATGCAGCAGTGAATCTACCTTAGACCTGTGGGAACCCCGCCACCCACAGGTCAAGGAGAACAACACACCACCAAGTCCTCCACAAATTAACAATGGTCTAAATCCTTTCATGATTAATACACAGCTGGGTCATACTACCACCCAGGTGTATCCCCCTAAATTTAAACCCCTGCTACATATATATATATTGATAAAATATTGCAAATAAATCCCCCAAAACAACGTAAAATGTTTGCCCAGCCTAAATTTTTTTCTTAATTTTAGACAAAAATGAAAATGTTTTTCTTTATTACAGTTTTGGAAAGCTAGTTATTTCTACCTGTTCCTGGTTTATGACTTCCTGTCTAGTAAAGCATTGTTAGCAGAGCAGGAAGTAGGAGCAAATCTCTCTCTCTCTAACTAAGCCCAAGATAGCAGGCAAAAGGGGTTCTAATTCTTCCCCACGCTATCCAAAGAAAAAAAAACATGTTTCGGCTTGACATTCACTTTAGGGCCCCAATGACACTTAGGCATTGTTGGTGAAATTAAATGCTACACACAAAATGTTTCATGAAATCTGAGCGACTTTAATAAATTCCTAAACTTGAGCATTTATATGCTGTTTCACACACATTATTCATGACTTATATTGTTGGAATTATTGCAAGGAATTTGACATGAATTACGCTTTTGGACTTCAAGAACTACAATTTCAGAAATGTAAAATAATATGTAATTGTGTCATATTTATTCCCTATTTAAGCATAGAAATAAGAATATACCGTATACAATCGAGTATAAGCCGACCTGAGTATAAGCCGAGGACCTAATTTTACCACAAAAAACTGGGAAAACTTAATGACTCGAGTATAAGCCGAGGGTGAGAATGCAGAGGGTCAACAATGCCCATTTGCAACCTCACTGTGCCCATACTAACTGTGCCCGTCGTCACTGTGCCCATCGTCACTGTGCCCATACTCACTGTGCCCATTGTCAATGTGCCCGTCGTCACTGTACCTTGAAATTGAGAGGCTGCGGGTGTCCATTCATTATTTAAAACTTGCGGTCTCCTCCTGGTCCCTTCCGTGATAGGCGTTTCTCAGCTGACACAGTTCAGCCTATCACGGACGTTCTCGTAACCTCAGACTAATTTTCCCAGCAGACAGTGTGATCAGTGTTCTGCCAATCATGGACGTCCTCTTGTCCGAGGATGAAAAGGCATCCGTGATTGGCGGAACACTGAACACAGTGTCTGCTGGGATGGGTGAGGATGAGAGAACGTTTGTGATAGGCGATTCTCAGCAGACAGAGTTCCGCCTATCACGGAAGAGACAGCAGGAAGCCCGCGAGTTTTAAATGATGGACGCCCGCAGCCTCTCAATATTTCCAGGTACACTGACTCGAGTATAAGCCGAGGGGGCACTTTCAGCCCAAAAAAAAGGGCTGAAAATCTCAGCTTATACTCGAGTATATACGGTAATGGAAATACAAGGATTAAGAGGCAGAAGAAAATGCTAATACTTACTTTTTAATACTTTGTGGTTTTGATTGCTACTGAGATTTTCTTGGCTGTTCATGCTTGGGGTAATTTTAGATATTTGTTCATTAAAACTTGGGTTAATGCTTTTATCGTTACCTTCTTCTTGTTGGTAACCCAGATAGGAATAGAGTTCTAGCAGAGTCTGCACTAAAATATTCGAGACCTTATGTGGCCCTGAAATGTTCATGATGGAGAGAAGGTTCGGCAGCTCTCCATTGGGGCCAGATGGATAATTCAGATTCCTCGGGGGAGGAGACATTGTTGGGTAGTCTTCCTCAAGAGATAGGACAGTGCAGATTATGTGATCAAGTTCTGGGTCCATGTCTGATCACCCCAGCTTCTCTTGATGGAAATAAAGTACCAGACTACCCAAACAAACTTATATCGTCCCAGATGTGTATTGGGGAACAGAGTGGTATCTGCTTTTGATCTGCCAATGAGGTATAAGTGTAAACAGTGTTCTTTGATCTGCCCATGAGGTATGAGTGTAAACAGTGCACTTTGATCCTTTACAGACACACGCCCACCTCTCCTCTATAGTCTAGGTATCAAAATATTGTATTTGATATGTAAATAGCTTGATATTCATTTGTTGGGGATCAACCAGACCTTCTTTTATGTTTTGCATAGACCTGTTAGTTATGCAGAGACCTTTTATTAACATCCTGATTTTGATCTAAGCAAAAGTACAAACCACATAAAATTTATATTTAAGTTAATCACCTGCAGAACAAAACTAATGCAATGTTATAAAATTTTAAAAAGGTACATAAAATTAACTATATTCTTTTATATCACCTGCAGAAGGAAACTATGCTGATAGAAAATTGTAAAAGCACAAATAAATGAATATTATTTTTCTATATTATCTGAAGAACAAAACTATTCTGATTTTTAAAAAGCACATAATGTGCATATATGTGCTAAATTAAAAATTCAAACATGCTCGGGACAAACCTAGTTCTTCTATGTTTCTATCACAACAAGTCTGAATTTTAAGGCGCCCTTCCACAAATGTTACTTTTTCATTTTTCTTTGAATTGAATGTATGGATATGTACAGCTATTTAAAAATTGATGTTATTCAATTTTTTTATTTGGGGGTTTATATATTGTTAGTTATTTTAAAAAAATATTAACATTGGTTGTGCTTCAGATATGGTCAGCAGTCATCAATTAATATATCATCAGGAAAACTACTCATGGACTAGCTACGATGCAAACGGTCTCCAATAGACACTCAGAGCAATATCTCTTATGAGATCCAGTCCAATCACCAGTATCCAATTCCCATGCCAATATTAGTTTACCTGACTCATAGTAGCACCCTCTAGTGTCCTTAGCTGGATGTACATGTGGATGTGGATGTGTGGGGCTTTTAGGTCTGGCGCCTTCAGTGTGACAACGTTGTCTATTTTTACTGTTTTGTATGTATGTTTTTTATTGATGGATATGACGATGATATATTCCTCATATGTAATATTCAGCATTTAACAGAACTATAGCACACCTTTTGATAGAACAATAAAGTTTATAATTAATTTCGGTACACTGTGGCTGATTCTCCACAAGGGCTTTTCAGGGGTCCTCAATTGGCCCCATCTCCATCTTCTTTTTTTCTGTTTATATATTGTTAGTTATTTTGTTTGGTTTATTAGAAGACACCCCCGTAAATGCTATACAGTTACTAGCAGATATGGAGATGATAAAAAATACATTTAAAACTGAAATTGCCTAATATTATAATGTATATTCAACAGATATTTTTGGGGCTTTTTGGTGGTAGAATTCTGGAAAAAGAAGTTGAGGGGCCAAATATAGAGATAAATCATCCGTATTTCAGTTAGTTTAATAGGGTATTGTAACTTTTGTACTTGCGTATGCTGTATGCAGATCTGATATAAAAATATTTTTTAAAAAAATGAGAATATAGGAAATTGACTGGCCTGCACAGTCCTGACCTCAACCCAATAGCACACCTTTGGGATGAATTAGAGCGGAGACTGTGAGCCAGGCCTTTTCGTTCAACATCAGTGCCTGACCTCACAAATGCGCTTCTGGAAGAATGGTCAAACTTTTCCATAGACACACTACTAAACCTTGTAGACAGCCTTCCTAGAAGAGTTGAAGCTGTTATAGCTGCAAAGGGTGGGCCAACTTAATATTGAACTCTACGGACTGAGACTGGGATGCCATTAATGTTCATGTGCATGTAAAGGCAGGTGTCCCAATACTTTTGGCAATATAATATATAAATATTTTCTGTATATAAAATTAATGCAAATAAATACAAAACATTTAAAGTGTATGCCTGTACTAAATTATTTTCTTTATTTTAGACAAAATTGAAAATGTTTTTTTTTTATTAGAGCTTAGGAAAGCTGGGACTCCTATTATTTTTACCTGACCTATGAAATCTGAATGACTGTAATCAATGTCCCTATACCTGACTATTTGTATGATGTTTCACACACATTAAGTGTGGCCTATATTATGGGAATTATTGTAAGAAATTGAAATAAATTATACTTTTGGACTTCAAAAACTACAATTTCAGGTATATAAAATTATACGGCATTGTATCATATTTATGCCTTATTTATGCTAACAAATAAGCACAACATGGAAATAAGAGGAATAGGAAACTTTGCTAATACTTACTTTTTAATTTTTTGTGGTTTTGATTGTTACTGAAATCTTCTTGGCCGTTCATGGTTGGTGGAATTTTAGATGTTTGTTCACTGAAGCCTGGGTTGATGCTTTTGTCGTTACCTTCTTCTTGTTGGTAACCCAGATAGGAATAGAGTTCTAGCAGAGTCTGCATTAAAACATTTAAGACCTTATGTGGCCCTCAAATGTTCATGATGGAGAGAAGGTTCGGCAGCTCTCCAATGGGGCTAGTTGGATGATTCAGATTCCTCAGGGGAGGGGACATTGTTGGGTAGTCTTCCTCAAGAGATAGGACAGTGCAGATAATGTGATCAAGTTCTGGGTCCATGTCTGATCACCCCAGATTCTCTCTTGGTGGAAAGAAAGTACCAGACTACCCAAACTAACTTATATTGTCCATGATGTGAATTGGGGAACAGAGGGACATCTGCTTTTGATCTGCCCATGAGGTATGAGTGTAAACAGTGCACTTTGATCTGCCCATGAGGTATGAGTGTAAACAGTGTGCCTTGATCTGCCCATGAGGTATGAGTGTAAAGAGTGCACTTTGATCTGCCCATGAGGTATGAGTGTAAACAGTGTGCTTTGATCCTTTACAGACTTCACGCCCTCTCTCTCCTCTATATTCAAGGGATAAAAATATTGTATTTGATATGTAAATGGCTTGATATTCATTTGTTGGGGATCAACCAGACCTTCTTTTATGTTTTGCATATACCTGTTAGTTATGCAGAGACCTTTAATTAACAACCTGATTTTAAACTAAACAAAAGCACACTACCTTATGGATACAAAAAATTATTAATTTATAATATACAGTGCCTTGAAAAAGTATTCATACCCCTTGAAATTTTCCACATTTTGTTATGTTACAACCAAAAGCGTAAATTTATTTTATTGTGATTTTATGTGATAGACCAACACAAAGTAGCACATAATTGTGAAGTGTTAGGAAAAGGATAAATGGTTTTCAACATTTATTACAAATAAATATGTGAAAAGCCTGACATGCATTTGTATTCAGTCCCCCTGAGTCAATACTTTGTAGAACCCCTTTCTTTGCAATTAGAGCTGCAAGTCTTTTTGGGGATGTCTCTACCAGTTTTTCACACCTAGAGAGTGAAATTTTTGCCCATTCTTCTTTGCAAAATAGCTCAAGCTCTGTCAGATTGAATGGAGAGCGTCTGTGAACAGCAATTTTCAAGTCTTGCCACAGATTCTCAATTGGATTTAGGTCTGGACTTTGACTGGACCATTCTAACACATGAATATGCTTTGATCTAAACCCTCCTATTAAGCTCTGGCTGTAAGTTTAGGGTCTTTGTCCTGCTGGAAGGTGAACCTTTGCCCCAGCCTCAAGTCTTTTGCAGACTCTAACATGTTTTCTTCTAAGATTGCCCTGTATTTGGCTCCATCCATCTTTCCATTAACTCTGACCAGCTTCCCTGTCTCTTCTGAAGAAAAGCATCCCCACAACATGATGCTGCCACCACCATGTTTCATGGTGGGGATGGTGTGTTCAGGTTGATGTGCAGTGTTAGTTTTCTGCCACACATAGCGCTTTGCTTTTAGGCCAAACAGTTCAATTTTGGTCTCATCTGACCAGAGCACCTTCTTCCACATGTTTGCTGTGTCCCCCACATGGCTTCTCGGTAACTGGAAATGGGACTTCTTATGGCTTTCTTTCAACAATGACTTTCTTCTTGCCACTCTTCCATAAAGACCAGAATTGTGGAGTGCAGGACTAATAGTTGTCCTGAGGACAGATTCTCCCACCTGAGCTGTGGATCGCTGCAGCTCCTCCAGAGTTACCATGGGCCTCTTGGCTGCTTCTCTGATTAATGCTCTCCTTGCCCGGCCTGTCAGTTTAGGTGGACGACCATGTCTTGGTAGGTTTGCAGTTGCGCCATACTCTTTCCATTTTCAGATGATGGATTGAACAGTGCTCTGTGAGATGTTCAAAACTTGGGATCATTTTTTTATAACCTAACCCTGCTTTAACCACTTCAATACAGGGCACTTTCCCCCTTCCTGCCCAATCCAATTTTCAGCTTTCAAGACTGACGCTTTTAAAATGACAATTGCGCGGTCATGCTACACTGTAACCAAACTAAATTTTTATAATTTTGTTCCAACAAATACAGCTTTCTATTGGTGGTATTTGATCACTTCTACAGTTTTTATTTTTGTGCTATAAACAAAAAAAGATTGACAATTTTGAAAAAAAAAGTTTTTCTTTGTTTCTGTTATAAAATTTTGTAAATAAGTAAGTTTTCTCCTTCACTGACGGGCACTTCTAAGGTGGCACTGATGGGCATTGATGAGGTGGCACCAATGAGGTGGCACTACAACCTGAATTTGACCTAAGTAAAAGTACATTACCTTATGGATGAAAAATTATTTAGAATATAAGTAAGTATGATAAATTGAATATAACATATAACATACTTAAAGCAGAGGTCCACACAAAAAGTGAACCTCCGCTTTTCGGAACCCTTCCCCCCTCCGGTGTCACATTTGGCACCTTTCAGGAGGGAGGGGGTGCAGATACCTGTATAATACAGGTATTTGCACCCACTTCCGGGCATAGACTCCCGCGGGAGTCACACCCCTCCCCCCTGCTGTCTTCTGGGAAACACACAGTTCCCAGAACACAGCGGGGATCAGTGAGGAAACGCAGCGCGACTCACGCATGCGCAGTAGGGAACTGGGCAGTGAAGCTGCAACGCTTCACTTCCTGATTCCCTCACCGAGGATGGCGGTGGGGGCAGCCGAGAGACGAGCGATTGCTCGTCTTCTGCTGCCGACATCGCCGGCACCCTGGACAGGTAAGTGTCCATTTATTGAAAGTCAGCAGCTGCAGTATTTGTAGCTGCTGGCTTTTAATAATTTTCTTTTAGGTGGACCTCCACTTTAAGCTTAGATAATAAATGTGACCATGCTTTGATAATAAAATATTGGCCTCTATTGTCTAGTTCAATGCAAAATTCTCTATAAGGATTTCCATCAAATGTCAAACCTCACTTTAATACTTATCTATTTAAATTATATACAAATATAATTATGGTGCAATCATAGGAATAAACATTATTTGAAATAAATACAAAAAACAGAGTGGTTTAATAACTTTATTATTTCTTATCACCTACAGAACAAAACTATTTTAACAGCAAATTTTAAAAAGGCACATACATTTATTATGTAATTTTTATCATCTGCAGAACCAAAAAGGTACATAAAATGAACTATATTTTTATATCATCTGCAGAAAGCAAATATGCTGATACAAAAAATTATTAAAAGTCACAAATAAATGAAATGTAATTTTCTATATCATATGAAGAACAAAGCCATACTGATTTTTGAAAATCAGATAATGTGCATATATGTGCTAAATTAAAAATCAAATATGCTTGGGACAAACACAGATTTTCTATGTTTTTTATCACAACAAGTCTGAATTTTAAAGAACCTTTCCACAAATGTTCTTTGAAATATTTATAATGTTTAAAAAAGTTAAAAAAAACAAATGCAATTAAAATGGGGTGTATTTAATTTTGAACTAAGTGCACATAAAAAGTAAATACAATATAATTGAAAGTGGTTGTAAACTCATACACACCACTTTTAAGGTAAGCCTATAATACCTGTAGGTACTGGAAATATCTTCTAAACCTGTACAGTTTAGAAGATATTTGCCATATACGCTTGCGTCGACATCAACGGTGCATGTGCACTGAAGAAAGGGCACGATCGTTACCTGTGCCTGTGCCGTGACCGTTGGCTCTTGCGTCACGCGACTCCGGCCAGTAACAGAGTAAAGATGGATTCTTCCTGCAGCGGGGACAGTGCGGGCTTCCTTTGCAGGTATGTGCCACATAATGGTCTAGTATGCGATGCATACTAGCCCATTATGCTTTTACTTTGCAGGTTTGCAGCGAACGAAAGAGGAAGTAAAACCCATCAGGGTTTACTTCCTCTTTAAAGCTACATAACTATGTAGAAATGTGTATGCTAATAATCAGCTTCCTGTTGAGTACAGATTTCTTTGAAGCACTGTTGACTATATGTCCATCAAGTTTTTTTATCCTTAACACTCTTGCCATTGGAATTCCTCTAGATGTGCACTCATGTACAATTTCTTTAGCCAAATCACAACCATAGATTTCATATTTGGTGTAATTTATTTTCAAGATTGTTTTGAAGAAGAATTAAAGGACCACTGCATGTCCTTCAGGTTGTCCATTGTTCCAAAGCTCCTCGCTAGGGTTTGGTTATACTTAAAACTGTTGGATTTCCCTTCGGGCCCTGAAGATCTCTGCTCTGGAAATTTATTGGGTTTGCAAAGATGTCTCGCTCTTCTGTTCTGAAACCAAACCTGAAAGAAGAACAGAGGTTGTGAGATTTTAATTAGTAAATGTAATAGGAAACAGAGCAGAAACAAAGCATATATTTTTTTCCTTTAAAGCGGAGCTCCACCCTAAAGTGGAACTTCGGCTCATCGGAACCCTTCCCCCCTCCGGTGTCACATTTGGCACCTTTCAGGGGGGAGGGGGTGCAGATACCTGTATAAGACAGATATTTGCACCCACTTCCGGGAGTCCTCTCTGCGGGAATTCTGCGGGTAGTACGTCACTTCCCGCAGAATACCCATTGTGTTCTGGGAAACACTCGGCTCCCAGAACACAAGGGGACCAATGAGAATGGCGCAGCGTGACTCGCACATGTGCCATAGGGAACCAGGCAGTGAAGCCGCAAGGCTTCACTTCTTGGTTCCCTCACCGAGGATGGCGGTGGGGGCAGCAAAGTGACGAGCGATTGCTCATCTTCTGCTGCCGACGTCGCTGGACTCCAGGACAGGTAAGTGTCCTAATATTAAAAGTCAGCAGGTGCAGTATTTGTAGCTGCTGGCTTTTAAATATTTTGTTTTTCGGCGGAGCTCCGCTTTAAGGTTGAATATTTTTTTTAGTATGGCAGTGATAAGTTGAAGTGAAAGTCCAGCCAAAAATGTATTTTTTTGTTTTAGGAGAGAGTGGGGAAGGATTACATCCTTTGTTATCTGAGGTTCTGTTAAGCTGGCCATACACTTCACATTCACGCAAACATTCAAAAATATGTCTGAAAATTATCAGTACATTGGACAACTTGATGAATGTTGTTCAAAAGTACTTAAAATTTTCACTTGCCTTTAACATTCGATTTTGGAATGCATGGCCTTCGCCCAACGAAAACCATATACATTGTTAGAAATTAATAATTTAGAGAAAAATGTTCCATCCTGCTCTTTTGATCTTTCTTATCACCTAAGTCAAAAACAAACATTGGTTTGACCCCACTAATGATTAAAAAATCATACACAGTTCTTAAAGTGGATGTAAACCCACTCTCATCCTTTCTAAACTACTGCCATAGTGCTGATCTATAAGGATATAGATGCCTCCTGTATGTATCCTTATCTGTCAAATGTCTCCCCTCTGTCTGTTATAAGAACTGAAAAACTGCAGATTCTGTGGGTGGGTCTGTTGTCTGGAGCTCGGTGGGCGGAGTCGTGATGTCAGTAGACTCCCCGCCCACCTCTACACTCCCCTTGTCAACATGCATTTTCTCCTGTGAATTCCTTCTGCTATGATCACTAACATCCAATCAAAATCCAGAAAAGTAACCACATGACTTCAGAAAAGGAATGGGGGTGGGAATTAAAAAATAATAAAATAATGTCTAAAGCTAGTGCACGAGATATGTAAATAACCTGTCACTTAAAGCAAGGGGGCGGAACAGACAAAGGTAACTCTGTTTGTCCGTTTTATCTCACTGAACAATAAAAGAGGATTGCTCAGAACTGGATTAACTCTTTGTGGCAAGACCTGGCACAAATGATAGGAAATCTTATACTCTACATTGTGAGAGCAAAAAAAAAAAAAAAAAATTTGGGTTTACATCGACTTTAAAGTGAAAATTTTTAAATGAAATTCTACTAGTGTACGGCCAGCTTTAGTGAGATTTCCCCTTTACTTCCTGTCTAAGTGACAATGGTTTCACCATACGGAAGTCAAGGAAAATCTCCAACAGCATCAAAGGCAGGAATAAAAATACTTTGAGTGGGGTAAGGGAAGGTTAGAACCCAGTTCAGTTTTTTCTCTCTAATGGAGTCCCAGATAGCAGTAAAATCTATCCTCCCCCACTCTATTCAAAACTAAAAAAAGGAAAAAATGGGTGTTAATAATGGACACACACTTTAAATAATATATCTGCTGTGTATTAAAAGAACAAATTTTACTGCAATTTTACAAAACACTTTGCATATAAATATCTTTGTAAATCGGTGACTCTGATTTACTAAAGGAATTAAGCATTTTTTGTTGCAAGGGAAGTTTTGCTTAGCTTAGTGAATGCGGGGAAGCTGTGCTCACTTTAATCACCCAACTACAGTATGTGCAAGCAAGAACATTTTTTTTTTTTTTTTTTACAAATGATTAGGTATTGTCTGCAAAGTAATTTTTCATGACATTCACTAAGCTAAATGAGCATTTCCTTTGCAACTTAAAAATAAATGCGCAATTCCTTTAGTAAATCAGGGTCAGTGTGCGTAAACAAACTGAGAAGTTACGATAATACATTACCTGTATTCTTGGTTCCGAAATTCCAGTAATATTTGCAATACGGCATCGAGTCACGAAGTCTGGGTATGGATTGAGATCGAACTGATTCTGGAGGAAGGCGGTCTGTTCACTGTTGTAAATTGTCTTTTTTCTAGACCTGGCATTCCACAGGCTGGTCCCGGAATTGTGAATAGTTTCTGTGGAATTGTTGGTATCATCTGTCTCCTGTTCGCACATTTTTCCTAGTGAGAAAATAAAGTGTAACTAAAACTATTCACAAAAAAACTATTTTCTACAAGGTAACATTTGAAACAGAAAAGTCAGCAAACAGATACCTTCAACACTAGAAGATGCAGCAAAATAGTAAAAGAAACAAAAATTTTAAGGGTAAGCGATACACCAGATTTTTAGATTTTGATAGTGAAGATTTTTGGGCTTTTTGGTGGTAGGATCTTGGAAAAAAAGTCATTTTAAAGGTTGAGGGGCCAAATATAGAGATAAATCACTTATATTTCAGTTTGTTTAATAGGGTGTTGTAACTCTTGGACTGGCGATGCATATGCTGATCAGATATAAAAAATAAATAAATAAATAAATAAACAAATACAATGAGAATATATATTATATATATATTTTATTATATAAAAATAAAGAAAATAATAAAAAAAAGCTTAAAGTGTATGCCCGGACTAAAAAATGTTTCTTCATTTTAGACAAAAATGAAATTGGTTTTCTTCATCAGAGTTGACATAATTGAGATAAATTATACCTTAGGGCTTCAAGAACTACAATTTTAGGAATGTAAAATAATATGTCATTGTGTTATATTTATGCCTTATTTATGCTAACAAATAAGAATAACATGGAAATAAGAGGAATAAGAAAATTTGCGAATGCTTACCTTTTAATACTTTCTGGTTTTGATTGTGACTAAGATTTTCTTGGCCGTTCATGCTTGGTGGAATTTTAGATATTTGTTCACTGAAGCCTGGGTTGATGCTTTTGCCGTTACCTTCTTCTTGTTGGTAACCCAGATAGGAATAGAGTTCTAGCAGAGTCTGCACTAAAACATTATGTGGCCCTGAAATGTTCATGATGGAGAGAAGGTTCGGCAGCTCTCCATTGGGGCCAGATGGATAATTCAGATTCCTCAGGGGAGGGGACATTGTTGGGTAGTCTTCCTCAAGAGATAGGACAGTGCAGATAATGTGATCAAGTTCTGGGTCCATGTCTGATCACCCCAGCTTCTCTTGGTGGAAACAAAGTACCAGACTACCCAAACGAACTTATATCGTCCCAGGTGTGTATTGGGGAACAGAGTGGTATCTGCTTTTGATCTGCCCATGAGGTATGAGTGTAAACAGTGCGCTTTGATCTGCCCATGAGGTTTGAGTGTAAACAGTGTTCTTTGATCTGCCCATGAGGTATGAGTGTAAACAGTGCGCTTTGATCCTTTACAGACTCACGTCCACCTCTCTCTCCTCTATAGTCTAGGTATCAAAATATTGTATTTGATATGTAAATAGCTTGATATTCATTTGTTGGGGATTCTTTTATGCTTTGCATAGACCTGTAAGTTATGCAGAGACCTTTTATTAACAACCTGATTTTGATCTAAGCAAAAGTACAAACCACATAAAATTTATATTCTATTTTATCACCTGCAGAACAAAACTAATGCAATGTTATAAAATTTTAAAAAGGTACATAAAATTAACTATATTCTTTTATCTCACCTGCAGAAGGAAACTATGCTTATAGAAAATGAAAAAAAAAAAAACACAAATGAATGAAAAGTATTTTTCTATATTTTTCTATATTATCTGAAGAACAAAACTATTCTGATTTTTAAAAAAAACACATAATGTGCATACATGTACTAAATTAAAAATGTTTCTATCACAACAAATCAGAATTTTAGGGCACCTTTCCACAAATGTTACTTTTTCCTTTTTTCTTTAAATTGAATGTATGGATATTTACAGCTATTTATAAATTAATGTTATACAATTTTTTCATTTGGGTGTTTATATATTGTTAGTTATTTGGTTTGGTTTATTAGAAGACACCTGTAAATGCTATACAGTTACTAGCAGATATGGAGATGATAACAAATACATTTAAAACTGAAATTGCCTAATATTTAAAATTATGTTAAACAGATACTTTGTGTGCCTTTTGGTGGTAGAATTCTTTTAAAAAAATTTGAGGGGCCAAATATAGAGATAAATCATTCGTTTTTCAGTTAATTGAATAGGAATTAGTTTTTCAGTTAATTGAATAGGGTATTGTAACTTTTGTACCTGCGATGTATATGCAGATCTGATATAAAAATATAAAAATAAATAAATAAAATGAAAATATAGGAAGTTGACTGGCCTGCACAGAGTCCTGACCTCAACCCAATAGAACACCTTTGGGATGAATTAGAGCAGAGACTGTGAGCCAGGCCTTCTCATCCAACATCTAGGCCTGACCTTACAAATGCGCTTCTGGAAGAATGGTCAAACATTCCCATAGACACCCTCCTAAACCTTGTGGACGGCCTTCCCAGAAGAATTGAAGCTGTTATAGCTGCAAAGGGTGGGCCTACTTAATATTGAACCCTACGGACTGAGACTGGGATGCCATTAAGGTTCATGTGCATGTAAAGGCAGACGTCCAAATACTTTTGGCAATATAATATATAAATATTTTCTGTATATAAAATGAATGCAAATAAATAAAAAAAGCTTAAAGTGTATGCCCGGACTAAAAAATGTTTCTTCATTTTAGACAAAAATGAAATTGGTTTTCTTCATTAGAGTTGACATAATTGAGATAAATTATACCATAGGACTTCAAGAACTACAATTTTAGGAATGTAAAATAATATGTCATTGTGTTATATTTATGCCCTATTTATGCTAACAAATAAGAATAACATGAAAATAAGAGGAATAAGAAAATTTGCGAATGCTTACTTTTTAATACTTTCTGGTTTTGATTGTGACTAAGATTTTCTTGGGCGTTCATGCTTGGTGGAATTTTAGATATTTGTTCATTGAAGCCTGGGTTTATGCTTTTGCCGTTACCTTCTTCTTGTTGGTAACCCAGATAGGAATAGAGTTCTAGCAGAGTCTGCACTAAAACATTATGTGGCCTTGAAATGTTCATGATGGAGAGAAGGTTCGGCAGCTCTCCATTGGGGCCAGATGGATAATTCAGATTCCTCAGGGGAGGGGACATTGTTGGGTAGTCTTCCTCAAGAGATAGGACAGTGCAGATAATGTGATCAAGTTCTGGGTCCATGTCTGATCACCCCAGCTTCTCTTGGTGGAAATAAATACCAGACTACCTAAACTAACTTATATCGTCCAAGATGTGTATTGGGGAACAGAGTGGTATCTGCTTTTGATCTGCCCATGAGGTATGAGTGTAAACAGTGCGCTTTGATCTGCCCATGAGGTATGAGTGTAAGCAGTGCACTTTGATCCTTTACAGACTCACGCCCACCTCTCTCTCCTCTATAGTCTAGGTATCAAAATATTGTATTTGATATGTAAATAGCTTGATATTCATTTGTTGGGGATTCTTTTATGCTTTGCATAGACCTGTAAGTTATGCAGAGACCTTTTATTAACAACCTGATTTTGATCTAAGCAAAAGTACAAACCACATAAAATTTATATTCTATTTTATCACCTGCAGAACAAAACAAATGCAATGTTATAAAATTTTAAAAAGGTACATAAAATTAACTATATTCTTTTATATCACCTGCAGAAGGAAACTATGCTGATAGAAAATAAAAAAAAACACAAATAAATAAAAAGTATTTTTCTATATTTTTCTATATTATCTGAAGAACAAAACTATTCTGATTTTTTTTTTAAAAAAAGCACATAATGTGCATATATGTGCTAAATTAAAAATGTTTCTATCACAACAAAACAGAATTTTAAGGCGCCTTTCCACAAATGTTACTTTTTCCTTTTTTCTTTAAATGGAATGTATGGATATTTACAGCTATTTAAAAATGAATGTTCTACAATTTTTTTATTTGGGTGTTTATATATTGTTAGTTATTTGGTTTGGTTTATTAGAAGACACCTGTAAATGCTATACAGTTACTTATGGGGATGATAACAAATACATTTAAAACTGAAATTGCCTAATATTAAAACGTATGTTAAACATATATTTTTTGTGCCTTTTGGTGGTAGAATTCTTTTAAAAAAAGTTGAGGGGCCAAATATAGAGATAAATTATTTGTTTTTCAGTTTATTGAATAGGGTATTGTAACTTTTGTACTTGCGATTTATATGCAGATATGATATAAAAATATAAAAATAATTAAATAAAATGAAAATATAGGAACTTGACTGGCCTGCACTGAGTCCTGAGTGGGCCTACTTAATATTGAACCCTACGGACTAAGACTGGGATGCCACTAAAGTTCATATGCATGTAAAGGAAGGCATTCAATACTTTTGGCAATATACCGGTAATATATAAATATTTTCTGTAAATAAAATTATTGCAAATAAATAAAAAAAGTTTAAAGTGTAAATAATTTTCTTTATTTTCGGCAAAAAGGGCTTCTAATCCTTTCCCACTCTATCCAAAACAATAAAAAAGTTTTGTCTTGGCATACACTTTAAGGCCCCAATGCCAAGCATTTTATGTTCAGTGAAATTAAATATTGCACACAAAATGTTTCATGAAATCTAAATGACTGTAATCAATGTCCCTATACCTGACTGGGAATTATTGTAAGCAATTTAAATAAATTATACTTTTGGACTTCAAAAACGACAATTTCAGGTACATAAAATAATACGTCATTATTTCATATTTATGCCTTATTTATGGTAACAAATAAACATATCATGGAAATAAGAGAAATAGGAAACATTGCTAATACTTACCATACTTTTTAATGTTTTGTGGTTTTGATTGTTACTGAAATCTTGGCCGTTCATGGTTGGTGGAATTTTAGATGTTTTTAGATGTTTGTTCACTGAAACTTGGGTTGATGCTTTTGCCGTTACTTTCATCTTGCTGGTAATCCGGATAGGGATAGAGTTCCAGCAAAGTCTGCACTAAAACATTTTGGACCTTATGCGGCCCTGAAATGTTCATGATGGAGAGAAGGTTGGGCAGCTCTCCAATGGGGCTGGATGGATAATTCAGATTCCTCAGGGGAGGAGACATTGTTGGGTAGTCTTCCTAAAGTGATAAGACAGTGCAGATTATGTGATCAAGTTCTGCGTCCATGTCTGATCACCCCAGATTCTCTCTTGGTGGAAATGAAATACCAGACTACCCAAACTAACTTATATCGTACACTATGTGTATTGGGGAACAGAGTGGCATCAGCTTTGATCTGCCCATGAGGTATGAGTGTAAACAGTGCGCTTTGATCCTTTACAGACTCACGCCCTCCTCTCCTCTATATTCAAGGGATAAAAAGATTGTATTTGATTTGTAAATGGCTTGATATTCATTTGTTGAGGATCAACCAGACCTGTATGTTTTGCATACACCTGTTAGTTATGCAGAGACCTTTTATTAACAACCTTATTTTGAACCAAGCCAAAGTACACTACCCTATGGATACAAAATATAATTAATTTATAATATACAGTGGCTTGAAAAAGTATTTATACCCTTTGAAATTTTCCAAATTTTTCACAGTTGGATTAAGGTCTGGACTTTGACTGGGACATTCTAGCACATGAATATGCTTAGATCTAAACCATTCCATTGTAACTCTGGCTGTATGTTTAGGGTCTTTGTCCTGCTGGAAGGTGAACCTCCACCCCAGCCTCAAGTCTTTTGCAGGTTTTCTTCTAAGATTGTCCTGTATTTGGCTCCATCCATCTTTCCATCAACTCTGACCAGCTTCCCTGTCCCTCCTGAAGAAAAGCATCCCCACAACATGATGCTGCCACCACCATGTTTCACGGTGGGGATGGTGTGTTCAGGGTGATGTGCAGTGTTAGTTTTCTGCCACAAAGTTTAATTTTGGTCTCATCTGACCAGAGCACCTTCTTCCACATGTTTGTGTGTCCCCCACATGGCTTCTCCCAAACTGCAAACGGGACTTCTTCTGTTTTTTTTCAACAATGACTTTCTTCTTGCCACTCTTCTATAAAGACCAGATTTGTGGAGTGCACGGCTAATAGTTGTCCTGTGTACAGATTCTCCCACCTACTGTGGATCTCTGCAGCTCCTCCAGAGTTACCATGGGCCTCTTGGCTGCTTTTTTGATTAAAGATCTCCTTGCCTGGCCTGTCGGTTTAGGTGGCCGGCCATGTCTTGGTGGGTTTGCAGTGCCATACTCTTCCATTTTGGATTCAACAGTGTCTGTGAGATGTTCAAAGCTTTGGAAACATGTTTTATATGCTAACCCTGCTTTAAACTGCTCCACAACATTATCCCTGACCTGTCTGGTGTGTTTTTTGGCCTTCATGATGCTGTTTGTTCATTAAGGTTCTCTAACAAACCTCTGAGGGGTTCACAGAACAGCTGTATTTATACTGAGATTAAATTACACACAGGTGGACTCTAGTTACTAATTAGGTGACTATTAAAGGCTATTGGTTCAACTAGATTTTAGTTACGGTATCAGAGTAAAGGGGGCTGAATACAAATGCACGCCACAATTTTCAGATATTTATTTGTAAAAAAGTTTGAAAACCATTTATCATTTTCCTATCACTTCATAACTATGTGCCACTTTGTGTTGGTCTATGACATAAAATCCCGTTAAAATACATTTATGATTTGATTGTAACATGACAAAATGTGGAAGATTTCATGGGGTATGAATACTTTTTTAAGGCACTGTAAGTAACTATGGCATATTTAATATAACATCAATATACTTAATCTTTAGTTAATGAACGTAACCATGCTTTGATTATAAAATTTCGCCCTCCTTTTTCTTTGCAAAAGTCTCTATAAAGATTTCTATCAAAGTCAAACCTCACTTGAATATTTATTAATTAAAAAAAAAATACTGTAGAAATATGGCACATTCATAAGAATATGCATTATTTAAAATAAATACAAGAAATAGTGAATTAAAAATGTTATTGTATTTTATGACTCTAGCCAGCTTAACTGGTAGACATGGGAGCCGTCGAAAAATTTGTTTCGTTCCGTTCCGTTTCGTATTAAAAAAAAATCGTAATTCGTGTACGGAATTCAATTCGGATTCGTACGAAATACGAATTTCGTACGACGGGTATAACGAACGATTCGACCGGAACGAACGAATGATTCGACCGGAAATGTACTTCCCCCACCCAATTCCAGCAGCAATCTCTCTATAATGTCGAATCTTTTCTCTCTATAATGTCGAATCTTTTCTCTCTATAATGTCGAATCTTTTCTCTCTATAATGTCGAATCGGAACGAACGAATGATTCGACCGGAAATGTACTTCCCCCACCCAATTCCAGCAGCAATCTTTCCTCTCTATAATGTCAAATCTTTTCTCTCTATAATGTCGAATCTTTTCTCTCTATAATGTCAAATCTTTTCTCTCTATGTAGAATAATCTTGGACTAATAGAGTTAAGGTTAGTCACATTCGACCAAAAAATATTTACCTATTGCTTTGTCGAATCTTCATGTCTTATTTGGTAGTTTGGATTCGGATAATTTGGAGCCAAAATTCGTAAACGAAACTTCGTAAACGAAACTTCGTATTTCGTACAAAATTCATATCCGTAAAAATTTGTAATTCGGATTCGTACAAATGTACAAATTTTGAAAAATTCGTACTAATTTTCGATTCATACGAAACTAATCGCACATGTCTATTAACTGGTACAGCTAACTTTCCGGGGAAAAGTATGGTTAAATTATTTGCAAATGAAAAAGATGTGTTTTCTCAAGTTTTTGCATTTTCTTTTTATGTAAGTTTTAAAAAAATTAACAAAGTAAATGAAAATTAAAACAATAACTAGAATGGTAAAAAAAAAAAAGGGAAGGAAATATTTACTGAAGATTAGGATTACCTAGGGGTAAATAAGCTAAATAAGCTAAGTTAAAAATACATTTTATTAAAAAAAAATATTCGTAAGTTTTATTTTATTGATATCCTCTGCAAATCAAATGTTAGCCTTTTGAGTCATACTGTATATTAATGAAATAGTAAATACAAAGAAATAATACATTGCTACTGTACAGTATCTCACAAAAGTGAGTACACCTCTAACATTTTTGTAAATACTTTATTATATCTTTTCATGTGACAACACTGAAGAAATTACACTTTTCTACAATGTAAAGTAGTGAGTGTACAGCTTGTATAACAATATACCAGTACATTTGCTGTCCCCTCAAAATAAATCAACACACAGCCATTCATGTCTAAACCACTGGCAAAGTAAAAATGTCCAAATTGGGCCTAATTAGCCATTTTTCCTCCCCGATGTCATGTAACTCGTTAGTGTTTCAAGGTCTGAGGTGTGAATGGGGAGCAGGTGTGTTAAATTTGGTGTTATCGCTTTTACTCTCTCATACTGGTCACTGGAAGTTCAACATGGCACCTCATGGCAAAAAAACTCTCTGAGGATCTAAAAAAAAGAATTGTTGCTCTACATAAAGATGGCCTAGGGTATAAGAAGATTGCCAAGACCCTAAAACTGAGCTGCAGCACGGTGGAAAAGACCATTATTATTCTTTTTTTTTATTATACAGGTTTTTATATAGCACCAACAGTTTGCGCAGCGCTTAAAAAAATAAAGGCAGACATTACAGTTACATTACAATTTGGTACAAGAGGAATCAGAGGGCCCTGCTCATTAGAGCTTACAATCTAAAAAGGGAGGGTCAATTGATACAAAAGGTAATAGCTGTGGGGGGTGAACTGATGGAGGAAGTAAAACAGTGTTAGTTAGAAGCAGGATAGGCTTCTTTAAAGAGAAGAGTTTTCAGGGATCGTCTAAATATGGATAGATTAGGGGACAGTCGGACAGATTGGGGTAGGGAGTTCCAAAGGATGGGAGAAGCTCTGGAGAAATCCTGGAGGCGAGCATGGGAGGAGGTGACAAGAGAGCTAGAGAGCAGGAGGTCTTGGGAGGACCGAAGAGTGCGGCTTGGTTGGTATTTTGGGACTAGGTTAGTGATGTAGCCAGGGGCCGAGTTGTGGATGGCTTTGTAAATTATTGTTAGTACTTTGAATTTTATTCGTTGGGTGAGTGGGAGCCAGTGGGGGGATTGGCAGAGAGGGGTGGAGGACACTGAATGGTTGGTAAGGTGGATGAGTCTTGCAGCAGCATTCATGATGGACTGAAGGGGGCATAGTCTATGTAAAGGTAATCCAATGAGGAGGGAGTTGCAGTAGTCGAGGCGAGAGATGACAAAGGAGTGAATTAAAAGCTTGGTGACCATACAGCGGTTTAACAGGACAGGTTCCACTCAGAATAGGCCTCGCCATGGTTGACCAAAGATGTTGAGTGCACGTGTTCAGCGTCATATCTAGAGGTTGTCTTTGGGAAATAGATGAATGAGTGTTGCCAGCATTGCTGCAGAGGTTGGAGGGGTGGGGGGTCAGCCTGTCAGTGCTCAGACCATACGCCGCACACTGCATCAAATTGGTCTGCATGGCTGTTGTCCCAGAAGGAAGCCTCTTCTAAAGATGATGCACAAGAAAGCTTGCAAACAGTGTGCCGAAGGCAAGCAGACTAAGGACATGGATTACTGGAACCATGTCCTGTGGTCTGATGAGACCAAGATAAACGTATTTGGTTCAGATGGTGTCAAGCGTGTGTGGCGGCAACCAGGGGAGGAGTACAAAGACAAGTGTGTCTTGCCTACAGTCAAGCATGGTGGTGGGAGTGTCATGGTCTGGGGCTGCATGAGTGCTGCCGACACTGGGGAGCTACAGTTCATTGAGGGAACCATGAATGCCAACATGTACTGTGACACACTGGAGCAGAGCATGATCCCCTCCCTTTGGAGACTGTACCGCTAAGCAGTATTCCAATATGATAATGACCCCTCCAGGATGACCACTGCCTTGCTAAAGAAGCTGAGGGTTAAGGTGATGGAGTGGCCAAGCATGTCTCCAGACATAAACCCATTTGAGCATCTGTGGGGCATCCTCAAACAGAAGGTGGAGGAGCGCAAGGTCTCTAACATCCACCAGCTCCGTGATGTCATCATGGAGGAGGGGAAGAGGACTCCAGTGGCAACCTGTGAAGCTCTGGTGAACTCCATGCCCAAGAGCGTTAAGGCAGTGCTGGAAAATAATGGTGGCCACACAAAATATTGACACTTTGGGCCCAATTTGGACATTTTCACTTAGTGAGAGCCAGTAATTAGCAGTCATAGTAGTGGGGGAGCAGCAGCAGGGGGGGAGGAGTAAGATGTAAGAGATGCATCCAAAGAACTTTGTTTATATTTTAGGAAAAATCTCTTCAAAATCCTTGAGTAGTTGATATAGGATATCACCTTGCTTTGGGAGGATCCCCTTTAACTTCCTGCCGTGTCTCTTAGACAGGAAGTGAAGGGAAATCTCCCAACAGGAGGAAAGACAAGATTATGAAAATTTGTGTTTTATCCCTTCCCTACTGTATTAAAAAAAAAGAAAAGTTTACTTTGATTTCTTACATTTGTTTGTATATAATATGATACTATTTTTGTTATATTATATTATCACATGGATGTTTGCTAAGAAAAATTTACTTATTAAGGGATTCAATAATTTTCACCTAGTAACACATTTCCTGTCCCGGGATTACAACATTCATTCAGCTTACTGAATCTCTGGGGGAGTAATTTTGTCATCCTAAAAGTTTGTCAGAATCTCAAAACCCCTGCCCTCATTTTCTTACCGGGGGGGTGGGGATAAAGGTTCTGTAGTTCACAGAATGGGCAGAGCTGATAATAATATTTGGGATTTGGGGACCGCTAGGGTAGTGTGTGTTGGGAAGGCAGGATGAAAATTAAAAGTACCTATAATCACTTACTACTTTTTTTTGTAGAAAGATATTTTTTTATTTAACCAACTACCTTTTTTTTTAACTTTTAGGAGCAGACAATTTCTAAATTCAAAAAAAGCAGGGCCCGTTTTTTTTCAAAATCGGCTTGTTGTCTTAAGCAGGCCATAAATGATACGATTATCTTTCCTTTCACCATGGGTGGAATTCAGAGGCAGCTCTATGCTTTGTGAGGCCTTAGGCAAAACTTGACATGGGGCCCCACACACGCCCATGATGGGAAAAATAATTCAAGGATAAGGGCCTCTTCCCCGCAACCCTGGCCAGTGGTTGTGGTGGTCTGTGGGCAGGAGGCTTATCGGAATCTGGAAGCCCCCTTTACAAAGGGGGCCCCCAGACCCTGCCCCCCATGTGAATGAGTATGGGGTACATATTACCCCTACTCATTCACCAAAAGTGTAAAAAGTTAAGAAAAAAGCAACACAAGTTTTTGAAAAGTCCTTTAATAAAACAATCAAAAGATCCATCGACAAGATACATCATCAATCACGACACTCACCGCTGACTGACAGCTCCTAAATAACTAAGGGGCAGGGGCCACTCGGTGATGTCACCTGGTGAACCCGCCCCCTATTGTGACGTCATTGACTGAGGGCATGATGGGTCATTGATGTCACAAGGGTCGGTGCCACCGATATTCACTGGTTGTTAGGGACGCTGGCGGCCAAGCTCCTGAGACAGGGCTCTTAATGCTGCCTGAGCACTGCAGCGTTAAGGTCCCTGTCCCTCAAAACTGGGGTAATGCATTGGGCAAATTAGGCAGCCGTGAGGCCCCTGCAAGTGCGAGGCCTTAGGCAATGGCCTAATTGGCCTAATTAAAGAGCCGCCCCTGGTGGAATGGGCTGGTTGCACCCAATTCAATTGATGGATTGACTTGGGTATAATCAGCTTGCCCGTACATGGATTGAAATTTGTCCGGATCTCTGATGAACCTATAGTTTTGGAATCTGAACATGCATTTTTAGAGTTAGTGAGCTTTATTTTTTGGGGAGAAAACTTTTTCTAAAAAAGACTTCAGAGTTTTATTCCAAAATCTAAAATCAGTATAATAAAATCTGCATTTTTTGGGGAGAAATAGAATCTTGTTTTGACAAAACCCTTTCTGTTTTAGACCCAGAAAATGCAAAATAGTAATTATCAAACTATTTACAATTTTATAATTTTATAATATGCAACATCAAACCACCTTTTCGATCATTTCAGAAAATCAGACAACACTATATACTAAATAAGAAGATAATGTTTTATTATAAATTAAACTAAGTGCATATAACAACATATCATTACTTAAATCATCATAGCTGTCTAACTATCACATACTAAATCAAAATAACATAAAATAAGTCCTTGACGTGGATTTGCAGCCACATTTACAGCATCCACGTGTTTTCTAGAATCTGGAAATGTCCATTGATTTGTAGATTCTGGTATTCATTCTGAAAAATGTTGGAAAGATCTTCTGGAGTTGAGAAGTGTCTACCTTTTATGTACTGAGAGTTCTTATTTTTTGGGAGATATCTTGCTCTTCGGTTCTGGAACCAAATCTGTAACATGTAAAAATTAATCACCATTAATCATTTATATATTATACTCTTTATACAGTTATCAACAGAGGAACCAAAAGGGACATGTACAACTAGGGAATGTTTGGAATGTGTTAGCCTCATTTGTTTTAATTTTTCAGGACATGTTCAATTGGTGATCATGCCAGTGATACACTTCCCATCCTAAGATGTCAATGCTTACTCACTGCACTGTTTCTATGGGGTAGCAGCATTGTCACCCTAGGACAGGAACTGTGTTAGCCCTACAGAAAACCTCCCCCTGCTCTCATCTGCATAGCCTAGTTGGGTGCTGCTCTCTTGTTCATGTTCTAGCGATGTGGGCAGGACTGATAATGTTTTGGGTTTTATTGTGGAGTTATCAGCTCACTACAGGAAGTTAAGTGATCACTGAATTTCAGGCAGGATCAACAAACATGTAATTCAATGGTTTTTGAAAGACAAATCATTGTGAAATGTATAGGTAGTTATTAAATATGTTTTATTTCTTTTTTAGTTTTCCCACACATACCCTAGCCAAAAAGCTCCTACATTTTTACAACTCTCCTTGATGCAGCAGAGGAACCCTCTTTATGCTGTTATTTATGCTACTTGAAAGATTGAATCATAACCACAGGCATACAAAAAAATTATTCTCGCATAAAACCCTTTTATCAATTGCCAGGCTACAATTACAGATTTCCCCAGAAGGTGGCAGTTGGGATGAAATCTGGAATTACAGATCCCATCCTTATAAAATGCAGTGATTGGAGGAGCACAACATGTGTTACTGTGCATGGCAGTGTTAGTTAATCTACACCAGCAGTCTCAAACTGGCGGCCCTCCAGCTGTTGCAAAACTACAAGTCCCATGAGGCATTGCAAGGCTAACAGTTACAAGCATGACTCTCACAGGCAGAGGCATGATGGGATATGTAGTTTTGCAACAGCTGGAGGGCCATCAGTTTGAGACTCCTGATCTACACTAAAACACATATTTTTTAATACAAAAAAAGTTACATGACGGTGCAGTAAAGTTTGAAATAAACTAATATACAAATTAATATTAGTTAAGAAACAATTGTGGTTAAAATATTTTCTTTACCTGTAGTCTAGGCTCTGAAATCCCAGTTATCTTGGCAATACGACATCTCTTTGTACAGTTTGGATAGGGGTTACGGGCAAACTCATTCATCAGGAAGGCAGTCTGCTCATTTGTGTAGTTTGTCCTTTTTATGCACCGTTTATTTGTGTTGCTGTTTGGAAAATCCTCAATCTGGACTCTGGGTTGCTTGCATCCTGCATTCTCAACTTCTTCCAACTTTCCTAGAAACAAGCGCAATGACAGGTTTTAAAACTTTGCAGTTAAAGACGATACAAAGAGCATATTTTGTGCACAATTCTATTAACTGAAAAAATGTGTGGCTTACAATTAAATATTTCAGATCATTTGAAATGAAAACACTTCTAAAAGATTCGTACGAACACACGACCGGATTTCTCGGCAAGAAAACTGATGGGAGAGCTTTTTGCTGAGAAAACCGTTCGTGTGTATGGTTTCTCGGCAGGAAAACTGCCTGGAATCTCGACGAGAAAAATAGAGAACCTGCTCTCTATTCTTCTTGTCGGGATTCTCGGCAGAGTGTTTCCTGCAGAGAAACCCGGTCGTCTGTATACTTACCTGTCCAGGGAAACCTGCGCATGCTCGATAAGACTTTGACGCATGCACGGTAGCATACAAGGGTAGTGTAGGGTGTAGCAAGATGGCGGCGACGGCATCGAATGCAACGAGCGCCGGCTCGTCGTAGTCGATGACGTCATCGCGTTCTTGCCATTCAAAAGAACGGCGGTTCTTTTGAATGGAGCGTGTGTACACAGGGCTTGGCAAGACATGTTTGCCAGGAATCCCGTCGAGAAAACCAACGTTTTTTTTCGACGGGATTCCCGCCCGTGTGTACGAGGCTTCACTCAAATATCATGAACAGTTGATTTATGAGCTGTGAAAACAACAATAAAAATAATAAACTCAAACTGATAAACAGCATAACTCAATAATCTGATAAACAGCATAACTGATAAACAGCATAACTCAATAATCTGATAAACAGCATAACTGATAAACAGCATAACTCAATAATCTGATAAACAGCATAACTGATAAACAGCATAACTCAATAATCTATTATAAATGGAAGTATAACTGGATCAGAAAAAAAGAGATAGATAGATAGATAGATAGATAGATAGATAGATAGATAGATAGATAGACTTACGTTTTAATGGATTCTGATTAATTATGTCCTTATGTACAAGTTCCTTAAGGATTATAGAGTTTTTGTCATGTGCTTCTTGTTGAATTCCGAAGAGTGTGTAAATTTCTAGCATCTTTTGTTGTAGAGTGATGGAGTCTTGTAGATCTTTCTGGATTTGTGTAGCTAAGAAATCATCAGGAGAGATGCATGGAGTGCTAGTGAAGTTGTCCTGGAACCTCAGGGGAGGAGACATTGCTAGATAGTCTTCTTCTAGAGAAAGCACAGTGCAGAGAATTTGGTCCAGCTCAGTATCCATGTCTGCTCACCTTACTTAATTCTGTTGGAATGAGGGACTGGGGTCCTTAGACAACTTTTATCCCTAGAGAAATGTGGAATGGACCTGGACCAGTATTGAGGTAGAAACCCACACAGTCCTTTGAAGTTTCTACAAAGGGGAACTGTACCCTTTGATGCTCTTTGGGTGCCTCACCCTAAAGTTGCCTCTTTACAGATCAGAAACAGGAATTATTATGTAAATATGTGTAATGGAAGTCAGGTTTGATGTCTTCCTACTGTATGAGTTGACACCTCACCTGTTTATCACACCTTTATGTATGTTTGAAATCTCCAACTAGGGATTAACATTATGTTAAAAACCAAAACATTATATATAGTAGTCCATAATGTTTTAATTTTCAACTTTTTTTTAATTTAAATTATTTTAATCTAAATAATTAAATTGCTAAAAGCACTATATTTAACTTGTTCCTATGAAATTCTGTTTATATAAGACAATAAAAATATAAATTATGTTAAAAACTAAAACATTATATGTATAGTAACCCATAATGTTTTGTTTTTTAACATAATTTATATTTTTATTGTCTTATATAAACAGAATTTCGTAAAGAACAAGTTAAATATAGTGCTTGTAGCAACTGAATTATTTAGATTAAAATAATTTAATTTAAAAATAAAATGTAATGCTTATTTTTCTTAGTATATATGATAGATAGAAAATCAAATGAGAATTAAGTTAGTCAATGAAAATGTATTTGTTTTAGTAGTGGGCTTCTTAAAATATTATCATAAAATGTACTTAAACTGGTATTAAATATGTCTGATTTACCTGATGATCACAATACTATCTGCAACTAAAATTGTGCATGTGCTGTCATTTTTGTTTATGTATGAAAATCTTTTAATAAAATATTATGGAAACAAAAAAACTATTTTGCTATTTTAGATACAGATAAAATACCAACATTTAATTGTTGAACTAATTACTATTTTCTTATTTTGTTGGAGATAATATGCAATATAAAACATACCTTGGACACGTACATGCAACTATCTTAAAAGTTTTTTTTACTTTTTGAAACAATTTATAATATAATAAGGACGGCACAGCACCCCATATTAAATTATAAGAAAATATTTTATTATAAATTAAACTAAGTGCATACCACAATATATCATTAGTTAAATCATCAGTTTGCATGTTCTCCCTGTGCCTGTGTGGGTTTCCTCCAGGTACTCTGGTTTCCTCCCACGTTCCAAAGACATGCTGGTAGGTTAATTGGCTCCTGTCTAAACAGGCCCTAGTATGTATGTATAAATATGAGATAGGAACCTTTAGATTGCAAGCTCCTTGAGGGCAGGGGCTATAAATGTGAGATAGGGACCTTGTAAACTCCTTGAGGGCAGGGACTAATGTGAATGTGCACTATATGTGTAAAATGCTGCGTAAATTGACAGCCCTTTATAAGTACCTATAATTGAAACAAAATCATGAATGACAGCTTTTTATCACATACTAAAACAAAATAAGATCAAGTCCCTGACATGGAATTGAAGCTGCATTTACAGCATCCACGTGTTTCCTTTGATCTGGAAATGCCCATTCATATGTAGATTCTGGTATTACTTCTGAAAAATGTTAGGAAGATCTCTGGGAGTCTCAAATGTCTCTTTCAATAAAATGTTATGGAAACCAAAAAATCTTGCTGTTTTAGACCCAGATAAAATTCCAATATGTAATTGTTTAACAAATTACTATTTTCTAATTATATATGCAATATAAAAACATATGTGTGACACTTACATGCAACGGTTTCAATAAGTAACAAAACTTTTAAGATAATTTATAAAATATTAAGGATTCAACAACACCCCATTTTAAAATATAAGAAAATATTTTATTATAAATTAAACTAAGTGCATACCACAATATTAGTTAAATCATCACAGCTCTTGTAACAATCACATACTAAAATAAAATAACATCAAATAAGTCCTTAAAGCTGTATTTACAGCATCCACATATTTCCTGGGATCTGGAAATGACCATTGATTTGTAGATTCTTGTATGGATTCTGAAAAATGTTGGGAAGATCTCTGGGAGTTGAGAACTGACTATCCTGGGGGCTTTGGGATTTCATATCTTTTGAGAGATGTCTTGCTCTTCTGTTCTGGAACCAAACCTGCAACATGTAAAAATAAATTCTCATTAATCATCTATATACTGTAACATGAAAAAAGTTAATGTTTATTGTATAAAAGGTTATCACCAGAGGGATCAAAAGTGACTTGAACAACTAGGGCTGTAATGGCGAACCTTGGCAGCCCAGATGTTTTAGAAGTAAATTTTCTACGATGCTCAACTACACTGCAGAGTGCATGAGCATCATGGGAAATGTACTTCTAAAACATCTGGGGTGCCAAGGTTTGCCATCACTGAACTAGGGGATGTTTGGAATGTGATGGCTTCATTTGTTTACATTTTTCAGGACATTTTTTCTTTATGTTCACCTGGTGATCCAGCCAGTAACACACTTCCTGTCATAGGATGACCACACTGATTGCTGTACCATTTCTTTGGAGGAGCAGTGTTGTCACCTTAAGACAGTGGTTCTCAACTCCTGTCCTCGGGACCCACTAACAGGCCAGATTTTAAGTATTACCTTGGGGAGATGGAGACTAGAATACTGCAATCACTGAGCAGCAAATTATATCACCTGTGATCTAATTCAGTTATCTTGCAAACCTGGCCTGTTAGTGGGTCCTGAGGACAGGAGTTGAGAACCACTGCCTTAAGACAAGAACTGTGTTACAACTACAAAACACCTCTCCTTGTCTCCATAACACAGATGGGAAGTGTTCTGTCATTTACAGACATGAACTGGGCAGGGCTAATAAAAATGGTTAAGATTTTAGTGCAAAGTTAGCAGATCACTACAGGTAGCTAAGTGATCACTGGATTTCTGGCAGGACCAACAAATTTTTTTAAGAGACAGAAAATGTTGAAAGGTATATTGTAGAAAATTTGTGAATATGTTTTATATTTTGCCTACACACGCAGATCTCCTTGATACAGCTGTTATGAACACTACTTGAATAATTGAAGCATCACAGACATATAAACATTCTGACACAGAACTGTATTCTCAGTCATTAGGTCACAATTCCAAATTTCACCAGAAGGTGGCAGTTGGTATGAAATCTGGAATTACCGGCCTTGTTCTATAAAATGCAGTACCCCAACGGAGGAGGAGAACCAAATGTGTTACTGCAGAGTGCAATTTTATTTAATTCCCATTAAATATAAAAAAAAAAAATATACGTCAAAAATTTAAGTGACTGTAAAATGTAAAATGGTGTAATATACAACAACTTTATACTAAATAGGAAATAGATTTTTACCTTTATTCTGGGTTCAGAAATCCCAGTTATATTGGCAATATGGCACCTCTTTTTGAAGTTTGGATAGGGGTTACGATCAAACTCAGTCATCAGGAAGGCAGTCTGCTCCTCGTTGAAGTTTGTCCTCTTTCTACATTGTGCTTTGGAGTTGCTGTTCTGGAAATCCTTAATATTGACTCTGGGTTTCTTGCATCCTTTATTCTCATCTTCTTCCAACTTTCCTAGAAATAAGCACAAGGAAATTCAAACATCATGAAAACTTGATTTAGGAGATAGAAAAATAATAATACAAAATCTTACAAAATAAAAATTCAGAACTGATAAACACATTGACATCTCAAAAAATGTACTATTATAAATATTTTCCCTAGAGAATGAAATTGGATCAGGACAAAGAGATAGATAAGGAGAAAGAGAGAGAAAGAAAGAAAGAAAGAAAGAAAGAAAGAAAGAAAGAAAGAAAGAAAGAAAGAAAGAAAGAAAGAAAGAAAGAAAGAAAGAAAGAAAACTTACTTTTTAATGGATTCTGAATAATGGTGTCCTTATTTGCAGGCTTCTTGGGGATTATGGATTTTTTGGCCTGTGCTTCTTGTTGGAGCCCCAAGAGGGTATACATTTCCAGCAGCATTTGTTGTAGGATAGAGGAGTCTTGTAGATGAGTTTGGCTTTCTGTAGGTAAGAAACCATCAGGAGAGATGCATGGAGTGCTAGTGAAGTTGTCCTGGAACCTCAGGGGAGGAGACATTGTTGGATAGTCTTCTTCTAGAGAAAGCACAGTGCAGAGAATTCGGTCCAGCTCAGTATCCATGTCTGCTCACCTTACTTAATTCTGTTGGAATGAGGGACTGGGGTCTTTAGACAACTTTTATTCCCAAAGAAATGTGGAATGGACCTGGACCAGTATTGAGATAGAAACCCACACAGTCCTTTGAAGTTCCTATAAAGAGGAACTGTATCCTTTGATGCTCTTTGGGTGCCTCACCCTAAAGTTGCCTCGTTACAGCTCAAAAACAGGAATTATTATGTTAATATGTGTATTGGAAGTCAGGTTTGATGTTCCCCTACTGTATGAGTTGTCACCTCACCTGTAAGTTATTTATCACACCTTTATGTATGTTTGAAATCCCCAACTAGGGAATACATTATGTTAAAAACCGAAACATTATATATAGTAGTCCAAAATGTTTTGGTTTTTAACATAATTTATATTTTTATTGTGTTAGATAAACAGAATTTCATAAGAACAAGTTAAATATAGTGCTTGTAGCAACTGAATTATTTAGATTAAAATAATTTAATTTAAAAATAAAATGTAGTGTTTATTATTCTTACCTAGTATATATGATAGTGATAGATAGAAAATCAAATGAGAATTAAGTTAGTCAATGAAAATGTATTTGTTTTAGTAGTGGGCTTCCTAAAATATTATTATAAAATGTACTTAAACTGGTATTAAATTATGTCTGATTTACCTGATGTTCACAATACTATCTGCAACTAAAATTGTGCATGTGCTGTCATTTTTGTTTATGTCTGAAAATCTTACAATAAAATATTATGGAAACAAAAAAACTATTTTGCTATTTTAGATACAGATAAAATACCAACATTTAATTGTTGAACTAATTACTATTTTCTTTTTTTTTGTTGGAGATAATATGCAATATAAAAACATATTTTTGACATTTACATGCAACTGTTTCAAAAAGTAACAAAACTTTTAGGATAATTTATAATATAGTAAGGACAGCACAGCACCCCATATTAAATTATAAGAAAATATTTTATTATTTAATTAAATTAAGTGCATACCACAATATATCATTAGTTAAATCATCAGTTTGCATGTTCTCCCTGTACCTGTGTGGGTTTCCTCCAGGTACTCCCACATTCCAAAGACATGCTGGTAGGTTAACTGGCTCCTCTGTAAAGCCCTGTACACACGATCGGTTTTACCGATGAAAACAGTCCGATGGACTGTTTTCATCGGACAAACTGATCGTGTATGGGCCCCATCAGTCTTTTTTACATTGGTGATTAAAAATAGAACATGTTTTAAATTTATCCGATGGGAAAAAAAACGATAGCAAATTCTGATCGTCTGTGTGGAACTCCATCGGAGAAAAAACCCACGCATGCTCAGAATCAAGTCGACGCATGCTCAGAAGCATTAAACTTAGTTTTTCTCGGCTCATCTGAGTGTTTTACGTCACAGCGTTTGGGATGGTCGGATTTTTGACTGATGGTGTGTAGGCAAGACTGATGGAAGTCAGCTTCATCGGAAATCCGATGGAAAAATCCATTGGATTTTATTCCATCGGAAATCCGATCATGTGTACAGGGCTTAAGGCTGGATTCACACCTATGCAGTTTTAGTGCTTTTTGAATTTTGCAGATTTGCACTACAGAACGTGTTCCATAGGAAACCATGTTAAATGGACTGTAGTGCAAATCTGCAAAATGCAAAAAGCACTAAAACTGCATAGGTGTGAATGGGTGGGTTTCCTCCAGGTACTCTGGTTTCCTCCCACATTCCAAAGACATGCTGGTAGGTTAATTGGCTCCTGTCTCTTTCAATAAAATGTTATAGGAACAAAAAAATCTTGCAGTTTTAGACCCAGATAAAATACCAATATGTAATTGTTGAACAAATTACTATTTTCTAATTATATATGAGATAATATGCAATATAAAAACATGTGTGTGACACTTACATGCAACTGTTTCAAAAAGTAACAAAACTTTTAAGAAAATTTATAAAATAATAAGGATTCAACAACAACCCATTTTAAAATGTAAGAAAATATTTTATTATAAATTAAACTAAGTGCATACCACAATATATCATTAGTTAAATCATCACAGCTTTTGTAACAATCACATACTAAAATAAAATAACATTAAATAAGTCCTTGACCTGGGTTTAAAGCTGTATTTACAGCATCCACATGTTTCCTGGGATCTGGAAATGACCATTGATTTGTACATTCTGGTATGGATTCTGAAAAATGTTGGGAAGATCTCTGGGAGTTGAGAACTGACTATCCTGGGGGCTTTGGGATTTCATATCTTTTGAGAGATGTCTTGCTCTTCTGTTCTGGAACCAAACCTGCAACATGTAAAAATAAATTCTCATTAATCATCTATATACTGTAAGGTGCAAAAAGTTAATGTTTAGGCTCCATGTACACAGAAGCTGATAAACTGCAGTTTATTGGCGTTTTGGCGTTTTTTTAAAAAGCCCATTAACTGCACTCTATGTTAGCCTATGTGTTCATGTACACATAACGTTTTTTAGCTTTAATGAGCAGTGGAGTTAATGGGCTTTTTTCTGAACGCAAGAAATTCGCATTCAAAGTGCAATTTTTCGGCAGAAAAAAATGCAAAAAAACGCAAAACGCCGAAAAAACGCTCATAAACGCTCATAAACACTCATAAACTCTCAAAAACGCTGGCTGCAAGCGTTTTTTAGCGTTTTTTGGTCCATTGAAAAAAAAAAGCTACACTGAAAAACGCTAATAAAAGCTAGTAAAAAAAAACGCTGATAAAAGCTAGCTTTTTCTGCTGCTTTAAAAACGACAGTTTTTGAGCTTCTGTGTACATGGAGCCTTATTGTATAAAAGTTTATCACCAGAGGGATCAAAAGTGACATAAACATCTATGGCTGTAATGGCAAACCTTGGCACCCCAGATGTTTTGGAACTACATTTCCTATGATGCTCAACTACACCGCAGAGTGCAGGAGCATCATGGGAAATGTAGTTCCAAAACATCTGGGGTGCCAAGGTTTGCCATCACTGAACTAGGGGATGTTTGGAATGTGATGGCTTCATTTGTTTACATTTTTCAGGACATTTTTTCTTTATGTTCACCTGGTGATCCAGCCAGTAACACACTTCCTGTCATAGGACAACCACACTGATTGCTGTACCAAATATTTGGAGGAGCAGTGTTGTCACCTTCAGACAAGAACTGTGTTAGAACTAAAAAAGACCTCTCCTTGTCTCCATAACACAGATGGGAAATGTTCTGGCATTTACAGACATGAACTGGGCAGGGCTGATAACAATGGTTAAGATTTTAGTGCAAAGTTAGCAGACCACTAGAGGTAGCTAAGTGATCACTGGATTTCTGACAGGACCAACAACATTTTTTAAGACACAGAAAATTTTAAAAAGGTATATTGTAGAAAATTTGTGAATATGTTTTATATTTTGCCTACACACACAGATCTCCTTGATACAGCTGTTATGTACACTACTTGAATAATTGAAGCATCACAGACATATAAACATTCTGACACAGAACTGTATTCTCAGTTGTCAGGTCACAATTCTAGATTTCAGCAGAAAGTGACAGTTGGTATGAAATCTGTAATTACCGGCCCTGTTCTTTAAAATGCAGTACCCCAACGGAGGAGGAGAACCAAATGTGTTACTGCAGAGGGCAATTTTAGTTAATTCCCATTAAAACATAGAAAAAAAATGTAAAATTTTAAATAGTGTAATATACAACAACTTTATACTAATTAAACTTTTTTGTTAAAAAGGAAATAGATTTTTACCTGTATTCTGGGTTCAGAAATCCCAGTTATATTGGCAATATGGCACCTCTTTGTGAAGTTTGGATAGGGGTTACGATCAAACTCATTCATCAGGAAGGCAGTCTGCTCCTCGTTGAAGTTTGTCCTCTTTCGGCATTGCGCTTTGGAGTTGCTGTTCTGGAAATCCTTAATATTGATTCTGGGTTGCTTGCATCCTTCATGCTCATCTTCTTCTAACTTTCCTAGAAATAAGAAGAAGGAAATTCAAACATCGTGAAAACTTAATTTAGGAGATAGAAAAACAATAATACAAATCTTACAAAATAAAAATTCCGTACTAATAAACACATTGACATCTCAAAAATTTACTAGTAAAAATATTTTCCTTAGAGAAGTAAAATTGGATCAAGACAAAGATATAGATAAGGAGAAAGAGGGAGAGAGAAAGAGAAAGAGAGAGAGAGGGGGGGAGAGAGAGGGGGGAGAGAGATAGATAACTTACTTTTTAATGCATTCTGAATAATGGTGTCCTTATTTGCAGGCTCCTTGGGGATTATGGATTTTTTGGCCTGTGCTTCTTGTTGGAGCCCCAAGAGGGTATAAATTTCCAGCAGCTTTTGTTGCAGGGTGGAGGAGACTTGTAGATCAGTTCGACTTTCTGTAGGTAAGAAAACATCAGGAGAGATGCATGGAGTGCTAGTGAAGTTGTCCTGGAACCTCAGGGGAGGAGACATTGTTGGATAGTCTTCTTCTAGAGAAAGCACAGTGCAGAGAACTTGGTCCAGCTCAGTATCCATGTCTGCTCACCTTACTTAATTCTGTTAGAATGAGGGACTGGGGTCCTTAGACAACTTTTATCCCTAGAGAAATGTGGAATGGACCTGAACCAACATTGGGCTACAAACCCACTCAGTCCTTTGAAGTCTCTGAGGAACTATACCCTTTGATCCTCCCCAGACACCTAATGGTGCCTTACAGCTTGGCATTGCCAGTGTAGCAATTATTATGTAAATATGTGTATTAGAAGTCAGGTTTCATGTTGTCAGTTGTCACCTCACCTGTAAGTTATTTATCACACCTTTATGTATGTTTGAAATCCCCAACTAGGAAATACATTATGTTAAAAAACAAAACATTATATATAGTAGTCCATAATGTTTTGGTTTTTAACATAATTTATATTTTTATTGTGTTAAATAAACAGAATTTCATAAGAACAAGTTAAATATAGTGCTTGTAGCAACTGAATTATTTACATTAAAATAATTTAATTAAAAAATAAAATGTAATGTTTATTTTTCTTACCTAGTATATATGATAGTGATAGATAGAAAATCAAATGAGAATTAAGTTAGTCAATGAAAATGTATTTGTTTTAGTAGTGGGCTTCTTAAAATATTATCATAAAATGTACTTAAACTGGTATTAAATTATGTCTGATTTACCTGATGTTCACAATACTATCTTACGAACGCCCGACTTATGAACCCCTCCTACTTACGAACCGGGCGCTGTGGGAACCCTCTGCATGCGCGGCCAGACGGAGCATCGGAAAATGTCGGAAATGTCCTTAATTGGCCGCGCATGCGCAAAACGGCATTCGACGGAACATCGGAAAACATCGGAAATGTCCGTAATTGTCGTTCTGCGCATGCGCGGCCGACTTACGAACATTTCCGATTTACAAACAGGAGGAAAGTCCTTAACGGGTTCCTAACCCGGGGATCCCCTGTATAGCAAAGTTATTCATTGTTTATGTGTGGCACACAAGTAAAACCATTCACTATCAATGTGCTCACAGTCACATCCATTTATGTAAAATTGGACTTCCTAATGGTCATATTTTACTTATGAAAATAGACATAGAGAAGAAAGAAGAGAGAGAAAAAAAGAAAAAGAGAGAGAAAGAAAGAAAGAAGGAAAGAGAGAAAGAAAGAAAGATGGAAAGGAACGAAGGAAGAAAGAAAGAAGAAAAGGAATGAAGAAAGGAAGAAAGAAAGAATGAAAGATGGGAAGGAAGGAAGGAAGAAAGAAGGAAAGGAAGGAAGGATGAATGAAGGAAATGAAGGAAGGAAGGAAGTATTTACTGTAGGGCTACTGTAGAAGAAAACATACAAGGGTGCCCTTGCCATTTTCAATGCAAATATAAAAGTGTGGACTCTTTTTTAAGACCCCTAATTTAATAGAGATTACATATACAACAGATAGCTAGAATAATGGCACAGTGATGAAATATACATGAGATAGATATGAGATATATAGATATAAAATAGATGCATTGGTTCATTTGAGGAAGAAAGATCAAATAATATAATAGAGATTAAAAAAACATAAGATAGATGGATACTGTAGATAGATAGATAGTAACATGAATAATGAAGTAAAGATGAAAGCTGAAAGATAGGTATGAGATAGAGACATAGACAGATAAAGAGATAAATAGAAACATAAGAAAATGGCAGCAGAAAAAAGTCTGAGTAGTCCATTGAGTCTGCCCGTTTTTTTTTTCTTGTTTTGTTTTGTTTTTTGTTTGTTTTTTTTATTAAATTTTTTTATTTTTTATTAACTTTATATTTTGAGTATAGATCTATAGAGTATAGATCTATATATGTACCCAAGCATGTTTGAAGCCAATTACTGTTGACTGTCTCGCTATCTCTGCTGGAAGTTTATTCCAAGCATCAACTACCCTTTCAGTAAAATAATACATTCTGGAATTACCGTATTTATGAAAATCAGGGGAAAATCGTGGGTGTGTGTTATACGCCGATACCCACATCCCTGAGCAGTCTCCGCTGTCTGTGAGCGGAGCGAGATACACATAGCCGAATGTACTCGGCTATACTCGGCTTTTCTCGGCTCCGCTCACAGTCACGCCCAGTCCCGTCATTGGACCTGTGTTATGTCCATCATAGGGCGGGACTCGGCGTGACTGTGAGCGGAGCCGAGAAAAGCCGAGTATAGCCGAGTACACTCGGCTATGTGTATCTCGGCGGCGGCTCCGCCCAGTCCCTGCGTCCCTGCGTCCCTGCGTTCTCGGCGGCGTCCGCACAGTCTCGGCGCCAATTTTAAAATGCTGCACGGCGACTCTGGGGCAAGGCTGCACGGCGACTCTGGGGCAAGGCTGCACAGCGACTCTGGGGCAAGGCTGCACGGCGACTCTGGGGCAAGGCTGCAATGGACACTGACAAGGCTGCACTGTAACAAGGCTGCAATGGACACTGACAAGGCTGCACTGTGACAAGGCTGCAATGGACACTGACAAGGCTGCACTGTGACAAGGTTGCAATGGACACTGACAAGGCTGCACTGTGACAAGGTTGCAATGGACACTGACAAGGCTGCACTGTGACAAGGTTGCAATGGACACTGACAAGGCTGCATTTAAATGTAAGTTATTTTTCCTTAAACTTCCCTCCTAAAAGTTTTTTTCCCTAAAATTTCCTCCTAAACTTGGGGTGCGTGTTATACGCCGGTGCGTGTTATACGCCGATAAATACGGTAGTTTGGAACTTTCCTCCAGTTAGTTCAAAACTAAATTCTAGAAAGTATTATTTTACTGAAAGGGTAGTTGATGATTGGAATAAACTTCCAGCAGAGGTAGTGAGACAGTCAACAGTAAATGGCTTTAAATATGTTTGTGACAAACGTAGATCCATACTAAAATAAAAAAACAAAACAAAAGATAGAATAATGGGACACTGAAGAAATATTCAAGAGATAGAGGTAGATATGAGATAAATGCATGGGTTCATATAGATCGATACTGTAGATAAATAGAATAGAGAGAATGGGACAGTGATGAAATGTATATGAGATAGAGGATAGGTAGATATAAGACAGATTGAGATAGAGAGAGAAATAGCTTGATAGATAGATAGATAGATAGATAGATAGATAGATAGATAGATAGATAGATAGATAGATAGATAGATAGATAGAAAATTCTGAGATATATTATATGGTCATCATTAGGGAAGGGCTATCTGTCCAAGTCGAACATGAGTTTGACTCGAACATTGGCTGTTCGCCCGTTCGCCGAACAGCGAACAATTTGGGGTGTTCGCGGCAAATTTGAAAAGCATAGGAACACCCTTTAAAAGTCTCCGGGAGAAATCTAAGAGGGGCCACTCTCTCGTCCCCCCCTCTTTTCCTGCGGCCTGCCAGGCTGCGAGCTCGGATAAGGGTCTGGTGTGGATTTTTGGGGGGAACCCCACACCATTTTTTTTTTTTTTGGCGCGGAGTTCCCCCTTAAAATCCATACCAGACCTGAAGGGTCTGGAATGGATTTTTGGGGGGAACCCCACGCCATTTTTTTTTTATTTTTGGTGCAGAGTTCCCCTTAATATCCATACAATGACTTTTATCTGTATTGCCGGGACCCGACAATTCATTACAGCAGCGAGTAGTTTTGAATGACTTTTTTTCCTTTAGAAATGTCATTTTGTGCAGGGACTGTTATAAACACGGGAAACATGCGCTACTTTACAGGCATACTATTGACACCCCCCAGGTACGTAATTTAAAGGAATATTTCACTTTTATTGTTTCACTTTAAGCATTATTAAAATCACTGCTCCCGAAAAAACTGACATTTTTAAAACTTTTTTTTGCATTGATACATGTCGCCTGGGGCAGGACCCGGGTCCCCAAACACTTTTTATGACAACAACTTGCATATTAACCTTTAAAATGAGCACTTTTGATTTTTCATGTTCGCTTCCCATAGACTTTAACGGTGTTCACGTGTTTGAACAAATTTTTTGCCTGTTCGCATGTTCTGGATGCGAACCGAACAGGGAGGTGTTCGGCCCATCCCTAGTCATCATTAGTAAGTTGCCTTTACCATGGTTATTTCCTAGCTGAATATGTATCAATATATTTAGTTGTTAGGGCCCATTTACACTGTTGCTTTTTAATTTACGGGTTCTGATGCCCTAGAACGCATGTGTCGTGGTTCCTCATCATAACGACAGTGTCTGTTCCCATCTCAGTTCTCCAGTACAGTCTTTAAAAATATGACAAATTTTATTTCTGCGTTTGGTGCATTGGGAGGCCCATGGAAGTCAATGGCAAGGCATAAATCATGTGCTTTGTGGTGTTGGTGACAAGTAATAATGAGCGTTGGTCAATGGCTGTTTAATGTATCCACTCCTAATTCTAAATTTAAAAAAAGAAATACAGGTCAATGCACAAAGGAAATACACACTGATGTATGACAATGCACCCACCTAACATTACACAAAAACAACTCTACACCCATGCATAGATCAAAATGGTCTCTTAATGTTTATTTGAGATGAGAAAATTAGGTCTGAAATAGCCTGGCTGTGGCTGGTTTTGATGGTTGCCGCAATGTATAGGCGTGTCAGGTGTGTATATGGATTGGAGGTCATTATCAGACTTTTGGTACCCTTTGAAGATGGAGATCAGTGATATCAGACTAGGACAATAGTGACTAGGTTATTAGAGTGTCACCTCCTAATGATGTGTGTCTGCTCCAGCCCCATGGGGGTCCTAATCATTTCCCTTTGTGGATTGCAGACTGCATTCTAATGTATCTATGTTGTCCATTAAACCTAAATGATAGGTAATCATTTGTTTCCTCTAAATAAACAAAATATTGAGTACAGCCAATGTTTTTTGCACTGATACTGGACCTTGTAAAATAACACCAAATAATATCTCTCTATTTATTCATCTATCTCACACCTATTGCATATCATTCTATATATCACATTATCTATATACGGTATACCGTATATTAAATAAATATCTCATATCTACCTCTTATCTACTTCATTATTCACTTCTCGCTATTAATCAAATCTATCTATCTCATATTAACCTGTGCATCTATTTATTAAATCGCATATCAATCTACACATTCATCTCATATATATAAATATATAATATACTACATATATCTAAAATTAACCCGTCTGTCTATCTCATATCTACCACTTATCTACCTAATGTACTCATTTTATCACTGTGCCATTAGTCTACCTATGTACAGCACCTATCTATTTATTTATTTATCTATCGATCTACAAAATCTACAAAATCACATTATTTATATATCCTTCTTTCCGTCTCAAATCTATCTCTTGTCCACTTTTATTATTTATATCTGTCTGCCTGTCTATCTATCTATCTATCTATCTATCTATCTATCTATCTATCTATCTCATATGAACCCATGCAAGTATTTCATATTTAACCCCCTTCGCAGGGCCTATTCTCACATCTCGGTGGCCCATCGCTCGTCGGCCAGGATAGATTTGGCATTTGGTAACCAGACCTTGTTGCCATTTGTGCATGATACTGAATACATGGCCAGGGGCATATCTGATCATAAAAAAAAAGTTATTCATATTTAATCCTTAATTATCTCTTGGATATTTCTTCACATTCCCATTATTCTATCTATCTATCTCACATAAACCCATGCATGTATTTCATATTTACCGCTTAAAGTGGAGGTCCACCTTAAAAAAAAAATTACACCAAAATTACACCAAACAATTGAAAAAAAAATTTGAAAAAAATAAATAAATTTTTACTTACCAGAAATCGCGGTTGCTATGCGGATCTTCCTAATCTGCCTCTTCCTAGTCCGCGGCTGGTCTTCATCCTCGCGTTGTCTTCTGGGGAATGTGGCGCGCTTCCTTCTGGGAACTGTGTGTATCCCAGAGAGCAGCCGCCCAGTCCCGTTATTCTACCTATCTCTCTATCTATTTTTAAGCACATTATTTATATATCCTACTTTCAGTCTCAAATCTATCTCTTATCTACTTTTATTATTTATATCTGTCTGCCAGTCTATCTATCTATCTATCTATCTATCTATCTATCTATCTATCTATCTATCTATCTATCTCATATGAACCCATGCATGTATTTCATATTTACTTCTTAATTACCTCTTGGATATTTCTTTACGTTGCCATTATTCTATCTATCAATCTATCTATCTATCTATCTATCTATCTATCTATCTATCTATCTATCTATCTATCTCATATGAACGCATGAACCCATGCATGTCTTTCATATTTACTTCTTAATTATCTATTGGATATTTCTTCATGTTGCCATTATTCTATCTATCTATCTATCTATCTATCTATCTATCTATCTATCTATCTATCTATCTATCTCATATGAACGCATGAACCCATGCATGTATTTCATATTTACTTCTTAATTATCTCTTGGATATTTATTCACGTTCCCATTATTCTATCTATCTATCTATCTATCTATCTATCTATCTATCTATCTATCTATCTATCTATCTATCTATCTATCTATCTATCTATCTATCCACCTACCTACCTATCTACCTCATATGAACCTATGCATATATACTTCTTATCTATTGCATATTTCTTCACTGTTCTTTTATTCTATCTATCTATTTTCATATATATATATATATACAACTTATCTATCTATCTATCTATCTATCTATCTATCTATCTATCTATCAGTCCACCTCTAAAATACAATTATATTTATAATAATTTATATTTTTTTAACATTGTCATTATTGATGATGATTGTTGTTATTAGTCTTAGTGGTTGTTGTATGCTAAACAAATGCAAGAGTTGAAATTGATACACTTTTTCAAAATAGAGTATTCCATTTATTATTATCATTATTTTTAAAATGTGATTTAAAAAAATCAAAACTAAAACTAAAACAAGGAATGTTCATATTCCCTAAGGCTGTCCAAATAAAACTAAATGCATTAACGCAATTATTTAGAATTAGGAATACAATAATATGGGTGGTATGGAAGGTTATACTAAGGAACTGCCCCTTGATGATGCTTTCCTTTGAATGTCAACCAAAGATGTGGATTACATGTATTTGAAGTGTGTAGCAGTTTCACCAAGTTTCTTTTGATATGAAAGGACTCCATCTGTTTACAATATGCAATCTACACACAAATATCTTATTCTGGTCCAAATGATGTGTGAACAGGGAGACAGCTTTGGAGGGGGATCAAGGACCAGAGGTTTCATTGCTGGTCCTCTTAGGGCCATCAAAGTAAAGTACCCTTTGTCCTACCTCACCCTTTTGACACTTCATGAGTCACCTCTAATTTATATAAAGAGTTTTAAATGAACTATGACCAATCATTTTGAAAGAAGACTCAGATGAGCCAACATGGAAAATGACCCGGAGTTGGAACAGGTGATTTGTAATGCTCTTTCCCTACAAGATGACTATCCTGACCTTTATCTGCCAAATAAGTCAGTGGGCAGCTCTGGGACTTTTCCTTCAGATGTGGAATTACAATTGCCTTTGAAGAACCCAAACATCCTTCAGAACACCCTAGTGGAGCTTTATTCAATTATTGGGATCCCACAAGAAACACAAAAAAGTGGCACCATTGTTACTGTCAAGCAAGAGGAGCCCACACAAACCACGTGCATCCAGGATCAGCTTCATTGCACAAGTCAAAACTCAGCTGCGCTTAACAGTAAGTTCCATACTTTATAAATATGATTTTTTAAAGGGTATATAACCATGTATGTTTTTTTTAAGCTAATCTCTAGATACAAACTATTTAAAATATTTTAGTTAAAGGCATAGACCACATAAAGCAGTTAGAGCCTATGGGATTGATTTACTAAAGGCAAATAAATGTTTCACTTTGCAAGAGACATTTTCTAGAGTTTAGTGGATGAAGTGAAGCTCGGCTGACTTCCACCATCCAATCATGTGCCATCAAAATTATTAGAATTTTTTTTAATTTTCCTTGCATGTGATTGGGTATTCTTTGCAATGTGAAACTTCAACATGTTCACTGAGCTCTGGAGAAAATTCCCTTGTAAAGTGAACAGCCTTTTGTAAATTAATCCCTATGTCTGATTTTTAGTGAGGGTCCCTATTAGGTGAGTTTACCCTCACTTCCTTTAAGGACAGGAAGTGATGAGAATTACCTCTAATATGAACAGAAACAAAAATAATTTTTAAGTAGAGTGGATTAGAGTTAGAATATATATATATTTTTTAACAATAGAATGAGTTAGAATATCTTTTTACTGCCATTGGTCTCTTTCTGTCCAACTGACAATGGCTCCCCTAATTTATCTTATGGGTGTCACTGAGACAGCTGGCCATACATTATACAATTTTCATTATTCCATTTCCTTTAGATTTACCTTTGACTATGTAGTGCAAGGGCCTACCTGATTGCATACAAATTGAAAGTGTTTAGGTTTGACCTCATATTACAGGCGGACCCCGGGTTACAAACAAGATAGGGTCTGTATGTTTGTTCTAAAGTTGAATCTGTTTGTAAGTCGGAGCACGTACATTTTTTAAGTGTAGCTCCAGCCAAAAAAACGATTTTTAAGCTTTTTAGGTAAGCATAGGGGAGGGTTAACGGGTTAACCCCCCCTCCCCCTGTAACATCTGTTTTGCTGTCTGTGCCCCTGTTCAGAAGATTTCACCTCACTTTCTGTCCCAATGACAATTAGATTTTGAAAATTTTGGGTTGTTGTGGAAACAAGGATTGGTGATAAATCATCAGTGGAGGGCCCCTTTTTCCCATGATAACTCTTACAGGAGTGAATTTACCTTCCTTGGGGTAGATTTTCTCTCACTTCCTTATGTCTCCGTCCATTTGTAAGTAGGAGTTGTTTGTAAGTCAGATGTTTGTAACTAGGGGACCGCCTGTATATGGTTTTGGTCAATCTAAAGTAAAACTGTACAAGAAAATGGTATATCGTATGGCCAGCCTAAAAAAAAAATCTCCTCAGTAGGGCAACAGTCAAAAATCTAGCAGAGATTTAGACTTTTCCCAAATCTAGACCTAAAAAAATAAAAGAATTAGAGGTTGGTTATAACCCTTATGCCGCGTACACACAATCATTTTTTCTGATGAAAAAAGACCGATGGACTTTTTTCAGCGGAAAAAACGATTGTGTGTGGGCCCCATCGGTCTTTTTTCCATCGGTGTAAAAAAATAGAACATGTTTTAAATTTTACCGATGGAAAAAAAAACGATAGTAAATTCCGATCGTCTGTGGGGAACTCCATCGGAGAAAAATCCACGCATGCTCAAACTAAATTACAAGACGGGAGCACTCGTTCTGGTAATGGAGATAGCACATTCGTCATGCTGTACCGGACTGAAAAGCACGGAGGCTGAAAAGCGCAAATCGTCTCTCACCAAACTTTTACTAACACGCGGTAACACGAAATCAGCAAAAGCAGCCCAAAGGGTGGCGCCGTTGGATTTGAACTTTCCCTTTATAGTGCCGTCGTACGTGTTGTACGTCACGGCGTTTTGGACGGTCAGAATTTTGTCTGATGGTGTGTAGGCAAGACTAATGAAAGTCAGCTTCATCGGAATTCTGATGGAAAAACCCATCGGATTTTATTCCATCAGAAATCCGATCGTGTGTACAGGGCATAACAAATAAAGTTATATTATCATGACTATTATACCATGCTAAAACGAAGATGCTCTGTTACTTGGAATTCATTAAACGTCAAAAATCTGCTTCAACACTCAAATGCGTTGGCTTGGACAGAAAATAAAGGTGTTTTATATGTATGGACCTGCACAAAAAGTAAAAATCTCACAATTGTAATGGCATGGTGTTCCATAGAATACTATAAATTATATATTCAAAGAATTTCTCTTTTTCTCCAATATTATAACTCTATTTAGAACTGTAGAACATTGTACAAAGTGCAAAAAAAAAAAAACAGAATGGACCTTCACAAAATGTCAAAATTCCACAATTCTGATCAATTCTGATCAATTCTGATGTCATGATTTTTTATTGAATATTTTATGTAAATTTTCAAAGAGGTTTTCTTTTCTTGTCCTTATTATAACTCTTTTTAGAACTGTGGAAAAAATTATGTTTTTATCGTTTACCTGAGCTCTGTCCCAGGCCACAACCAAGTAACCCCTTTATGTTTAGCAGCAACATAAAACTCTGCAAAACATTGGTTAATTCCAAGCTTTTCTAAGCAGGCTTATTAGATAGCGACTGGTGTAATCTGATCATTAATTTATGAATAAGAACCATTTAGGTGCCATATATATATATATATTTATATATATATATATATATATATATACAGTAAAACCTTGGTTTGAGAGTTACTTGGTTTGAGAACGTTTTGCAAGACAAGCAACATTTTCAAATACATTTTGACTTGTTATACAAGCGATGTCTTGATACACAAGTAGCGTCATGACACAACTGAGTATAAAAGAGAAGAGAGGTGCCTCTAAGTTTAGCAATATGGTTACATTTAATGAAGATACAGTAAAACCTTGGTTTAAGAGTAACTTGGTTTGAGAGCATTTTGCAAGACAAGCAACATTTTTTAATACATTTTGACTTGATATGCAAGCAACGTCTTGATATACAAGTAGCGTCATGTCACAACTGAGTATAAAAGAGAAGAGAGGCGTCTCTAAGTGTGGCAATATGGTTACATTTAATGAAGGTCCAACATTTTAGCAACTCACATTCTCCCAACTCATCATCCTCCGCACCGACATCGACATCATCCCTTCCACGCTGCACTTCACGAGCTCTTCAAGCTTCGCTTTTAGATCACTCTACTGCAGGGTAGTCTTCCCGCTCACAATTGCAGATTGGCAGCGATGAGAGCCAGCGGTGCGGAGGATGATTTATGTGGACAGCCTTACCCCGGATGCCTCCATACTTAGATGTGTCAGTTTTCATCTTCAACCATGTAAGTTGCTAAATGTTGTACCTTCATTAAATGTATCCATAGTGCTACACTTAAAGGCGCCTCTCTTCTCTTTTATACTCTGGAGCTCCTGCTGGATTTTGCTTCTAATCCCCTTGTGGAGGCTTCCATTTGTGAATGGACATTTTATGGTTACACAGCCTATCACATTGCTATAATCTTTTTATATGGACTATAAACTGAAAGACCTATGAATGAATGGTTGTGGAACAAATCATCTGAGTTTCCATTATTTCTTTGATATACAAGTGCTTTGGATTACAAGCATGTTTCCGGAACAAATTATGCTCACAATCCAAGGTTTTACTGTACAACATTTAGCAACTCACATGATTAATAATTAAAACAGGCACATCTAAGTATGTAGGCATCTGGGGTAAAGCTGTCCACATAGACCATCCCCCGCACCACCATCGACATCATCCCTTCCACGCTGTGCTCCATGAGTGGTTCATGCCTCACTTTCAGATCGCTCTACTGCAGGGTGGTCTTCTGGTCAGGATTGCAGACTGACAGCGGTGAGAGCTGGCGGTGCGGAGGATGGTCTATGTGGACAGCTTTACCCCAGATCCCTGCATACTTAGATGTGCCTCTTTTAATCATCAACCATGTGAGTTGCTAAATGTTGTACCTTCATTAAATGTAACCATATTGCTACACTTAGAGGCTCCTGCTGGATTTTGCTTCACATCCCCTTGTGGAGGCTTCCATTTGTGGATGGACATTTTGTGGTTACACAACCAATCACATTGCTATAATCTTTTTATTTGGACTATAAACTGAAGGACTTATGAATAAATGGTTGTATAACAAATCATTTGAGTTTCCATTATTTCTTATGGGGAAATTTTCTTTGATATAAGAGTGCTTTGGATTACAAGCATGTTTCCGGGAACGAATCATGTGTACAATCCAAGGTTTTACTGTATGTTTTTTTTTTTTTTTATACCAGTGACTTTGCTTTTATTAATATCAGAATTTTGTGGTCTCTTTAATAGGGCCTTACCTTGTGGATGAACAAGAAAGTCCTAATATGATCAGAGGTGACATAGAAGATCAGCTTCCGTCAACTTCAAGTCAGAAGTCTAGAAAAAGAACCTTATACAATAAAAAACAAACCCTCTTCCTTCAAAAACAGTTTAACTTCAATCCCTACCCAGACTATGTGAGCAGATGCTGCTTCTCGCAGATAACCGGGATACCAGAACCCAGAATACAGGTGAGAGGTCGTTCTTATTTGTTATAGAATAAGTTCAAGGGCAATAATATGTGTCAAGAATTGGAAAAACATTAAAAATATAAAGTGGATTAAAAAAAATTATGAAAATACCCTTTGGAAATCCTACTTGTATATTATGGACAATTTAGCCTTCTCTGAATTGAAGATCAAAATGTACTACAAATGTGAATTTCTACTTCAAATAATACATTAAGAAATAGTTTTAATGTAATTTTTATTCAATGATGTAATTTTAATTTCAACTGTAAATTGTAATTAAAATATTGAATTAAAAATTCACTTTTGGCATTTGCAATAGAACCGTTAAATATATTTTGGAGAAAAAAGGGTATTTAAGAATACTATGTGAAGATATTTTTTTTTTCAAGTATATATGTTGTCTAGAACAGTGATTCTCAACCCTGTCCTCAAGTACCCCCAACAAGCCATGTTTTGGGAATTTCTCTTAGATAAAATAGCTGTCCAAAATAGCAAGCCATTGACTCTGATTTAGAGCACCTGCGCAAGATAAAGGAAAACTTGCAAAAATGGCCTGTTGGGGGTACTTGAGGACAGGGTTGAGAAGTACTGCTCTAGAAGACAGTATATTCATTAACCACTTACGGACCGGCCGCCGCAGGAATACGTTGGTACTTTGAAGAGGAGTACCGGTGTTATGGTAGCAGCTAGCTACGATGACACCGGTATCTTCTTCTCCAGCGGGTAGTCCTCTTTCAGATAAAAGTGGTCTCTGCGGCAGATACGCCACAAGATCACTTTTATCGGCGGCGGGAGAGGGGCCTCCCACCCTCCCGCTGCCGATGGCTCTGGTAAGCGGCGGAGGGCACCGGAGAGCGGCGGGAGGGTGGGAGGCCCCTCTCCCACCGCCGATAAAAGTGATCTTGTGGCGTATCTGCGTATCCGCCGCTTACCGGAGCCGTCGGCAGCGGCGGAGGCGATCGGGTCTGTTCCCTGCCTGTGTATGGAGTGAGGGGAAGATGGCCCCCACCCGTCTCCATATCATTGCAGGGCGGAAGCAACGTCAAAACATCACTTCAGCCCAATGCTCTTAAAGGTACTTTTTTTTTTTAATGACATCATTTTTATTTTATTTTTTTACTGCATTTTAGTCTAAATATGAGATCTGAGGTCTTTTTGACCCCAGATCTCATATTTAAGAGGACCTGCCATGCTTTTTTCTATTACACGGGAAGTTTACATTCCTTGTAATAGGAATAAAAGTGACCCAAATTTTAATTTTTTTTAAAAAACAGTGTCAAAATAAAAAATGTTTAGTAAAATAAATAAGATTTTTTTTTATTTTTTTTAAAGTGCTCCGTCCAGACGAGCTTGCGTGCAGAAGCGATCGCATACGTGAGCAGCGTCCGCATATGAAAACGGTGTTCAAACCACACATGTGGGGTATCGGCGCGATCGTTAGAGCGAGAGAAATAATTCTAGCCCTAGACCTTCTCTGTAACTCAAAACATACAGCCTGTAGAATTATTTAAACATCGCCTATGGAGATTTTTAAGGGTAAAAGTTTGTCGCCATTCCACGAGCGGGCGCAACTTTGAAGCGTGACATGTTGGGTATAAATTTACTCGGCGTAACATTATCTTTCACAATATAAAAAAAAAATTGGGCTAACTTTACTGTTGTCTTTTTTTTTTTATTCAAAAAATTGTTTTTTTTCCAAAAAAAGTGTGCTTGTAAGACCGCTGCGCAAATAGGGTGTGACAAAAAGTATTGCAACGACCGCCATTTTATTTTCTAGGGTGTTAGAAAAAAAATATATAATGTTTGGGGGTTCTAAGTAATTTTCTAGCAAAAAAAAAAACTGTTTTTAACTTGTAAACACCAAATCTCAGAAAGAGGCTCGGTCCTTAAGTGGTTAATATCAACTTGTTGTTGTTACAGGTCTGGTTTCAAAACCGAAGAGCAAGATACATGACGAAACCTCCCAATTCTCAGGAAACTGAAAATGTCTTAATGGCGGGAAGAAAGCCAAACTTTGTATGTGCCGGATCTCCTTATCCAAAAGTATGCAAAAACAGCTAAGAACTTCCACACAAGACCTTTCACACCCAGAAGGAGAAACATGAAAGTCAAAGTTTAAGACTATTTATATTAAATGGCATTTTCAGCACTTTTTTTTTTATCCCTTTCCCCTTCACACTACTTACTGTGATACCCAAAACTGACCCCCTGCTCTTTTTAAGTCAAAGTGAAGATTCAGTGTTCACTTTGTGTTGTTCTTCTAATGAAATTTTTTAAATAACATAATATAAGCTTAAAGGTTTTCAATTGTATTCTGGCTTGACCATTTTTTTTCTATTTACAGTAAGACCCCTTTCACACTGGGATAGAGGTGGGGTAGGGTGACCACGTGTCCCGGATTGCCCGGGACAGTCCCGCATTTTGCAGGTCTGTCCCGGGCACCTTCATTCCAGGACAATACAATACAAAAAAAGCCGCCACATCACCGCTTTTCTCACTGACAGTACTTGCCCTGGTCGGGAATTCCTGGAGGAGCACAATCCCGCCCCCTGCTTGTGATTGGAGAAATCATGAATCCCGCCTCTTGTGTCCAATCGCTGTGCTGTGATTCGTTACAGCACCAGCAGATTTTTGGGAAGGGGGGGTGTCCCTGAATGGTAGTTTGGAAATGTGGTCACCTTAGGGGGGGGCATTAGCGGTAAAGCGCCACTAGTTTTAGCAGCGCTTTACTTCTGTTTTAGCTGCTCTGTTCGGCTGCAAGTGGGACGCTTTTAACCCCTGCTAGCGTCTGAGGAAAGGGTTAATAGCGCCCGAAAAGCACCGCTGCCGAAGCGCTTTGCAGGCGCTTCGGCAGTGGTGCCCATTAATTTCAATGGGCAGGGGCGGTGGAGGAGCAGTGTATACACCGCTCCTTCACCCCCCCAAAGATGCTGCTTGCAGGGCTTTTACTAACGTCCTGCAAGCGCACCGCTGCAGTGTGAAAGCATTTGGGCTCTCACACTGGGGCTACAGGGGAAGCGTTTTTCAGGCGCTTTATAGGCGCTATTTCTTAGCCCAAAAGCACCTGAATAACGCCCCAGTGTGAAAGGGGTCTAATAGCAAATATCAGTTGGGTGTTGTTCATCTGAAACTTCTTCGTAATGCTAATTTGGTGAGAAAAAATAAAAAAACTAAAGCAATACATCAAGGTATAATATAATAACTAAAAATAGCGCCTAAATACCGCCTGAAAACTCCTGCCCCTGCAGTCTCAATGTGAAAGCCCGGGGGCTTTTTACACTGAGGCGGTGCGCTAGCAGGACCGCTCCAAAAGTCCTGCTAGCAGCATCTTTGGAGCGGTGAAGGAGCGGTGTGTATACCGCTCCTTTACCGCTCCTTCCCATTGAAATCAATGGGACACCGCGGTAATACCGCCCACAAACTGCGGCTGTAGCCGTGGTTTGCGGGCGGTATTAACCCTTTTTCGGCCGCTAGCGGGGGTTAAAACGGCACCTCGAGCGGCCGAATATCGCGGTAAATACGACGGTATAGCGGCGCTGAATATCGCACCGCTATACCGCCACCGCACCTGCCCACCCCAGTGTGAAAGGGGCCTCAGGCTTCATGCACACTGCGCTTAAAAAAACGTCTGTTTTCTCAGGAGTAAAAAACGCTCATATAGAGCATTTTTTGTACAAAGTTTAGACGAGTCTAGGAGAGTTTTATGTTTTTTCTGCCTCCAAGCTCCAATCAGAAACGTGAATGAGAAGAGTTTTTTTTTCTGCCTCTAAACCTTAAACTCAAAATATGCCTAGCTGCTTCTACAGGCAGAACACAAAACTCCTGTAGAAGCAATGTTTTTTAAGCCAGTGTGCATGGAGCCTAATAGAACAAACATTAAATAAAATTTGAATTTTTAAAAAATAAATAATATAAAAAAGGAGTAATAACTATGTTTGTAAGTCTTTTTTTATTATTTAAATTGGAATGGCTTTATTTAAAAGACCATACAGTATTTCAAGTTTAAATATAAAAAGTTCTGAAGTAAATTAAACACCTGTTAATAAGAGTTTTATTTTTCAAATATGTTATATTATGTTATAAATTGTAAAACTATTAAGCCATCATTTCTATTTAACCACTTAAGCCCCGGACCATTTTGTTGCTAAAGGACCAGACCCCTTTTTGCGATTCGGCACTGCGTCGCTTTAACTGACAATTGCGCGGTCGTGCGACGTGGCTCCCAAACAAAATTGACGTCCTTTTTTTCCCACAAATAGAGCTTTCTTTTGGTGGTATTTGATCACCTCCGCGGTTTTTATTTTTTGCGCTATAAACGAAAATAGAGCGACAATTTTGAAAAAAATTACATATTTTTTACTTTTTGCTATAATAAATATCCCTCAGTTTAGGCCGATACGTATTCTTCTTCATATTTTTGGTAAAAAAAATTGGAATAAGCGTTTATTGATTGGTTTGCGCAAAAGTTATAGTACCTACAAAATAGGGGGTAGTTTTTATGGCATTTTTATAATTTTTTTTTCTTTTACTAGTAATGGCGGCGATTTTTATCGTGACTGCGACATTATGGCGGACACATCGGACACTTTTGACACATATTTGGGACCATTTTTACAGTGATTAGTGCTATAAATATGCACTAGTTACTGTGAAAATGACACTGACAGTGAAGGGCCACCTCTAGGTGGCGCTGTAGGGGTTAAGTGTGACCTAATGAGTGATTCTTACTGTAGGGAGGCGTGGCTTGGCGTGTGACATCACTGATCGTCGTTCCCTATGACAGGGAACAGACGATCACTGACATGCCACTAGGAAGAACGGGGAAAGGTTTGTTTACACTTACCTCTCCCCGTTCTTCAGCTCTGTGACCCGATCGCGGGACACCGGCGGCGATCGGGTCCGTGGGTCCCGCGGGCGCGGTCATGGAGCTTCGGAGCCGGGTCGCGAGCGCGCCGCCGGCGCCGCGTGCGTGGCCCACCGACGGGTTTTTAAAGGGGACGTACCTGTACGCCCTTGTGCCTGTCCGTGCCATTCTGTCGATGTACATCGTCGTGCGGCGGTCTTTAAGTGGTTAAAGATAATCCAATGTGTAAGTTTGTATACAAATGTTTTCAAAACATATACATTAAATGAATGGTTAATAAAAAATGTATTAAACAATTAATTTAAAATGTATATTTTTATGTTATGCCTAAAGTAATATTGATGGTGCCAAATACAAAAAAGTCAAAAAAATTAAAAAATTGTAAAACTATTAGACCATAATTTCTAGTCAAATAGATTTATTTTATATGAGTAATTACATTTAATTTTAGTGTCTGGAGATAACTAAATGAACATTATTTCACACTCTGATAAAGGTTTGATAAGGTGTGATGTACTGTAGATCAATGCTCACAGTAAATGCTTCTCTACACCATATCTTCAAAGAAACATCAAACACAGGGGTTTTATTTGTACCCCAATACACATTCTAGTTTCGGCAGAAATGGGCCAGAACCATGCATAGGACAAATAAGGGCTCAGTAAACTGAAGTCCCCTTAAAAAATGCATTGTAGGCAGATACTGAAAATACTGTACTATTTTTCAGTTTAGTATTCACTAATAATATATTTGTAAAATACAGTTGCAATTTTTTTTTGGTTTAAGACAAATCTTCCTCTTCATCAACAGCTGTCAGAATATCTGAACAGTGGCTGCATCTGATTGGATGCTGACATTGTTTGACTCTTTCTGCTTGGCTCCTTTGATTTATCAGTAGAAGGATGTCAGGTGGGAAAGGGCCAACAGGGCCACCCACTAAGGGAATTTTGGCCGGTTTATCATAAGCCGGACAAAATTTGAACGGTGTATGGCCAGTTTTACTCTGCAACAGGGGAGGACTGGGAACATTTGGCCTGGGAGACAAGCACAACCAACCAACTGACCCTTTCAAGTGTGCCGGTACCATGGTACTGCAATGATTGGTGGGCATATTAGGGTGAATATTGTCTTAGATAACACACACACACACACATATATATATATATATATATACAAAGCTTCTAATCCACTCCCTGGTCATCTCTCGCCTTGACTACTTCAACTCCCACCTCACTGGCTTACCTCTAAATAGACCCCCACTTCAGTCTATCATGAACGCTGATGCCAGGCTCATCCACCTTACAAACCGTTCAGCATCTGCTATACCCCTCTTCCAATCCCTGCATTGGCTGCCACTCAACCAACAAATTAAATTCAAGATACTAACAATAACTTACAAAGCCATCCACAACCTGGCCCCCAGCTACATCACTAGCCTAGTCTCATAATACCAACCTAATTGTTCTCTTCGCTCCTCCCAAGACCTCCTGCTCTCTAACTCCCTTGTCACCTCATCCCATGCTCGCCTTCAGGACTTCTCCAGAGGCTCTCCCATCCTCTGGAATACTCTACCCCAATCTGACCGACTTTCTTCTACTTTGTCCACTTTCAGACGATTCCTGAAAACTCATCTTTTCAGAGAAGCCTATCTGGCCCCCACCTAACACCTGTACATCTATTTAATCAATCATCACATCCCCCACAGTTATTAGGAAAAAATTAAGAAGTCTGGATAGCTATGAGTAAGCACTCCTAAGTGTGAAATGCGTTAGCTGTCCCTGTTACCCCGTTGCTGTGACATGTAGTGCCTGTTTTATTTTATTTTATTTTTTCAATAAAAGCCACGTTGGATTGGAGTGCGGCTATCCAGACTTCTTCATTTTTTCCTCATTGCCTTGTGCATTGCCAGCACCCTTGGTTCCTGGAGAGGTATTTGTTGTTGGGGTGAGTCTATTTGGAGCGGCAATTTTTGTTTTGTATATACTTTGGATTCCCCACAGTTATTACCTTGTGTATCTCTTGACCTTCCTTCTTAGATTGTAAGCGCTAAGGAGCAGGGCCCTCTGAAACCTCCTGTATTAAAGTGTATTGTATTTGTACTGTCTACCCTCAAGTTGTAAAGTGCTGCGTAAACTGTTGGCGCTATATAAATCCTGTATAATAATAATAATGTACTGTAGCTATATAACACTGGGTGTCACTGACTAGGGGTTTGACTATGATTAAGGTCTGAATGAGGGAAAGTCTACACTCAGCAGCAGGCCAACATATATTATTTGTACTGTCCTGGGATATCTTATAAGTGTACAGATACTGTAGCCTCATGTAATACTGGGCAGCCATTGTCAGCCCATTCCTTCCCTGTTCTTCACCTTATTTGGCATGCCAGTAACCAGTGTAAGTACACCCACTATAAGCCTGAATGAAGTAACAGTTCAGCTGTTGTGCAAGGAATGATGGAAATGTAATTAAAAAGAAATATTACAGGTAATTACACCGTCAAAAAAAGAATATTTTCCGAGTTGTTAAGTAATCAGGAATAAGCAAGAAATTGAAGAATTTAGACTTTCCTGGAATCTTTAAAGAAAATCAATTATATTTCATATGTTTTATCCTAATATGTAAATCTGATAAATGTATTATTGTCCATGTTTTATTGTTTTTAGAAGTCTTCTTTCTATTCGGAGTGTTTCATTATGCATGTAAAACTGGGCAGCCATATTCACTTATTAAATGTTCAGTTTTCAGTTGTAGAGGATCAAAGCACTGCTGATATGTCTGACCACACCTGTCTCAGCGACAGCCTATTGTCAGGTCATCAAAGCTATAAGTAAGGTGACAAATAAGGACAAAGGACACATTTCAGAGCGGAAATCGGTGACGTGTCAGTCGTAGCCACGCCCCCCCTCAGTTAGTAACATGCCCCTAGGCACACTTAACCCCTCCAGCGCCCCTAGTGGTTAACCCCTTCACTGCCGGTGTCATTTTCACAGTAACCAGTGAATTTTTATTGCACTGATCGCTGTGAAAATGACAATGGTCCCAAAAATGTGTCAAAAGTGTCCGATGTGTCCGCCATAATGTCGCAGTCACGAAAAAAATCGCTGATTGTCGCCATTACTAGTAAAAAAAAAAAAATTAATAAAAATGCCTTAAAACTATACCCTTTTTTGTAAACGCTATAATTTTTGCGCAAACCAATCAATAAGCGCCGATTGCGATTTTTTTTTACCAAAAATATGTAGAAGAATACGTATCGGCCTAAACTGAGGAAAAAATATGTTTTTTTATATATTTTTTGGGGATATTTATTATAGAAAAAAGTAAAAAATATGTCATTTTTTTCAAAATTTTCGCTCTATTTTTGTTTATAGCGCAAAAAATAAAAACTGCAGAGGTGATCAAATATCACCAAAAGAAAGCTCTATTTGTGGGAAAAAAAGGACGCCAATTTTGTTTGGGAGCCACGTCTCACGACCGTGCAATTGTCAGTTAAAGCGACACAGTGCCGAATCGCAAAAAGGGGCCTGGTCATAATGGCCCGTATTGGTCCGGGGCTTAAGTGGTTAAACAATTTTCAAATTCAAACATATTATAAGATGATATAAAAGCCATCACAAGCAATTGAACAGATAAAATATTGGTATTGGTTCCAAGGTCTGTGTCAGACCTTAGATTTGACGAAGTAATGGATTTGGTTAAAGCTGAGTTCCGCCGTTTTTTTTTGTTAAACTAAAAATTTCGAACAGGACATAAGTTTAAGCCACTCATGATTCTAATAACATTAGCCCCTCTAATAAACATATTATCCCCAAAAAATACCTTTGATTCCACTGTGTTGTACGTTTCCATATTGCTTGTGGGCATGTGAAACCCACAAGCATTTTTTTCCGGGATACGGTGCAGCATTCAGCATTCGTTCTCACGCATGCGCAGTAAGAAAATATTGCAGCGCAGGCAACTAATTACGTTGCCCTCACAACGGGCGGTATCATCGGAAGTGCCCGCCCCGAATATCGCGATAACGCGCGGCAGCCATTCACACTGACTCTTGGGAAATATGACAGATAGCTCCCAGGAGACAGTGCGCCGCCGGATATGACGGAGAGACCGGAAACTCAATTGTAAACTGGACTATCCAGGTAACCTTTATAAAAATAAACATAAACAAATTCCATTGTACAATGTTTATGCTTTTCATGGTAACTTATAAAAGTGCGTGGAACTCCGCTTTAAGGCTTCAAAATGGCAGTGTTGAAACCTGGGGGTAAGTACTTGCTGACCCAGGGTTGCCAAATTCTGGTGTTCACTTTGTTATCCTGAAGTGTTGCTTCAATCTTGGCGTGACTCGGTTTTTCATTGCGGTAACACAAAGAGCCGGCGTCTTCCAGGCTCTGGTTATTATCTGCTTCGCAATGGTTGTGGTGTAAAGGAGGAGGCGACATTGTTTTCTGGTCAGCTCCAAAGGTGAGTAATTTAGTAGTACTATCTGTGGATCAGGTGGGACATGTTTATCAAACAGCAATGACAGTATAGTAAACATAGGTGTGCGAAGCCTATTGCATTAGGGTGTGCACCCCAAAGATCAAACACATAGTACCGATCACTCACGATGAATGGGAGGGAGCCGGTAAGTTACATATTTACCGGCCCCCTCCCCCACTCATTCTAAAACATCCCCGCAGTAACAGCTGGAGGGAGAGGAGAGTAGGGAAGCCGGAAGCGCTGCGGGGGCTTGTGGGGGGGGACAGGGCATTAGGGGGAATCTGTGCTGCACAGGGTGATTAGGGTGTGCCTGGGCACACCTGGCACACCCTGTGCGCACGCCTATGATAGTAAAGATTTCCACCCAAATTTCTTAAACAATTTTCCATGATATATGTCCACCCTGGATGCTTACCCAAAGCCCAAAGGGACATATACCATAAATCGCCCAAGAATGCTCTGTGCTTTCCTGTGCAATTTACATGAGATCTAGGTGCAGTGCAATTTCAGCCCATTCATTTGAATGAGAAAGCACGCTGGACCACACCAATGCATGCAATACTTTATAAAGCTCACAGCAAACGAATCACATGATACTCTTAAAGCGATCCAATGCAGGCAAACGTGTACAGAACTTGGGCTTCCGGCACAGCGTTCTGGTGTGAACTGGCTCCTTATCCTGTTCCAGTGGCAACTCTAATGCCCTGTACACATGACCGGATTTTCCGTCGGAAAAACTGCGATGAGAGCTTTTGGCCGGGAATCCCGGCCATGTGTATGCTTCATCAGAGTTTTTCCGACGGGAAAACTGCCGGAAAAAAAAAAAGAGAGCAGGATCTCTTTTTTCCCGTCAGGAAAAAATCCTAGCGGGAAAAAACGTTTGTCTGTATGCTTTTCCGACGGGAATAAAATGCGCATGCTCGGAAACAATTCGACGCATGCTCGGAAGCATAGGACTTCATTTTCTTGGCTCGTCGTAGTCTTTTACGTCACCGCGTTCTTGGCAGTCAAAAGTTCACCAGACTTTTGTGTGACCGTGTGTATGCAAGGCAGGCTTGAGAGGAATTCTGTCGGGAAAACCATCGGTTTTTTATCCGACGGGAAAACCGGTCGTGTGTGCAGGGCATAAAAGTTTGAATTTCCCATCACAATGGTCATCAGGACAAACAGAAAGGATAAATCTCCCCAGTGGGGTTGGAAATAAAAACCTGCCAGAGGTTCTAAACCATCCCCATTCCACCCAAAATTGCTAAACGATTGGCTTCAGATATTCTTTAACCGCTTGCCGACCAGCCGCCGTCATTATACTGGGGCAGGTTGGCACAATCCAACGAGCCGCCGAAGCTGTACGTCAGGTCCTTAAAGCGGAATAGCAGGCGCGGGGTGCCAATGCTCGTGGCGATGACCGCCGGCCCACAATTGATCGCGGGCACAAGAGGCAGAACAGGGACGTGTGTGTGTAAACACACACGTCCCAGTTCTGTGAGGAAAGGAGAGAGAGATTGTGAGTTCCTACGAGCTGAGAACCACAATCTGTCATCTCTTAAGCCCTGTACACACGATCGGATAACCTATGGATTTTCGTCCGATGGATTTGACCATCGGAAATCCGATGAAACTGTTTTTCATCAGTCTTGGCCACACACCATCAGTCAAAAAAACGACGGCAAGAAAACGACGGCACGTACAAAACTTACGACACGCTATAAAAGGGCCGAACAAATCTAATGGCGCCACCCCTTGGGCTGCGTTTGCTGATTTCGTGTTACCGCGTGTTAGTAAAAGTTTGGTGAGAGCCGATTCGCGCTTTTCAGTCTCCGTGCTTTGCAGATCGTTTCCTGGTGTTCAGTTTTTGCTTGTGGGTTCGTATTTGTGATTCAGTGCGTGCAGTCAGGTCGTTATTGCCTTGCAGTGCCTTCTTGGCCGTTCGTTTACTGTTTTTCAGGTCGTTCTTCTCAGGCCTTGCTGTTCCACGGTGCGTTCTGTTTGAGTGCGTTCTGACCAGCCGACCGGTTTAAGACCATGTTTGAAGTGCGTTCTCGTTCTCGAGCTCGTGCTGGCTTTGGATTTGGTGTTGCAGTTAACACTGTAACCCGAGTTCAGTCTGTGAACAGGGTAAGGAGGAGTTCATGGACTAAGAATTGGTTGCTCCAGCGGGACCAATTCTCTCATATGCCTCTGCTGCGGGAAATCCATGAGAATAACCCTGATGATTTCAGGAATTATCTCAGGATGACGGACCCCGTATTTCACCGTCTTTTGGATTTGCTGTCCCCCTATATCACAAGGCAGGACACTGTGATGCGCCAGGCCATCACTGCCGAGCAGAGGCTTATTGCCACGTTGAGATACCTGGCGACTGGGAGAAGCTTGCAGGACCTCAAGTTCACAACAGGCATCTCCCTCCAGGCTCTCGGGATCATTATCCCTGAGACGTGTTCGGCCATTATTCAGGTCCTGCAGAAGGACTATATGAAGGTAATTTTGCTCCTTTAACATCACATTATATGTTTTTATTGTTTTATAATGTTCTATTTTTTTTTCCTCCTAACCCAAATTTGCCTGTTTGTAATATCCTGGTAATGTCCCCATTTTCCCCATGCATGTTTTTACCTGTAAATCCCTTTTTGGGCCCTACATGCCTATTTCCCTTCACTAACCTCTCCAGCATGCTATCCTGGGCCCAAACCCAGCTAGCCTTCTATTTTCCTTTTCAAAATTTTGGGGTCAGTGCCCTCGTAGTTTGACAACCCTCCCCCCCCCCCTAAAGATGTAAAAATAGTTTTAGTTCTCAATCAAGCTCAGCAGAGTGGTAGAACCTTTTTTTGTATCCCCCACAATCACCTCAAGCCCCCCCCCCTTAGATTAGTTTAGAATGTCCACTCAGCGGGGGTGAGGCATCTGCTAAGTGGGCCTTTTGTTTATTGGTAGGAAATACTCCCTTAAATAATAATGTTAGAATGATGTTGGTCAACAATGTTTTTGTGTGTAATCTGCTTGCACTGTAAACATAAACCGTACTAATGTCTTCTTTTTGTTTGACTCCACAGTTCCCTAGCACACCACAGGAATGGCTGACTGTGGCCTCCCAATTTGCCCAGCGGTGGGATTTCCCCAACTGCGGAGGGGCAATTGATGGGAGCACGTCCACATAGTGCCGCCACCCCCGTTCGGGGTCATACTATTTTAACTATAAAGGTTTTAATAGTATTGTGTTAATGGCGGTGGTGTCGGCACGGTACGAGTTCCTGTATGTGGACGTGGGGAAGAACGGCCGGATGTCCGATGGCGGAGTATTCGCTGAGACGGAGTCCGCTCACCGTCTGCAGGCTGGGGGTCTTGCACTGCTTCCAGATGCAGAGAACGTGGAAGGGCTACCGTTCGTTTTCATCGCGGATGAAGCTTTTGGACTAGGACCACACCTCATGCGGCCGTTTCCCCAACGCACCCTCACCCCGGAGAGGAGGGTTTTTAATTACCGGCTGGCCAGAGCCCGGAGAGTTGTGGAGAATGCCTTTGGGATCATGGCCAGCCGGTTCCGCCTGTTTCAGACAGCTATTCATTTGGCGGAATACAAACTGAACAACATTGTGTACTGCTGCTACATATTGCACAACTTTTTAAGAAAATTCTCAGCTACTTATGTGTCATCAGTTGGGCCTGAGGCCGGTCCATCCGAAATGACATTTCTGACCGGCCTCAACACTGCCCGTACTGGCTTGGCCCCCCAAAGTGCCCGTAAAGTGTGTCAGAAATACGTAGAGTACTTCACGGGTATGGGGGCCATCGCAATGCCAGACCACATCTGACATTTTATAACCTTTTTAAAATAAAATAAAAATTATATTTACTACAAACTTGTGTTGTCATTCTTGTATTTTGGGTTTATGTGTCTCCCAGGTTCTAGTAGTGCCAAGTGTATTTGTCCTTAGTAAATAGCCTCAAATCTCACAGGTAAAAACCTTGATTTTGCATCTTCAGAACTGCTATTGAGCATAGAAAGAACAAGCCACACCTTTTTTAGACTTCCCGAATGTTTTTATTGATTGCACCACATTTTTGGGTGGTTTGCGATATTCAAGCCTTTTTTTTGTTTGGGCGGCTTTTTTTGCAGAAACATGCATGGGTCAAAAGCCAAAAATTTTTTTAGGAAAAAGTAACAAAATAACACAGTGAAAAATAAAAACATGAGATGGGGTGATGTTACACCTGATCCATCCCAAATATGAAGAACCACACTTTCTTTTTGGGGCTCAAATGGGTATCTTCAACATGATCCCATGGCTAAGGTAAACATGTGCTATCTGCCATCATGGGGGATCAATGGACGTGCTTTGGGGGTGAAAACCCTTCCTCTCACCTACTTGAGTAGGGAGGAAGAGGTTGCACCCCCAAAACAGGGACATAGATATCCTGTGACGGCAGATAGCACATGTTGAGTCACCGTGTGCATCTTCACATTTGGGCTGGTGGAAATCCCATTGCAAATTTCTGACGCATAACAAAACACAAAAACAGGGGGGGGGTTCACACTATTCTCCCCAAAATATCTATAATGTTTTTATATTTTTGCTCAATCACATTCATTCTCTTTCTCATAATGTCCATTTCGCTACTGCATTCCATGATTTCCTGAATGATTATTTTGGCGCTGGCACTCGAGAATGGAGGATTTGGACTTCCTGACACATCCCCACGTTCAGTCCCTAAAAAAAGAAAAAATTATTTGAACTATGCAGGCCTACATCTGTATTTACCTTGAAGTTGTGGTGACAGACACTGACCTGTTGTGCTGATAAGCTCCACCTCTCCTTCCTCCACCTCCCCTTCCTCCACCTCCGCTTCCTCCCCCTCCGCTTCCTGAACATGCTGATCTTGGTCTGCTTTGTGATCTTCGGGGAGTTTCTGTGGTGTTTGGTTCCTCGTCTCCTCAGCTTGGTGTCCTCCCAGTCTCCTCTCCCCTATGGGAATGTCAAAAATAATGTATCCTTTAGCACACAGAGTTTTTAGGCCTGAAAATGGATTCTCATTGTTTTGAAGTGGGGTACAATTGATATTTGGCCCTGAGTTTCAAGATGAACATATGAGATCTTGCAAACTCTACAAAGCAACATGTTATTTTTGAGGACACTCACAAATACACTTGGATAACCACCAAGGTATCCACTGGACCACCTGTGTGTGACACCATTTATAAATTTGGTCATGTGGCCCAGACTATAGTATCTTGATCCATAAAAAAAAAATGAGTACGCAACTGCTGGAGTGTCATCTCCTTTACCCAGAATACATTTTAGCCTTTCATTCACATTCTAGTTTTCCTTACAACACATCATCTAGCCAACAATGTGTAGATAAACATTGTTTAAGTAAAATGAGGCATGCCCACATGTAGTTTACGTGGATATGTGCCAAACATGTTTTTGGGAAGAGCAGCAATTTTTTTTTAACACACATTTACCAAATAAGTGGACTCTCCACTTAACATAAAAGTTGACATTTTAAAATGTGAAACCAGTCAAGCCAAGTACATGTTGCAAAACATGGAAGAATACATATTACAATGTGAAAGAACACAGTAAAAAAAACTTACTTTTTTCTATGCTTTTTTGAAGCTTCCTATACTGCTCCGGCTCCCTGAGCTTCAGGTCAGACCACCTTTTACGGAGTTGTTCCTTGGATATCCTGACCCCATATTTTTTATAGAGAGTCTTCGCCACTTTGTCCATAATTTGTGACTTCCGGAGATTAGGGGTGTTGTATGGGCCATGCTTGCCGTCGTAATCCTTCCTCCGCAGAATGTCCACCATCTCCGCCATCTCAGCAAAAGACATATTAGTCGCCTTGTATCTTTTTTTACTGGATCGGGACGTTTCCGCCTCCGGGCTTTCCTCGTCGGTAATTTCTACTAAAGAAGCCACCTGTGTCTGCGACATGTCGCCGTCTCACACTGTGCGCCGATCGTTAAGGGGCGGGGAAATGCAGAAAAAGTCCGTCATGGGCGGGCGACGAGTTACACGCATGCGCAGGGTATAAAAAGGGGAAAGAAGTTATTAGGGATGCGCGGAGTAAGGACGACCGGAAGTGAACAAACAAACTCAACTAAGGTAAGAAGGGAACTCGGGCCTGCAGTGGCCTATAATGGTTCATGATTGTAAAGGGCAATATTGTGATAAGTTGAGGAGAATCAAATATGATCTGTTTTTTTTTTTTTTTTATTGTTTTTTTACTTGCTGATCCAAAAAGATGCATAAACTACGTGAGCCGGAGGTGATGCTGATTTTTATAGACAAATATAAGGAACAGCGCAACCTGTGGGAACTGAAACACCCAGCGTACCACAAGAGTGATGTACGTCGGGCAACTATTACCAAATTAGCAGAGGATATGAAGCCATGGATCCCAGATGCAGACTACACTATGATCAATAATAAAATCAACAACCTGCATAATTCCTATAAAAAAAATACAAGGAAGTGCGCCAGTCATAGAGATCAGGAGCAGCAGCCGACGATGTAGTAAAGCCCAAGCTGTGGTACTACAAACATCTTCAATTTCTGGATGACCAGATCGAGGCCAGGGAATCTATTTCCAGCCTTCCCTCAACCCTACCTTCCACCCTCCCCTCCAGCGTTCCTTCCACCCTTCCCTCCACCCCTGCAGAGGCGGAGGAGGAGCCACCTGAACTGGAAGAGCCAGATCTTCGCATCTTCAGCCAGGTATAGTATTTTTGCTGATAATTATTGTCCACTAAGTAATATTGTGTTGAAATGGTTGGATTAGCCATAAATGATATCATCCCCCCCCCCCCCCAAAAAATATATGCACCAGTAATGATATCCAAATTGTGTGTGATAGATTCCCCAAATAATACAATTTGAAATTTTATTTTAAAAACAGGATGAGGCAAGCCAGGAGGACGAGGCTCAGAAGTGTGGCAGGCAGGAAGAGGCAGGGCCAAGTGGGACTCAGCAGGTCCCCAGGCCTAGTGGCAGCACCGTCTCCCAAGTGTTTGAAATATAATAGTGCGCTGGAAACCTAGAACCTACAATCCTAAAGTGATGTCACCGTGAATAAGCAAAAATAAACTGAGTGAGACAATACCTCAAAAAGTAGGTATCAATAAACTATTGTGATCTGCATTAGTACAAAAAAAAAAAAAAAAAAAAGTGAAATATTATAGGATATCAAAAAATACAAATATAATTCACAATAGTATTTCCAAAAAAATATATATGAGGGCTTCTGTGATAAAATACAAATAAAAAGGTCTGTGTACAAAGCTGAATGCCAGGTCTCAACAATAATCCTATGAACTGCTTGGTCACAATTGAAGTCAATATACGTGATGAGCATAAACTTGTCCACACCAACGAGAGCTGTCAGCTGTTTCACTTGCATGTAGCGATATGATAAGAAACAAAGAAAACAATCATAGCGCAGACATCCCTACTAGAAATAGAAACATCAAGTAAAATCTGCACTCACACAGCCAGGAATAAGAGGGCAATCCCATGAATAAGTCGAGTGACTTCGACGTAACGCGTAGGGAGGAGGAGCCTAATCACGCTACAAGCTAGTCATGCAAGTGACTAGTGAGGAGATTGCATCTTACTGAGCTATCAAGCGCCTCTTATTCCTGGCTGTGTGAGTGCAGATTTTACTTGATGTTTCTATTTCTAGTAGGGATGTCTGCGCTATGATTGTTTTCTTTGTTTCTTATCATATCGCTACATGCAAGTGAAACAGCTGACAGCTCTCGTTGGTGTGGACAAGTTTATGCTCATCACTAGTGATGAGCCGAACACCCCCGGGTTCGGTTCGCACCAGAACCCGCGAACGGACCGAAAGTTCGCGCGAACATTAGAACCCTATTAAATACAATGGATGCGAACGTTCGGATTCTAAAGTGCTAATTATAACGACTATTATCCATGTTATTGTCCGAAACAGAGTTTGGGAACCCGGCTTCTGCACCAGGGGACATGTATCAATGCAAAAAGAAGTTTTAAAAACGGACGTTTTCCGGGAGCAGTCATTTTAATGATGCATAAAGTGAAAAAAAAAAGTCAAATATTCCTTTAAATATTGTACCTGGGGGGTGTCTAAAGTATGCCTGTGAAGTGCCACGTGTTTCCCGTGTTTAGAACTGTCCCTGCACAAAATAACATTTCTAAAGGAAAAAAAGCCATTTAAAACTGCTTGCGGCTTTAATGCAATGTCTGGTCCCGGTAATATGGATGAAAATCTTTAGGAAAAATGGCATAGCTACCCCATCAACCCCCCCCCCCCCCACCCCAGCCCATTACCAGCCCCTTTGGGTCTTGTATGGATATTAAGGGGAACCCCGCACACAAAATAAAAAAGCCCCTATATACTCTGAACAGCCGTATACAGGCGGTGCATACAAGACAGGGACTGTAGGTTTGTTCTTATGTAGAATCTGTTTGTAATTTTGAACAGCTGCATTGTTTAAGTGTAGCTCCATGCCAAATTCCTTTTTTTTAGCTTTTTGGAAAACATAGGGAACGGTTATCACCCCTGTCACATTTTTTTTGCTGTCTGTGCCCCTGTTCAGAACATTTCACCTCACTTTGCGTCCCAATGACAACTGTTTTTGAAATGTGGTGTTTGTATTGAAACAAGGATTGGTGATAAAGCATCAGTAGAGAGGAGACACCTTTCTCCCATATTAATTCTTACAGGAGAGAATTTTCCTTCCAAGGGGTAGATTTCCTCTCACTTCCTGTTGTCTTCTTCCGTTTGCAAGTAGTAGTAGTTTGTAAGTTGGATGTTTGAAAGTAGGGACCTTCCGTATATACTCTGCAGAAATTGGCCCCTTAGGTGTTGGTGTTGGCACAACACTGAAAGCACTCACAGTTATTCTTGGTGGGTGCTGGAACGCCCTGCTGTCAAGTATAATATCAGGAATTGTAATAACATATAATTGTTGATCAGTGGTAGTAAAAATTGGGCCTTTGATGGTGGTGCTGGTGCCACAACACTGTAAGGCCTGACAGTTACTCTTGGTGGGCGCAGCAATGGTCCCTGCTGTGAATTATTAGATCAATAATTATAATTGCATGCCCCTGTTGAACAGGGGCTGAAAAACTGGGCCTTTGGTGGTGGTGGTGATGGTGTTGCTGGTGCCACAACACTGTAAGGCCTGACAGTTACTCTTGGTGGGCGCAGCAATGGGCCCTGCTGTGAATTATTAGATCAATAATTATAATTGCATGCCCCTGTTGAACAGGGGCTGAAAAATTGGGCCTTAGGCACTGGTGGCACAACACTGCAACCCCTCACAGATACTGTACTTGGAGCACAGCAATGAGGCCTGTTGCAAAGTATTGCATCAAAAATTTTAATTACACGCCCCTGTTAAACAGGGGCTGAAAAATTGGGCCTTAGCCACTGGTGGCGTCACCCATAAACCAAAATGATCTTCCAAGCTATCATCGTTAATCGTATCATTGAGGAGGAGGAGGAGGATAGCCAGACAACATAACAGCACAGGCACTCAGCATCAGCATCAGTCTTGAAGGGATGTGACATTTTAAAATCAATTAGTCTGTTATATCAGCATCTGGTGTGTGGTAGCTGGTGGTGATCCAAGACTGGTTCATCTTGATGAAAGTCAGTCGATCAACCGAGTCGGTGGACAGGCGCACCCTGTGATCCGTGACAAATCCTCCAGCAGCACTGAATGTGCGTTCTGAAAGAACGCTGGATGCAGGACAGGCCAGTAGCTCAATTGCAGACTGTGCAAGCTCTGGGCAGTGATCCATCCTCAAGACCCAGTAAGCCAGAGGATTTTCGGTGGGGAAGGTGTCCAAGTCTGACCTTGCCCCTAGGTATTCCTGCACCATGTATATCAGACGCTGGCGATGGTTGCTGGAACCGATCATACTTTGGGGCTGCGGACTAAAGAATTGTCTGAACGCATCGGTCAGACGGCCACCTTCCCCACCGCTCCTTCTTTGACTGCCCGAAGCCTCAGCAACTCGTTGTCCAGGACCAGGAGTTTGTAACCTCCCAGTCTCTGGGAACGCATTGCACAGACCTTTCTGCAAGGCCTCCCGGAGTTGTCTCATCCTCTGCTCCCTCTGCGACGGTACGATAAGGTCCGCAACCTTACCCTTGTACCGTGGATCAAGGAGAGTGGCCAGCCAGTAATGGTCCCTCTCCTTGATCCGAAGAATACGAGGATCCTTCCGCAGACTTTGCAGGATCAGGGAGGCCACGCAGCGTAGGTTAGCTGAGGCATTCAGTCCAGAGTCCTCTGGGTCACTAAGGACGACATGATCCGCAGCCACCTCCTCCCAGCCACGTACAAGTCCACTGGTTTCTTGGGACTGTAAATCATCCCTAAAAGACTGCTGCTGATGATGCTGAGTGCCAGCCTCCACCTCCATGCTGACACAATCCTCCTCCTCCTCCTCCTCCTCCTCTTCCTGTGCGATGGGTGGGACAGAAGGAACACTGTCTGGGTAAAGGGGGCCTTGAGAGGCAAGGAAGTCCTCCTCTTTCTGCCTCTGTTCTGCCTCAAGTGCCCTGTCCATTATTCCACGCAGCGTGTGCTCCAACAGGTGGACAAGAGGTACAGTGTCACTGATGCATGCACTGTCACTGCTCACCATCCTCGTGGCCTCCTCAAATGGTGCCAGGACAGTGCATGCATCCCTGATCATGCCCCACTGGCGTGGTGAAAAAAACTCAAGCTCCCCTGACCCTGTCCTGGTGCCGTAGTCGCACAGGTACTCATTGATGGCCCTCTGCTGCGTGTGCAGCCGCTGCAGCAGGGCCAACGTTGAGTTCCACCTGGTGGGCATGTCACATATAAGGCGGTTCTTGGGCAGGTTCAACTCCTTTTGAAGCTCAGCCAGGCGAGCACTGGCATTATAAGATCTGCGGAAATGCACACAGACTTTCCTGGCCTGCCTCAGGACATCCTGTAAGCCCGGGTACCTGCCCAAGAACCGCTGCACCACCAGGTTAAGGACGTGAGCTATACAGGGCACATGGGTCAGTTGTCCCTGTCGGAGGGCGGAGAGGAGGTTGGTGCCATTGTCGCAAACCACCATTCCTGGCTTAAGCTGGCATGGCGTCAACCACCTCTCGGCCTGCCCCTGCAGAGCAGACAGGACCTCTGCCCCAGTGTGGCTCCTGTCCCCCAAACACACCAGCGCAAGCACGGCATGGCATCTTTTTGCCTGCGTACTTGCGTAGCCCCTTGAACGCCTACGGAGCACCGCTGGTTCCGAGGACAAACCACAGGAAGAGGCCATGGAGGAAGAAGAAGAGGAGGGGGTGGAGGAGAGAGGTGTGTCACAACCAGTAGTAGCATTTTGGAGGCGTGGGGGTGGAACAACCTCCAACACTACTGCACCTTGTCCTGCATCCTTCCCAGCTGCCAAAAGAGTGACCCAATGGACCGTGAAAGAAAGGTAACGTCCCTGTCCATGCCTGCTGGACCATGAGTCAGCGGTAATATGCACCTTACCGCTGACCGCCCTGTCCAGCGAGGCCAAGACATTGCCTTCCACATGCCTGTAGAGAGCCGGAATAGCCTTCTGTGCGAAAAAGTGTCGTTTGGGAACCTGCCACTGAGGAACCGCACATTGCACAAACTCACGGAAGGGGGCCGAGTCTACCAACTGAAAAGGCAGCAGTTGAAGCGCTAGCAATTTAGCCAAGCTAGCATTCAACCGCTGGGCATGTGGATGGCTGGGAGTGAACTTCTTTCGACGGTCCAGCAGCTGGGGCAGGGAAATTTGCCTGCTAGAATCGGACGTTGGTGTACTGCTAGCAGAGTGCCCGCAAGTACTTGCCTGTGACACACCTAATTCTACACCTTCATTCCTCTCAGAGCAGGTTTCAGAGAGGACCGAAGGTATAGTGGGGTTGGAGATCCCAGCTGATGCGGTGCAAGAAGAGGTCAGCTTTGTTCTTTGGTGTGGGTCTTTAAGGTAGGCTTGCCAACGAGCTGCATGGCAGGTCAACATATGTCTGATCAAGCATGTGGTGCCCAAGCGGCTGATGTTTTGGCCACGCGATATACGCTTGAGACATATGTTGCAAACAGCAGCTGTGCGATCTGATGCACTCGCCTCAAAAAAGGCCCACACCAAAGAACTTTTTGAATGACGGGCAGAGGCAGCGCCCTGCACAGGCGGAGCTCTGCGGTGTGATTCCGTCGGTGTGCTGCCCATACGCTGGCCACTCAAGGGCATCCTGCCTCGTTGGAGATGTGCCTCCTCCTCATCCTCCTCCTCCTCCTCTCTCCTATTAGGCACCCACGTGGAGTCAGTGACCTCATCATCCCCTCCCTCCTCATCACTGGAGCCAATCTGGCAGTATGCTGCAGCTGCTGGAACATGACTGCCAGATTGGTGTCCTTCTTGAGCATCCCCTCTCTCTGCTCTCACGCTGCTGCCTTCCTCTAGCTGGGTATCATCATCAGATCCTTCCAAACGCTGGGCATCCTCCTGGAGCATGTACCCAACACTGTGCTCAAACAGTTCGGGGGACTCCTCAGGAGGAGGGCATGGTGGGTCTAGGGAAGGATTGACTAATGAAGATAATGATACCAGAGAAGAGGACGCTTTGGCAGCTGCTTTGCCACTACCCTGAGCCTGGGTGAGAGAGGATGAGGAGGATGAGGTGGGCTTGGTCATCCACTCTACCAAGTCTTCGGCATGATGTGGCTCAACATGTCCAGCTGCCGAAAACAAGGACAAGCGTGTCCCATGGCCATGTGCTGATGACAATGCACCGCGTACACGACCAGCACTGTTGCCCCCAGACACAGAGCCTGCTTGCCCTCTTTTTTTGCCTCCTGACTGTCTGCCTCTCCTTAGTTGCCTTCCAGACATTTTAATGGATGGCCTGCAGGGAGATGGGAAAAACAGCAATAAGGGCTACCTTCAGGTGTATATTGTGCAGGAGGCTTAGCAACAATGACACTGACACTGTCCCCTGCCTATCCTTCTCTGTCCCTAAACACAAGGAATGAAAATATGGTTCAGCAAAAAAGTTTTAGAACAGAATAGCACACTGACACTTTCCCTCACTGTCCTACTCTGTCCCTCCCTACAATCAAGATTTAGCACAGAATAGCACACTGATAATTTCTACGAGTGTCCTTCTCTGTCCCTCAACTCAGGGATTGAAAATATGGAACAGCAAAATAGTTTTAGAACAGAATAGCACACTGTCAGTTTCCCTCACTGTAGCTCTCTGTTTTTCAACTCAAGGATTGAAAATATGGAACAGCAAAATTGATTTAGAACAGAATAGCACACTGTCAGTTTCACTCACTGTACCTCTCTGTCCCTCAACTCAAGGATTGAAAATATGGTTCAGCAAAATAGTTTTAGAACACAATAGCACTCTGACACTTTCCCTCACTGTAGCTCTCTGTCCCTCAACTCAAGGATTGAAAATATGGAACAGCAAAATAGTTTTAGAACACAATAGCACACTGTCAGTTTCACTCACTGTACCTCCCTGTCCCTCAACTCAAGGATTGAAAATATGGTTCAGCAAAATAGTTTTAGAACACAATAGCACACTGTCAGTTTCCCTCACTGTAGCTCTCTGTCCCTCAACTCAAGGATTGAAAATATGGTTCAGCAAAATAGTTTTAGAACAGAATAGCACACTGTCAGTTTCCCTCACTGTAGCTCTCTGTCCCTCAACTCAAGGATTGAAAATATGGAACAGCAAAATTGATTTAGAACAGAATAGCACACTGTCAGTTTCACTCACTGTACCTCTCTGTCCCTCAACTCAAGGATTGAAAATATGGTTCAGCAAAATAGTTTTAGAACACAATAGCACACTGACACTTTCCCTCACTGTAGCTCTCTGTCCCTCAACTCAAGGATTGAAAATATGGTTCAGCAAAATAGTTTTAGAACAGAATAGCACACTGTCAGTTTCCCTCACTGTAGCTCTCTGTCCCTCAACTCAAGGATTGAAAATATGGTTCAGCAAAATAGTTTTAGAACACAATAGCACACTGACACTTTCCCTCACTGTAGCTCTCTGTCCCTCAACTCAAGGATTGAAAATATGGTTCAGCAAAATAGTTTTAGAACAGAATAGCACACTGTCAGTTTCCCTCACTGTAGCTCTCTGTCCCTCAACTCAAGGATTGAAAATATGGAACAGCAAAATTGATTTAGAACAGAATAGCACACTGTCAGTTTCACTCACTGTACCTCTCTGTCCCTCAACTCAAGGATTGAAAATATGGTTCAGCAAAATAGTTTTAGAACACAATAGCACACTGACACTTTCCCTCACTGTAGCTCTCTGTCCCTCAACTCAAGGATTGAAAATATGGTTCAGCAAAATAGTTTTAGAACAGAATAGCACACTGTCAGTTTCCCTCACTGTAGCTCTCTGTCCCTCAACTCAAGGATTGAAAATATGGAACAGCAAAATTGATTTAGAACAGAATAGCACACCGTCAGTTTCACTCACTGTACCTCTCTGTCCCTCAACTCAAGGATTGAAAATATGGTTCAGCAAAATAGTTTTAGAACAGAATAGCACACTGTCAGTTTCCCTCACTGTAGCTCTCTGTCCCTCAACTCAAGGATTGAAAATATGGAACAGCAAAATTGATTTAGAACAGAATAGCACACTGTCAGTTTCCCTCACTGTAGCTCTCTGTCCCTCAACTCAAGGATTGAAAATATGGAACAGCAAAATTGATTTAGAACAGAATAGCACACTGTCAGTTTCACTCACTGTACCTCTCTGTCCCTCAACTCAAGGATTGAAAATATGGTTCAGCAAAATAGTTTTAGAACACAATAGCACACTGACACTTCCCCTCACTGTAGCTCTCTGTCCCTCAACTCAAGGATTGAAAATATGGTTCAGCAAAATAGTTTTAGAACAGAATAGCACACTGTCAGTTTCCCTCACTGTAGCTCTCTGTCCCTCAACTCAAGGATTGAAAATATGGAACAGCAAAATTGATTTAGAACAGAATAGCACACTGTCAGTTTCCCTCACTGTAGCTCTCTGTCCCTCAACTCAAGGATTGAAAATATGGAACAGCAAAATTGATTTAGAACAGAATAGCACACTGTCAGTTTCACTCACTGTACCTCTCTGTCCCTCAACTCAAGGATTGAAAATATGGTTCAGCAAAATAGTTTTAGAACACAATAGCACACTGACACTTTCCCTCACTGTAGCTCTCTGTCCCTCAACTCAAGGATTGAAAATATGGTTCAGCAAAATAGTTTTAGAACAGAATAGCACACTGTCAGTTTCCCTCACTGTAGCTCTCTGTCCCTCAACTCAAGGATTGAAAATATGGTTCAGCAAAATAGTTTTAGAACACAATAGCACACTGACACTTTCCCTCACTGTAGCTCTCTGTCCCTCAACTCAAGGATTGAAAATATGGTTCAGCAAAATAGTTTTAGAACAGAATAGCACACTGTCAGTTTCCCTCACTGTAGCTCTCTGTCCCTCAACTCAAGGATTGAAAATATGGAACAGCAAAATTGATTTAGAACAGAATAGCACACTGTCAGTTTCCCTCACTGTAGCTCTCTGTCCCTCAACTCAAGGATTGAAAATATGGTTCAGCAAAATAGTTTTAGAACACAATAGCACACTGACACTTTCCCTCACTGTAGCTCTCTGTCCCTCAACTCAAGGATTGAAAATATGGTTCAGCAAAATAGTTTTAGAACAGAATAGCACACTGTCAGTTTCCCTCACTGTAGCTCTCTGTCCCTCAACTCAAGGATTGAAAATATGGAACAGCAAAATTGATTTAGAACAGAATAGCACACTGTCAGTTTCCCTCACTGTACCTCTCTGTCCCTCAACTCAAGGATTGAAAATATGGAACAGCAAAATTGATTTAGAACAGAATAGCACACTGTCAGTTTCACTCACTGTACCTCTCTGTCCCTCAACTCAAGGATTGAAAATATGGTTCAGCAAAATAGTTTTAGAACAGAATAGCACACTGTCAGTTTCCCTCACTGTAGCTCTCTGTCCCTCAACTCAAGGATTGAAAATATGGAACAGCAAAATTGATTTAGAACAGAATAGCACACTGTCAGTTTCCCTCACTGTACCTCTCTGTCCCTCAACTCAAGGATTGAAAATATGGAACAGCAAAATTGATTTAGAACAGAATAGCACACTGTCAGTTTCACTCACTGTACCTCTCTGTCCCTCAACTCAAGGATTGAAAATATGGTTCAGCAAAATAGTTTTAGAACAGAATAGCACACTGACACTTTCCCTCACTGTAGCTCTCTGTCCCTCAACTCAAGGATTGAAAATATGGTTCAGCAAAATAGTTTTAGAACAGAATAGCACACTGTCAGTTTCCCTCACTGTAGCTCTCTGTCCCTCAACTCAAGGATTGAAAATATGGAACAGCAAAATTGATTTAGAACAGAATAGCACACTGTCAGTTTCCCTCACTGTACCTCTCTGTCCCTCAACTCAAGGATTGAAAATATGGAACAGCAAAATTGATTTAGAACAGAATAGCACACTGTCAGTTTCACTCACTGTACCTCTCTGTCCCTCAACTCAAGGATTGAAAATATGGTTCAGCAAAATAGTTTTAGAACACAATAGCACACTGACACTTTCCCTCACTGTACCTCTCTGTCCCTCAACTCAAGGATTGAAAATATGGTTCAGCAAAATAGTTTTAGAACAGAATAGCACATTGTCAGTTTCCCTTACTGTAGCTCTCTGTCCCTCAACTCAAGGATTGAAAATATGGTTCAGCAAAATAGTTTTAGAACACAATAGCACACTGACACTTTCCCTCACTGTACCTCTCTGTCCCTCAACTCAAGGATTGAAAATATGGTTCAGCAAAATAGTTTTAGAACACAATAGCACACTGACACTTTCCCTCACTGTAGCTCTCTGTCCCTCAACTCAAGGATTGAAAATATGGTTCAGCAAAATAGTTTTAGAACAGAATAGCACACTGTCAGTTTCCCTCACTGTACCTCTCTGTCCCTACAAACAAGGATTAGCACAGAATAGCACACTGTCACTGACACTCTCCCTACCTATCCTTATTTGTCCCTAAACACAAGGAATCCAGGATTAGTAAAGGAAAAAAAATGACACTGTCCCTGCCTATGCTTCTCTTTCCCTGCTCCGGAACACACTACACAAGGCCGCCGCGCTGGCGGCCTTTTATAGTGTGGGGCGTGTACTAAACCCCATCAGCAATAATTGGCCACAGGCATCCTGCCTGTGGCCAATCATTGCTCTCCTCGCTGCCGGCGCTGTGATTGGCCAAGCATGCGGGGTCACAGTGCATGCTTGGCCAATCACAGCGCCTGGATGACACTGCGATGGCGTAGTGCATTGTGGGCCGTTCGCGTCACTCGAATTTGGCGCGAACGGCCCAAATCGTTCGATCTTCGTCGAACAATCGAACAGCCGATGTTCGAGTCGAACGTATGTTCGACTCGAACACGAAGCTCATCCCTACTCATCACGTATATTGACTTCAATTGTGACCAAGCAGTTCATAGGATTATTGTTGAGACCTGGCATTCAGCTTTGTACACAGACCTTTTTATTTGTATTTTATCACAGAAGCCCTCATATATATTTTTTTGGAAATACTATTGTGAATTATATTTGTATTTTTTGATATCCTATAATATTTCACTTTTTTTTTTTTTTTTTGTACTAATGCAGATCACAATAGTTTATTGATACCTACTTTTTGAGGTATTGTCTCACTCAGTTTATTTTTGCTTATTCACGGTGACATCACTTTAGGATTGTAGGTTCTAGGTTTCCAGAGCACTATTATTTCTTTCTCGTACATCACGGGACACAGAGCGACATAGTCATTACTAATGGGTTATATAGATACCGTCAGGTGCTGGCACTGGCAACTTCCAAAACCGGAAGTACCCTCCCCTATATAAGCCCCTCCCATCCGGGAGCACCTCAGTTTTTTGCCAGTGTCTAAGGTGTTGGCCAAGAAGAAACATGTGTTTTTCACTGAGCTTGCGTACAGATTCTTTTGGGCCTCAGTAAGCTATTCCGGATCCGACCAAAAAAGCTTCATAGCTAAACGGTCGGTACCCGGGCCTTGCAGAGAAGAGCAAGGTTTTGCCTGTAATGCTTCTCTTAGGAGAGCTGGACCCTGGGATCCAGAGCTCTGGTCATACCCACGACCAAGATGTTTTCTGTGCAGGGTGCTATACAGGTCCAGGGGAGTGGAATCCTTTGGAACCCGGTCCCTGAAGGTTTGATTACAATGCCTGCCGTGATAGGTGAAGTTTGGGCTTTTGTGGACCAAACAAAGTCCTGCGGCGGGGAACAGGTAAGTGGGGGCCCCCAGGAACTTGGTTCTATTGGGGGACCCCCAAGCCTAATTTGTCTTTCTGTCTGTTACCTAATGGTATTCCCGCAAAATTCTGTGCATGCCTGTAACTACTAAAAAAATGTAACAATTTTTAATGGTGGTCAAGAAAAAAAAAAAAAAAAAAATTTTTTATATATATATTTAATATATTAGACTGCGGTACCTGTGTTTGTCCACTAGAGGCCGCTGTGGAATGTTTTCTTGTCATGTGGACTAGCTTCTTCTCAGCAGAGCAAAGTCCAGGCAGATGGTGAGTTCTCTTATAGGAAACTGCTTCCTCTGCCATGTTGCAGTGCTCGTCCATCCCCCGGCCTGCGGCAAAGAGGGGCCCTGGCTCCTGTCCCTTGTTACCATTTTTTGAAATTAGCGCCGAAGGCGCACGTGGCCGCGCGCGTGCGCGTGCACGCGCCTCTATATATAGAGGTGAGCCGGGAAAGGGGGAGGAGCCTGGGGGATGATGCTCTGTGCGCGCCGCAGCGCTTCTGCGCATGTGCGGGCGTCCCAGCAGTTTAAAGAAACCACAATATTGTAGTGAGCTGGCTATGAAGTACAGAGACAGAGCTGGCAACATTTAAAGGCATACAGCAAGCGGTTGATACAGGCATCCCCTAGAAAGGCACATTAGTAGACACCAACTGTTTCTTATAGCAGCATTTATGCTAGACTATTATCAGTAACTGGTGTATTTCGGCTGGAATACCTCAGCTTTGTGGCTTAGGAATATGCCGTCTAAAAACTCCGGGACTAGAAATTCCAGGAGGAATAGGGGGTCTCCATCGGGCTCTGAGGATCTTGGGCATGCTTTGGCTGCACCAGTCTCCCCTGAAGAATCAGAGGTTAGTGACCGTAGAGCACCCTCAGGAGTACCTGGTACTGTGGCTGTCCTCAGTTCACCTGCTCCTGTGTATGTAACAGAGGAGGTTTTTTCCTCAGCTCTGGGAGGGCTGGAAGAGAGATTGTCAGCATTGATCGCTGCTTCCCTGTCACAGGAGAAAAGCGCTCGATCTCCGTCTCCCCCCTCAGAGTGCCTGTTAACAGAGCAACAGTCCCATACAGAGGTCGACCTACCTGAGGGGGATCAGGAGGAGGTCGATTCGGTTGCAGAGGAATCAACAGTGGAAGAGCCGTTCTCAGCATCACATGCTGAAAGGTTATGGGTTCAGTCCCTGACTAATATGGTCCGATCAGCATTTAAAATGCCACTTGCGGAGCCATCCTCCACTTCTGTCTCCTCGTTGGGGTCGCTAAAAGCTCCCCAGACTGTTTGTTCCTTTCCGATCCATCCTTTGCTGGAGGGGCTCATTTACCAGGATTGGGAGCATCCTGACAAAATATTTACTCCCCCCAAGAGATTTCCGGTGGTCTATCCCATGGAGGATAAGTTCATCAGAAAATGGAGGGTCCCTACAGTGGACGCAGCCATCTCTTGTGTGAATAAATCACTGACATGTCCGGTGGAAAATGTCCAAATGTTCAAGGACCCAATAGATAAAAAATTGGAGTCCTTATTAAAATCTGCTTTTTCTACAGCAGGATTGGTGACACAACCAGCAGTGGCAGCTATTGGGGTCTGCCAAGCAGTGAAGGATCAGTTGAAACAGGTCTTAAGGGACTTGCCGGATCAGCAGGCTCTTGCCCTAGCTGATCTACCTAGAGCCTTATGCTTTGCGGTGGACGCTATAAAGGATTCAATCCATCAGGCCTCCCGCCTTACGCTGTCTGTAGTACATATGCGCAGGCTTCTATGGCTCAAAAACTGGTCTGCTGAAGCTCCCTGTAAAAAATTGCTGGTTAGCTTCCCATTTCATGGGGAGCGCTTATTCGGGGAAGACCTGGACAAGTATATCCAGAGAATTTCCAGCGGTAAAAGTACACTTTTGCCGGTTAAAAATAGAGTTAGAGGTCCCTCTTTTAAGAGGCCGGCTTCTCCAGTCCCTAGGACATCGGCTGTGAAACAGTTCCGACGGCCTCCTCGGTCAAATCCCGGAGGTAGAAATCAGGGACAGTTGCAGGGTAACAAAAAGCCCTGGAGCAGGAGAGGTACAAAACCTCCCCCAAAGTCAAATGCATGAAGGGTTGCCCCCACCCAATCGGGTGGGGGGAAGACTTCAGTTGTTCACAGAGACCTGGCGGGACACGATCCGAGACAGATGGGTGCTCTCCGCAGTAAATCTGGGATACAAATTGGAGTTAAAAAACTCCCCTTCTTCCCGCTTTATAAGGTCAAACGTGCCAAGGGATCCCCAGAAGAGAGGATCCCTCCTGTTGGCACTAGAACAATTATTGCTTCAAGCAGTAATTATAGAGGTTCCCCTGGAAGAGTGGGGGTTCGGGTTTTACTCAAACCTCTTTACAGTTCCGAAGCCAAACGGGGACGTGAGGCCCATACTAAATTTAAAAGGGCTAAACAAATTCCTGCATATCAGGACTTTCCGGATGGAGTCGATCCGATCGGTAGCCACTGCCCTACAAGGGGAGGAATGGTTAGCCTCGATCGACATCAAGGATGCTTATTTGCACATTCCCATCTTTCCAGCCCACCAAAAATTTCTACGCTTTGCGGTAGAAGGCCGCCATTTTCAGTTCAGAGCCTTACCCTTCGGTCTGGCCACAGCACCAAGAGTGTTCACAAAAATTTTGGCCCCATTATTGGCCAATCTAAGAACACGAGGTGTAACGATAATGGCATATCTAGACGACTTGTTGCTGATAGACCACTCAGTGGAAAAACTAGAAGTGGTTGTTCACGAGACAATCAAGTATCTGGAATATCACGGTTGGATTATCAACCGAGACAAGTCAGCCCTAAAGCCAGTCAAAAGTCTGGAATACTTGGGGCTAAGGCTGGATTCAGACCAGAGAAAAATTTTCTTGCCTCAAGAAAAGGGGTCGTCTTTGAGAGATTTGATCCACTTAGTGGGCTCAAAAAGACAGCCATCCATACGACTGTGCATGAGGCTGCTGGGAAAGATGGTGGCATCATTCGAAGCAGTACCCTACGGTCAATTCCATTCAAGGAAGTTGCAAAGGGCCATACTGTCAGCCTGGAACAAAAAAGTTCAGGCTCTGGACTTACCAATGTCCTTGTCCCCTTCCGTTCGCAGGAGCCTCCGCTGGTGGTTGGTTCCCCAGAATCTGGAAAGAGGGAAATCCTTCAGTCCGATTTCCTGGAAGGTGGTCACTACAGATGCCAGCCTTGTAGGCTGGGGAGCAGTACTGGAGCAATGGTCTCTCCAGGGCAAGTGGTCAGAAGCAGAAAAGGCCCTGCCCATCAATCTCTTAGAGATACGAGCAGCCCGGTATGCCCTAGTAGCATGGACATCCAAACTCCAAGGGTCCCCTGTCAGAGTTCAGTCAGACAATGCCACAGCAGTGGCATATATCAATCGTCAGGGGGGCACCAGGAGTCGTGCAGCCCAAAGGGAGGTAAATTACATCCTGAGATGGGCAGAAAGATATGTCCCAGCCATATCTGCGGTATTCATTCCAGGGGTGGAGAATTGGAAGGCGGACTTTCTAAGTCGCCAACAATTATGCCCAGGGGAATGGTCCCTTCATCCCGAGGTTTTCCGGACAATATGTCAGCGGTGGGGAACACCGGATGTAGATCTGCTAGCATCCAGATTCAACGCAAAGGTGGACAGGTTTGTCTCTTGGACAAGGGATCCCCTAGCTTGCGGCTCGGATGCCCTAGTGTTCCCTTGGGATCAGTTCAAGCTGATATATGCATTCCCACCGCCACAATTGTTACCTCGATTACTCCGCAGAATCAGGGTAGAAAAGAAACCAGTGATTCTGGTGGCTCCAGCGTGGCCCCGAAGAGCATGGTACGCGGAGATTGTAAAAATGTCTGTGGGGAGTCCTTGGACCCTCCCACATCGTCCGGACCTGCTGTCGCAGGGACCGATATACCACCCTTCCTTACCAGCCCTAGGTTTGACGGCCTGGCTATTGAAGCCCACATTCTAAAAAAGAGAGGGCTCTCTAATGCTGTGGTGTCTACCATGATCAATGCCAGGAAACCGGTATCCAGGCAGATCTACTATAGAATCTGGAAGGCGTACATCGCCTGGTGTGAGGCCAGGAAATGGCATCCACGTAAATACGTAATAGGTAGGATTCTGGACTTCCTACAATGGGCTGTAGATAGGAAGCTTGCCTTGAGTACTATCAAGGGTCAGATTTCGGCCTTGTCAATATTTTTTCAAAGGCCCTTGGCTTCGCATTCACTAGTCAAAGCCTTTATACAAGGAGTGATGCGTATTAGTCCTCCGGTTAATATTCCCATATGTCCATGGGATCTAAACTTGGTTCTGTTGGTTCTACAGAAACAACCATTTGAACCATTACAGCATATTTCCTTGGTGCTTCTCACCAGGAAATTGATTTTTCTAGTAGCCATTTGTTCGGCTAAAAGAGTATCGGAATTAGCAGCTATGTCCTGTAAGGAGCCATATCTGGTTATCCATAAGGACAGAGTAGTGTTACGTCCTCATCCAGCCTTTCTTCCTAAGGTGGTATCGAGTTTTCATTTGAACCAAGATGTGGTTCTTCCTTCTTTTTTCCCCAAACCTACTTCGGTAGAGGAAAAGTTATTGCATTCTTTGGATGTAGTAAGAGCAGTTAAAGCTTATCTAAAAGCCACTGCTCAGATTCGCAGAACGGATACTTTGTTTATTCTGCCGGAAGGCCCCAGAAAGGGTCAGGCAGCGTCAAAATCTACTTTAGCCAAGTGGATTCGACAGGTCATAATACAAGCCTATGGCTTGAGAAGTAGACCGCCTCCGTTCAAAGTTAGGGCGCACTCCACGAGAGCAGTTGGAACTTCATGGGCAGTGCATCACCAGGCCTCCCTGGCTCAAATCTGTAAGGCCGCAACATGGTCTTCGGTACACACGTTTACTAGGTTCTACCAGGTGGACGTTAGAAGTCAGGAGGATGTCGCCCTTGGGCGCAGTGTGTTGCAGGCCGCAAAAGATCCTCATGTCTGATAGCGCTCAGCTTATATATGGTGTATCCCCCCCCTCATTTGGCATTGCTTTAGGACATCCCATTAGTAATGACTATGTCGCTCTGTGTCCCGTGATGTACGAGAAAGAAAATAGGATTTTTATAACAGCTTACCTGTAAAATCCTTTTCTTGGAGTACATCACGGGACACAGAGCTCCCGCCCCTCTTTAGGGACACTTATTGCTTTGCTACAAAACTGAGGTGCTCCCGGATGGGAGGGGCTTATATAGGGGAGGGTACTTCCGGTTTTGGAAGTTGCCAGTGCCAGCACCTGACGGTATCTATATAACCCATTAGTAATGACTATGTCGCTCTGTGTCCCGTGATGTACTCCAAGAAAAGGATTTTACAGGTAAGCTGTTATAAAAATCCTATTATTTCAAACACTTGATTTTTGAGAAACACAGATTTTTTCACTTAGAATGGTTGCAGCTGATACCAATTGATCACCCTTGACTTGTCTACATTGTGCCGAGTAGCGCTCTAATACATATTATATTACCGTCTCCCAAGTGGCTCCCCTCCACGTAAGACCGCCAAAACAACGGCGGATGACACAAGTGGAGGAGGAGTCACTAAAGATGATTCGGGAGGCTTCTGCCATCATGAGGGCCCCCCTCAACCCTACGGAGGGGTTTAGCAGCTATCTGGCGGATAAGTTGCTCCAAATGGAGGCGGGACAACGGGCCCTTTGTAAGCACCTCATATACATGGCCGTACACATGGGGGTGAGGGGGCAGCTGACTGAGGCCACCCATCTGTCACATCAGGCCAATCCCTCTCCGCCTTCTCCTCCTCCTCCTGCCACATCACCACCCACAGTGGCCCAGCCTGAAAGGGTGCGTGGACGGGGCCGTGGAAGGAACACTGCAGGGAAGCGTGGAGGGAAGGCTACAGGGAAGAGCAGGAGGTGATTCTCTGGCCTCGAGCTGCTCTTCCAGAAGTTGCAGGGTGATGGAGTACCACAGTTTGGGATGATGTATGTCTTTGGCTGCTGCTCCTGATTTCATGCTGTTGTTGATTTTATTATTCATCATAGTCAGGTCTGCATTTGGGATCTAATGACTTGATATTTTCTGCTAATTTCTGAATAGTTGCCCTTCGTTTTTTGTTTTCTTTTTTTCCAAAATAAATGGAAATTTGATTTCAGCCAACATACATGCCTGATGTGGGGTTTTTTTTGGAGTAGCAATAACATTTCATAAATACAATGTGTAATTAATAACAAGGGACACCAACCTCCATGAGGAAACGTGAAAATATAAAATGTTGTTCTGAGAAATTGACACACCAAAAAATGCACAACAAATTTAAATACAAAAAACAAAAAAAAAGGTGTAATTTGTGAGGTCGGCCTTTAAGAATTAAACTAATTATTCTTAAGATCACAAGAAAGAAGAAAGACATACGTTTGTCAGAACTCGTGATAAAGATCTGCTGCCGAAATGACATTTTAAAGACCGTTCTAAAGCAACAAAACATGCGCTGCATTAAACGAAGCAATAACTTGCAGAATGACTCTCCATTAGGAACGCTAGTTTTACCAGAACGAGCGCTCCCGTCTCCTAATTCAGTCTGAGCATGCGTGGGTTTTTTAACCGATGGACTTGCCCATAGACGATCGGAAATTACCATCGGTCTTTTATCCATCGGAAAATTTTAAAACAAGTTCTATTTTTTAAAACCGATGGAAAAAAGACCGATGGGTACCATACACGATCGGTTGGTCTGATGAAAACCATCCATCGGACGGTTTTAATCAGTCAAACCGATCGTGTGTACGGGGCTTCAGAGTCAGTCCCCTCCCCCCACAGTTAGAACACACACATAGCGAACACAGTTAATCCTTTGATCGCTCCCTAGTGTTAACCCCTTTCCTGCCAGTGACATTTACACAGTAATCAGTGCATTTTTATAGCACTGATCGCCAATGGTCCCAAAAATGTGTCAAAAGTGTCCAATATGTCTGCCATAATGTTTCAGTCTCGATAAAAATCACAGTTTACCGCCATTACTAGTAAAACAAAAAATAATAATAAAAATGTCATAAATCTATCCCCTATTTTGTAGACGCTATAACTTTTGCGCAAACCAATCAATATACGCTTTTTGCAATTTTTATTACCAAAAATATGTAGAAGAATACATATCGGCCTAAACTAAGGAAAAAAATATAAAAAATAAATAAAAAATTGAGGCTATTTATTACAGCAAAAAGTACAAAATATTGTGTTTTTTTCAAAATTGACGCTCTTTTTTTGTTTATAGCGCAAAAATTAAAAACCGCATAGATTTAAATTTTGTTTGGGTACAGCGTTGCACAACCACACAATTGTCAGTTAAAGCGACGCAGTGCCGTATCGCAAAAATTGGCCCGGTCATTGGGTAGCCAAATCTTCCGGGGCTGAAGTGGTTAATGATAAGTAAATCTGCAAGGATCCTGTAGGCTGGCAATCCAGCAAACACAACCTTCTAATTGGGTTGCTGGACTTGATTGCAAGAAAGGCTGCTAGAGGGGATTGTTTGGAGGTTGGTGAGTGAATACATATTTATGCATGTGTAACGCCCCTTTTCTTTTAGGGGTGCTATGTGCCTAAATTTAGGGGTTGGTCTGAGCTAGTAGCCAGGCTCAGACCGCTTCAATTGCTAGGCTTGCTCTTTTGCTTCTGCTAAGTGGTGTTGCTGGTGTACAGTTCCCTGTGGCCTGTAGGTGGCACTGCCATAACAGGTCAGGGTTGAACCACAGGTAACATTACTATGCCCTTGGGTGTCCTCTCTCTGCAGCAGTACGGTGGGCGTGGTCAACCTGTTGTGCATGCCGGGAGAGGGTATATATTAAAGGGGCAGACGCCATCTTGAGGAGAGTGTGTGGAGGGGTACTGAGGAGCAGTACCGAGGAGCAGTCCGTCTGCGCCTCATGGCCCTCCAGGCCATGGGGATGCGCATGGGTGTATCAGTCTCAGGCACCTTTAGCCTGGGGCTGCATCTCTTCATGTAGGCCCAGCACCTTTAGCTGGCCTACCCCCGAAAGAGGAATTCCAGGGCACTCAAGGGTGACCCGTTCTGGAGAGGGAGCCAGGGTTACCGGTGAAGGGAGTCACTGCCTCGGATGAGGCCTGGTCACCTACTGAGGGATTCCACAATTCTGCCAAAGGCCTTGTAACGTGCTTCAACTTGCACCTGTGTCTTTATGGTAAAAGCGCTGGGAAGTTTGGAACTAGAAAAATTGGGTTCCGATCGTATCCCTAGGAAGTTCAAGTAAAGTTTGTGCATCACTCTGGCTGCTAGGACCGTGAGAGGGGACTATCCGGGTGAGCAGAGTCCACTCGGGATTGAGTGGTGATACTAAGTGCTGATTAAATGCCGCGTGCCTGAACCTGCCTCCCTGTTACTTTATTCTTCATCTCCAACTTTCCTGTCCGGTTTCAAGCATAGAGAAAATAAACCTTCCTCCAAGTTTAATCTTGTCTGGACATTGGCCCTATTGATACACAAACAACAGACTTTTCCATACACTTTAGGGATGAGAACCAGCTGAAAGGAGGTAACTCGCTGCAGGACCCAACAATTTCAGAACACTGCTCACCCTCTTATTCAAGAAGAAACCTCGGCATTGTGGTATGGTGTTTCCCGCCTTGTGGAGGTAAGGCCAGGGATTCTGTGTGCTACACATGTATTGATTGCATAATAAGTAATTGCCCATTAGCGACTGTCATAGACTGTGATCAGCTCTCGGGGCGTGGTCTCAGGAAGATGGAGTAGAGACACACGCTCACAGAGCTCCGTCCGTCCCTCCGTCTGTATGACTGTTGGCGTGCTATCAAAGGCTACCCATGCAGACATGAGACTGAGCAAAATAAGCTGCTGAGCCTGGACATTCACCTTGGAATGAGGAGGAGAGAGAATAAACCCCAACGGACGTCGGCACAGCCCGAGATCCCACAGTACTTCCCGGGAATGCGTGCGGCAGTATCCCGAGGCCGAGCGGCTGAGTCACATGGGGCTACGAGAGGCGCGGAATTTGAAAGGACGGCGTCCAAAGCGGGTGACGGAGAACAGGAAATTCCTGCTCCAACGGAGCTCATCTGCCCGGCCCATCTAGGGACATTGGAGGGAGAGAAAGGGATACCGAGCATTATGGATGAGCAAATACCGGGCCCCCGGGAGCAACGAGAGATACAAACCCCAGGGCTTGGCGATATGGACCTGAGAGCACTACTGCAAGCCCTACCGACACGAGCGGACATAGAGAAAATAGTGGCACGGGTGGAAGCAGCACACAGTAAGGAAATAAGGGAGGTCCAGATGGAAGTACAACTACTATCTGATAAGGTGGGTCTGGAAGAAACTGCACTGACGTCTCTGGAAAAACGGGTCACTCAGCTGGAGCAGGTACAGACTTTACAATCTTGTTATGCCCCCTCAATGCAGCTCCGCATGGATGAATTTGAGGACCGTAGTAGACGTAAGAACTTAAGGTTCAGGGGGATCCTGGAAGCAATAGGGAAGAAGGAGTTGCAGCCTATGATTATTGCAATATGCCACCAGTTAGCTATCTTTGTTTCTCCCCAGAGCCTAGAATTTGAGAGGTTACATAGGTCTCTGGGACCCCGTTCAACAGACCTAAACAGACCCAGAGATGTGATATGCTGTTTCCATCGTTATACACTTAAAGAGTTAATTAGCCGTAAGGCATGGGAAGTTGGAGAAATCATCTAAGAGGGGCTCTCAGTGAAAATCTTACCAGACCTGTCCAGGGCTACCCTACAGCAAAGAGCAATGCTACGTCCACTATTGGATAGAATCAGGAGTATAGGGGGCTCGTACAGATGGGGTTACCCGATTTCATTAACGGTAAAAAAACGAGGCATTGTCTTTTACCTTGAAACACCCCACTGACCTTCCAGACCTATTCATTTTTTTGGAGGTGGACGCTATGGTGATCCCCAACGGGCTACAGCCTACCCCAGGAGCGACAAGAACAACAAAACCCCCGCAGAAGGGGGGTGACTTAGTAGCTGGAGGGGACATAAGAGGGGATGTATGAGAGGACAGAAGGGTTACTTTATGAGCCCTGCCTTTATCTTCACTCCCTCTCCCTCTTTTCTTTGGTTAACCTTCTTGTTTTTTTATTTTTTTTTCTTCCCCACCCAGCCCTCAGTTTGATTGCCTAGACCCGGCTGAAAAGGCATTGTGGAGAGACCTGGGTTGCCCCCTAAAAAGGTTGGGGGGAATAATGGGGATTTCCCCCTACTACTCTTTTTCCCCTCTTTTGTTTTTTCTCTCTCCCTCTTTCCTTCTTTTTTTTTTCTGAAAATCTGTGTATATTATTGAAATATTGACTTGAATATGGAAAAGTGATAATGATACTGAATTATGGAATTTTGGCGAATATAATTTATTTTTATATTATTTTATTTTTTATTTTTTTGGAGGGCGGGGGGTCCGGATATACTGACCTAAATATGAAATATGGAATAATGGAACAATGACATTGAAATCAGGCGATAATAATGAGATAATTATGAGATAATAGGGACCGATACCCCTGTTTTGCCCCCCTTTTTTTTTTTTAGGACAAAATGAGTAAGATCACTGAAAATGTCACTGAAATAACGCTGAAATTAAATGTTGAATTAATTCACCAGAGGTTGGGGAGTATTTCCCCTTTGCTTGTTTTTTTTTTTGGAGTGTTTGGGTTTTGGTTTATGTCAACGAAATATGGAAACATTGAATTGATGTTGAAGTGGTGAACTCTGGGGAATATCATTTATTTCGTTTTTTTCTTTTTCTTTTTTGGAATTGGGGTCACTGACATATTGAAATGAATAATGGAATGCTATTGAAATTTAGAATTTATTGGGTTAAATCATGAGATCACAGGGATTGATACCTTTTCTCTCCCTTTTTTTTTTTTTAAGCAAGGTCACTGAAAATGTCACTGAAAGGTCACTGAAATGCTGAAAGAACTCACTAAAGGTTGGGGAATACCCCCCAAAAAAATTTTTTTTTTTGAATAAGGTCACTGAAGGGTCACTGAAATGTTGAAAGAATTCATTAGAGGTTGGGGAATGCCCCTTAAAATCTTTTTTGAGGGGAAAGGTTCATGGGGGTCTGGACGAAACTGGGGGGCGCACCCCCCTACCTCCCCCTCCCGGGATGGAGGGAGGGGAGGGGAATGTAACCCACCAGAGGTTGATATAGGGGGCAATGGGTGGGAATGGAAGAACTTTGAAGGGTTAGAGGGATGAGGAGATAGGATAGGATTGAGGTGTGTGTAGGGGATAATACTGAGTGAGAATAATGATGGACGGGGGGATAGAAGGGGGAGCAGAGCTTCTCCACCTGACTCGGACTAAACCCCCTGTGACAGGGGTCACTTTGGGCACAGGGTGAATGAGAACCCCACTATGATCGGTGCTAGTCAGATTCAATGCTGTATATACATTGTATATATTGTGTGTATATTGTGTGTTGGCTGCTGTGTACTAATTGCTGTGATGGGGTAGAATGTGATTGCATTCTATTGTCTATTGTGGCTTGTGGTAATTAAGTCTGTAATTATAGCTATTATAAACTAGCAGACAGACAGTCTGAGGAACATAAAGATTATGCATAGTCATTTAAGATGTAAAGGGATTAGCTAATAAACCCACCTGTTGTCTGCTAAGAACTGTCAGATGTGTATTGGGAGCTTGTTATGTAACTATTGTGTGAAGTCCTTTGATACTGGGTACTGTAGTTTAAAAGACAGTGAGGCTAGCCTAAAGGTCATGTGTCTGAGTCATCAGCTGTAGTTAATTAGCTCATGTAAATTAGGTCTGGTCAAAGGTGTATTGTCAGAGGAAAATGAGGAATGTAAGAACCTCCTCTCTGTGTGTATAAAATTTGAAGTTTGTCAATAAAGAATGTCAGACCTGCTGGAAACTTCATACAGAGTGTTTGTCTCGTATATCTGGGAGGATTATTCCTATGGGAAGCGGTCGCCTGACTGTGGAGTGTCAGGTAGCTGCTGTGTGTTCGGAAATTTAATATATCTAAACGACGTTAACCCCTGTCGTTACACCCCCATATAGGCCAGCGCCCACAGGAGGCTGATGCGGCGTACACACGATCGTTTTTCATGCCATTTTTTAAACCAACGTTTTTCTCGTCGTTTTTTTTCATGTTTCCTCTCAAGCCTGTCTTGCGTACACACGATCATTAAAAAAAACGTTCAAGCAAAGCGCAGTGACGTACAACACGTACGATGGCCCTATAAAGGGGAAGTTCCGTTCAGATGGTGCCACCCTTCATGTTATTAAAGTTTTTTGAGCGACGATTCGCGCTTTTCAGCCTCGTGCTTTTCAGTCCGTTACAGCGTGACGAATGTGCTATCTCCATTATAAACACTAGTTTTACCAGAACGAGCGCTCCCGTCTCATACTTGATTCTGAGCATGCGCGTTTTTTTTCACCTCGTAAAAGCATACACACTATTGTTTTTCACGTCATTAAAAAAAACTACATGAAAAACTAAGTGAAAAAATAGAGCATGTTCGAAATTTTTAATGGCCGTTTTTCACGCCGTTAAAAATGCTCTGGAGCATACACACGATCGGTTTTAATGCCCATTTTTAAAAATGGCATTTTTAACGGCATGAAAAACGATCGTGTGTATGGGGCATTAGAAGTGGACGCCTCCTTTTAAGGATTTAGAAAGAGGGAGGTGGGTATAGGGGAGGGGGGAGGGGGGTTTAGGAAAGTTTTTGGGGGAGTTTTCCTTTTTTTTTTCATCTCTCTTTTCCTCCCTTCGCAATAAAAGATGGAGGGGGTGAAAGTGACTTCCTTAAATGCGATAGGACTGAATGTCCCTGAAAAAAGGAGGATGCTCCTGCATGAGTTGAAACAAACTTGTACGGATGTAGCATTCATACAGGAAACGCATTTCAAAGCAGGTGGACTTCCCTTTCTACAGAATAGATTCTTCCCCTGCGTCTACCATGCATCTAACCAAAAAACAAAATCTAAAGGTGTTTTTTGAAAGGTCATATTGGAAGTACTAAAGTGACTTTTGCCACTGTATATGGTTCAAATGTACATCAAGACTCCTTCCTGAGTAAAGTTTTATTAAAACGAATAGAGTTCGCGGAGGGGAAGTTGATTCTAGGGGGGGACTTCAACATCCCATTGGACCCTGGAGTAGACACCTCCTCCGGGACCTCCTCAGTTCCAAGTGGAATCAGGAAGGGGATAATGCGGAAACTATATGAATTGCAGTTGGTAGATGCATGGCGGATCTCACATGCAGGAGAGAGAGATTACAACTTTTTCTCCAATCCACTTCAGGTATATTCACGCATAGATCTATTCCTGGTTCCACATTATTTGCTCGCTTCAGTAGTAGAGATATCCATAGGAAGTATAACGTGGTCAGTCCACGCCCCGGTCACGATGTGTTTCTCCCTGCTAGGCGCGGCTCCCTCCCCGGAGTGGCGATGGCGTTTAAATGAGAGCTTGCTGCAGGATCTTGATCCTCGGGAAAATGTAGCCAAAGAAATTATAGAATATTTACAAATGAACGACACTCCGGGAGTGACCCGGGCATGGTATGGAAGGCACATAAGGCAGTGATCAGGGGGATTTTGATTAGTCATGGATCAAGGCTGAAGAGAAAACGAGAAAAACAGATAATAAGATTGCTGGAGGCAATACAAGCTGTGGAGCTCCGGCATAAGAGGACACAGGTTCAGGCAGATGGAAGGGAACTGATGCACCTGAGGCGGCAGATTACGGACATTCCCCGCTATAAGGCGAAGGCAGTGATACAATCGGGCAGAAAAGCAACATATGAATTAGGAGATAAACGCAGTAAAATACTGGCTGAAAAACTTAAAGAAAGAAAGGCGACAACATATATACCTCAAATAAAAGGGGGAAACGGACAATTAATATCATTGCCAAAGGAAATAGTTCAGAGGTTTGGAGAGTATTATTCTTCTTTAAGGATGAGCTGAACACCCCCCGCACCAGAACCTGCGAACGGACTGAAAGTTCACGCGAACTTTAGAACCCTATTAAATACAATGGACTCGAATGGTCGAAATCAAAAATGCTAATTATCAAGGCTAATATGCAATTTATTGTCCTAAAAAGGGTTTGGGGACCCGGGTCCTGCCCCAGGGGACATGTATCAATGCAAAAAAAGTTTTAAAAAAGGCAGTTTTTTCGGGAGCAGTGATTTAAATGATGCTTAAATATCATACCTGGGGGGTGTATAAAGTATGCCTGTGAAGTGGCACGTGTTTCCCATGTTTAGAACTGTCCCTGCACAAAATGACATTTCTAAAGGAAAAAAAGTAATTTAAAACTGCTTGCGGCTTTAATGTAATGTGTGGTCCCAGCAATATGGATGAAAATTATTGAGAAAAATGGCATGGGTACCCCCCCAGCCCATTACCAGCCCCTTTGGGTCTTGTATGGATATTAAGGGGAACCCCGCACCCAAATAAAAAAAAAGGCCCTATATACTCTGAGCAGTATACAGGCGGTGCAAACAAGACATGGGCTGTAGGTTTGTTCTTAAGTAGAATCTGTTAGTAATTTGGAACAGGTAAATTTTTTAAGTGTAGCTCCAGCCAAAAAATCTATTTTTAAGCTTTTTGGAAAACATAGGGAAGGGTTATCACCCCTGTAACATTTGTTTTGCTGTCTGTGCACCTGTTCAGAACATTTCACCTCACTTTCCATCCCAATCTCAAATGTTTTTTGAAAATTTGTTTTTTTTATTGAAACAAGGATTGGTGATAAAGCATCAGTGGAGAGGAGACACCTTTTTCCCATATTAACTCTTTACCGCGTACACACAACCGTTTTTAATGACGAGAAAAATGTCATTTTTTAAAATGGTCATTAAAAATGATCGTGTGCGGGCTTCAGAGCATTTTTCACGACGTGAAAAATGGCCATGAAAAAATTGGAACATGCTCTAATTTTTCTCGTCATTTTTCACATCGTCATTTTTCTCGTCATGAAAAACGGCCGTGTGTAGGCTTTAACGACGTGAAAAAAAATGCGCATGCTCAGAATCAAGTATGAGACGTGAGCGCTCGTTCTGGTAAAACTAGCGTTCGTAATGGAGATAGCACATTTGTCACGCTCTAACGGACTGAAAAGCACGAGTCAGAATCACCAGTAGTAACATTTTGGAGACGTGGTGGCGGAACAACCTCCAACACTACTGCACCTTGTCCTGCATCCTACCCAGCTGCCAGCAGAGTCACCCAATGCGTTGTGAAAGATAGGTAACGTCCCTGTCCATGCCTGCTGGGCCATGAGTCAGCCGTAATATGCACCTTACCGCTGACCGCCCTGTCCAGCGAGGCCAAGACATTGCCTTCCACATGCCGGTAGAGAGCCGGAATCGCCTTCCGTGAGAAAAAGTGGCGTTTGGGAACCTGCCACTGAGGAACCGCACATTCCACAAACTCACGGAAGGGGGCAGAGTCTACCAACTGAAAAGGCAGCAGTTGAAGTGCTAGCAATTTAGCCAAGCTAGCATTCAACCGCTGGGCATGTGGATGGCTGGGAGCGAACTTCTTTTGGCGGTGCAGCAGCTGGGGCAGGGAAATTTGCCTGGTACAATCTGACGCTGGTGTACCAATAGCAGATTGCCCGCAAGTACTTGGCTGTGACACACCTAATTCTACACCTTCATTCCTCTCAGTGCAGGTTTCAGAGAGGACTGAAGGTATAGTGGGGTTGGAGATCCCAGCTGATGAGGAGCAGGGTGAGGTCCGCTTTGTTCTTTGGTGTGGGTCTTTTCTGTACGCTTGCCAATGGACTGCATGACAGGTCGACATATGTCTGGTCAAGCATGTGGTGCCCAAGCGACTGATGTTTTGGCCACGCGAGATACGCTTCAGACATATGTTGCAAATGGCAATGGTGTGATCTGCTGCACACGTCTGAAAAAAGGCCCACACCAAAGAACTTTTGGAATAACGCGCAGAGACAGCAGCGCCCTGCACATGCGGAGCTCTGCGGTGTGATGCAGTCGGTGTGCTGCCCTTAAGCTGGCCCCTGGAGGGCATCCTGCCTCGTGGAAGATGTGCCTCGTCCTCCTCCTCCTCCTCCTCCTCTCTCCTTTCAGGCACCCACGTGGAGTCAGTGACCTCATCATCCCCTCCCTCCTCATCACTGGAGCAAATCTGGCAGTATGCTGCAGCTGGGGGAACATGACTGCCAGATAGCTGTCCTTGTTGGGCACCCCCTCTCTCTGGGCTCACGTTACTGCCTTCCTCTAGCTGGGTTCCATCATCGGAGCCTTCAAAACGCTGGGCATCCTCCTGGAGCATGTACCCAACACTGTGGTCAAACAGTTCGGGGGACTCCTCAGGAGGACATGGTGGGGCTAGGGAAGGAGTGACTGATGCCATTGAGCCGAGGGAAGAGGCCGCTTTGGCAGCTGCTTTGCCAGACAAAGTACCCTGAGCCTGGATGAGAGAGGATGAGGAGGATGAGGACGGCTTGGTCATCCACTCTACCAAGTCTTGGGCATGTTGCGGCTCAACATGGCCAGCTGCTGAAAAGAAGGACAAGCGTGTCCCACGGCCATGTGCTGATGAGGATGCACCGTGTCCACGACCAGCACTGTTGCCTCTAGACAGAGAGCCTGCTTGCCCTCTTTTATTGCCTCGTGACTATCTGCCTCTCCTTGTTTGCCTTCCAGACATACTAATGGCCTGCAGTGAGATGTAGCTGCACAAAGGTGGGATGTATATATATATATATTGTGATGGTGAGACCATGTACGTCCTTAAAGAGTGTTGGTTTACGCCAGATTTGGTAAAGAAAGACATGCTGATTGAACAGCTGTGTCTTGGGCTATTTAGTTCTGACATGACTATGGATCAGGGCTCCACCCAACAGACAGGAAGTCTATGTATGGGAGTCAGGTGGACCCCCATCCCTTGGAGAGGAGTCAGGCGCTGCATGGGTGCAGCCAGAGTATGCATGTCTGCAGGAGGCAGATGTCATTGGTAAAGTAAGCAACCAGGCGCTGACCGGGAGTAAGCGAGGAGTGAGCTTATCTCTTGGAAACTGTTTGTTCTGAGGAGCAGACCTAAGGTCTAGGCTAAAGGCCTGAATAGCCAGATCGCAAGAGGGGAAGCCAGGAGGTAAACTGTTGAGTATACAAGTCACAGTAATGGTGGAACCCCCCTGCGAGGGCAACTGATGTATTTGTGAACTTTTTGTGCTTTTAAATAAAAGTGGGCTACCATGCCCTTAAATAGAGTTCCTGACTGGCTTGAATCACTGGAAAAACGCATCTACTACAAGAGCTAACAACCCCCAATCTTACATATGGTGGAGGTATTGTCGGGCAGCTTTGGAAGCGTTCCAGATCCGCGCATACCAAAAACAGTGAGTAGAAAGTAACCAAGTAACCGTGTGTTTTGCAGCAATACTGTGATGAACAGCCAATCTGAATGAAAAGTCAAAGTTTTCTGCGATGAACTGCTGTTTGCAGTGTGGGACAGCCAGGCGAACTGCATTGCACAGGAGTTCAATTAATGGACTGTGTTGTATACAGGTGATGTGCCTGTGGAAGTGAGCTCAAGCAGAGAGTGAAGTCTGCATGTGAAAGTGTGCTGTTTGCAAGTCTTGGAGACAGTACTTCAAAATTTTCCTGTGTTAAAAGGAACTGTGTTAAAAAAAACGTTGTTGGCCTGATTGCAGAGATGGGGCGGTCAAAACGCAAAAAGGAAGCAATGTTTGCTGAGATGAGAGACAGAACTTTGTGGCTGGAGGGGTTGTTACCGACAGAACAAGCCCCAGACTGGTGCAAGATGCACTTGGCCGCACTGAACCAAGTTAAAGGGCAAGTGCATGCCGTTGCCCCTAGCAACGCTGGTGCAAGCTGGCCAGCTAATAATGTGCAAAGGGTTAAGAACCAAGTGCGCTGTTTGCAGTGCAGTGAGTGGGGGCATGAAGTTTCTAAATGCCCTTTGTCCCAGGCTTCACCAAAGCAAAGGTATGAGAAGTCTGCTCTGAGTGTAAAGAGTGAGCAGATGGGTGCGGTTGCCCGTGGCAACAAAGCAGAAATCCATACAGCTGACTTCATACGGCCTATGTTACCTTCCGAAAGTGTTGAAGATTTTTTGGATGACTTTGCTTTGATTGCTTCCTACAGAGGATGGCCCAGAAATCGCTGGGTTGAGTTGGTGCAACCTTTTCTGATAGAGGAGTACCAGGAGGTGTAGGAGCAATCCAATCTAGAGAGTGCTGGAAAAGATCAGCGGGGAGAATGTGGTCTCCCATAGCAACCGGAGAAAGTATGTTTTCAGAAAGGAGGAGCTACAGAGAGGAGGTATACCACCATCCTCATAGAGATACCAGTAAAAGTCTGCATGTTGGGAGAGTGCCGTCTCCCTTAGCAACAGGAGAAAGTCGCCAAGTGCCATGCCTGGTGTTGTGGAGATTTTTATGGAGATGTATTTAATATGTATTGTCATAGTGTCACCCAGTGTTAGTACTTCCGCAACCCGCTCTAAAAGAGCTGATTGGGGTAGTCTGAGGCTGGTTGAATCCCGTCTGATAGGGGAAAACGTTTTGAGTGTGATGTTTGCAGGGTGCGGATATGTCCGCCAACGGGGGCCCTCTGTGCATTAGCATGGACGATCGTTAAGGAGGGGATATGCTCGCTCTGCAATGACATCATTGGTTATAGGCGGATGGGCGCTCTTGTCTCTGCTATGTCTGATCAACATTGGTTGGAATTCGTAGCGCGCATCTGCAGATAGCCTCCCTCCCCCATTCAATAATAGTATAATCTTAATATGCGTTATTCTATGGAATAGCGCAGAATAAGAATTCCTATCAACGGTAACTTTAGCCATCCTACGTTATTGTATTCATGTATGACATCTCCTGTTGGAAGGAATGTCCAGGTATTGTCATTCTCATGTGGAAGGAACATCCTGTGATGTTCCCGCCCATGGGGGGAGGTGACTGGTTGCTGCAACCAATCACCTCCTGTCTTGAGATCTTTTGAGTTTAATAAAAGCCTATGATTAGGCGTCGGCTGAACAGTCTATGCTGGAATGGCCTGATAAGAAGATAAGCTTTTGTGGTGCTGCTTTTCTTGGATGAATGATGGAATGAACGGTGAGTGGATCTTTAGCAAACTTAGGCTATAGATAGCATTATTGCAAAAAGATGAAATCTGATGTGTGCTTAGATAGCACAGGAATTATAGGCTGTGTGCTCTGTAAACAGCAGCCTGAAATTCCACAACACTGGAATGTGGTCAGCTGGGCCACGGGATCTTTTCTTGTCCAAGCTTGTGGAATACAGCTGCTGATCGTGTTGTTGGGCTTAATGCTTTGCCTGCAGGCGATGTTGGAAAATCCAAGAGGGATGTAATGTTACCCTGTGTCCAGGAGGGGGCGTCATCTTGTGAGAGCACGGCAAAGAAGGGACAACGCCCTCAATTGAAGCCTTCAACCCATGCTAAAGAGAATGGTAAGACTGTTCCTGTTAAAATCACGGGAAAGACTGACTGTGTGGTTGCTCACACTGAAGTGGAAGTGACCCCAGAGCGGAGATCCACTGAAGGTGTAAAAATGAACTTGCTGCAGTGTGCTACCCAGATCAGTGGGGAGACACAGGTTAAAACCCTGCTTGCAGCGAGGTCAAAAATTGAAAAGGACATATGGACTCTGGGTACACCTAAGGTAATCCAGCAGAGTGCTGGGAGAGATGTACTAGGGGTGACCAAAGCAGTTGGTATGCCATGTTCCCTAGTGACAGTGACAGGTGCTGTGCAGTTGCCAAGGGAAACCACCAAGGAGCCTGCAGTGGTGAGGCAAGTGGTTTCCCAGGACAACTGTGAAGACGCCCTAGTGTGCAAAATAATTCCTTTGGAGAGAAAGGGTGGTGTGCTGAGTGGCACGCAGGGTGCCATGCGTTTTGACAAGGGACAATTTGATAGAGTTTATAAAACTGCTATGTTTATGAATACTGATGATACATGTGCTTATGGTAATGTGATGCTTAATGAGGTAGGGGTGATCGCTAAGCAGGATATGCGATTCCCCTTGGCAACAGTATCTAAGGCTGCAGAGGTGTTCTTAGAAACCTCCAGGGAGCTCTGTGTGTTGGAGCCAGAGGTTGCCTGGGACAACTGTGGTGCCGCTCTGATAGATAAGAGGGTACTTGACCTTGGTGATGAGAAAAATGGTAAAACTCAAATGTTTGAAATTGCTTGCAGTGATAATGAGTTGCTACGGTCTGTCACTGCTGACAGTCCTCATGGGTTTAGTGCAGCGCCACCCGAGCAAAGTGGTGAAGTTATGTTATTGCAGCCTGTTGTGTTTAAAAATGTTTTGCCACAAGTGCATTTAAACAAGGAAGGCTCAAGTGGGTAACAGTGGAGTGGACACAATTTCTGCTATGCTAAACGGAGAGGCTGCAGGGCCGGTAGACACGGGTGCGTTGGCCTTTGCAGAAATTAACCCTCTCCGGTTGGAAGGATCTGAAAAGGGCGCATACATGGCAGAGGTTTTGTCCACAGTAAAAGAGATGAGTAATGTTGAACGTCAGGTTGATGAGGTAATGGATAGCGATTTGGAAGGGCTCAGTGTTGCTGAAAGTGAGAGGATGAGTGTGACATATGCGATTGGCAGTGCTCAGCGGGAGCCGCAAATTTTGTTAGTTGCCCCTGAGGTAGAGGTCTCTTTAAGTGTCTCGGCCTCTCACGCCTTAGCAAATGAGCCCCTCCACATCGTTGGTAAAGGAAAAGTTCCTACAGTTCTGTGTTTAGATGCGGCATGTCTAGAAATAACTGAGATATTGTGGGAATTGGTGAAAATCTTTCCAATGTACACCTGCGTGTATCCACAGCAGATGGGCGACATGGTACTGCGTAGTACCAATCAGTGGACGCAGGTGATACATGCGTTGTTAAGAAATGTTGATGAAAATTGGTTGCTACACTGTTGGTTGCTTTTGTGGAAAGTTGTCTCACAGTTCTCTTCAAGAGTGCTTCCAGCGGCGGTTATGTGCGGAAGGCGCTCAGGGGAATTGTTGGAGAAATTAGAGATAATAGACCTATTAGTACTCTCTTTCCTTGTTTCAGTTTATATACTGGGCACCTTTATTGGACTCTGGTACCTTTCTATTATATATGGTTCCCATGATAATGGGGAAAATGCACTGAAGTTTTGTATATATACTTTTGTGTTATTTCAGTTCATATACTGGGCACTTTCACCGGATTTTGCTAATATTTTTTGTTATATGGTCTTATATACGAGATGTATTAGGCACATATGATGGTATAATTTGTATTTGTATCAGTGTGTTTGCATTTGGATCTATCCATTTAGGCCCTCTCGGGCCATACGTTTTTCACTGTTTATTATTAAGCCCGAATCCTCATGTGTTTGGGCCTTCTTACACATTTTAGGCGCTGCATTTTTTATTATTTTTTTGTCATTTCTTGCAATATGTCTATTTGCTGATGCTGGCAGCCATACTTTCACCTGTTCACCCAGTAGCGCAACTTTTCTTTTATTTTGTATAAATATATATACAACACCTAGGATGCATATACAGGTCCTTCTCAAAAAATTAGCATATTGTGATAAAGTTCATTATTTTCTGTAATGTACTGATAAACATTAGACTTTCATATATTTTAGATTCATTACACACAACTGAAGTAGTTCAAGCCTTTTCTTGTTTTAATATTGATGATTTTGGCATACAGCTCATTCAAACCCAAAAATCCTATCTCAAAAAATTAGCATATTTCATCCGACCAATAAAAGAAAAGTGTTTTTAATACAAAAAAAGTCAACCTTCAAATAATTATGTTCAGTTATGCACTCAATACTTGGTCGGGAATCCTTTTGCAGAAATGACTGCTTCAATGCGGCGTGGCATGGAGGCAACCAGCCTGTGGCACTGCTGAGGTGTTATGGAGGCCCAGGATGCTTCGATAGCGGCCTTAAGCTCATCCAGAGTGTTGGGTCTTGCGTCTCTCAACTTTCTCTTCCCAATATCCCACAGATTCTCTATGGGGTTCAGGTCAGGAGAGTTGGCAGGCCAATTGAGCACAGTAATACCATGGTCAGTAAACCATTTACCAGTGGTTTTGGCACTGTGAGCAGGTGCCAGGTCGTGCTGAAAAATGAAATCTTCATCTCCATAAAGCTTTTCAGCAGATGGAAGCATGAAGTGCTCCAAAATCTCCTGATAGCTAGCTGCATTGACCCTGCCCTTGATAAAACACAGTGGACCAACACCAGCAGCTGACATGGCACCCCAGACCATCACTGACTGTGGGTACTTGACACTGGACTTCAGGCATTTTGGCATTTCCCTCTCCCCAGTCTTCCTCCAGACTCTGGCACCTTGATTTCCGAATGACATGCAAAATGTGCTTTCATCCGAAAAAAGTACTTTGGACCACTGAGCAACAGTCCAGTGCTGCTTCTCTGTAGCCCAGGTCAGGCGCTTCTGCCGCTGTTTCTGGTTCAAAAGTGGCTTGACCTGGGGAATGCGGCACCTGTAGCCCATTTCCTGCACACGCCTGTTCACGGTGGCTCTGGATGTTTCTACTCCAGACTCAGTCCACTGCTTCCGCAGGTCCTCCAAGGTCTGGAATCGGTCCTTCTCCACAATCTTCTTCAGGGTCCGGTCACCTCTTCTCGTTGTGCAGCGTTTTCTGCCACACTTTTTCCTTCCCACAGACTTCCCACTGAGGTGCCTTGATACAGCACTCTGGGAACAGCCTATTCGTTCAGAAATTTCTTTCTGTGTCTTACCCTCTTGCTTGAGGGTGTCAATGATGGCCTTCTGGACAGCAGTCAGGTCGGCAGTCTTACCCATGATTGCGGTTTTGAGTAATGAACCAGGCTGGGAGTTTTTAAAAGCCTCAGGAATCTTTTGCAGGTGTTTAGAGTTAATTAGTTGATTCAGATGATTAGGTTAATAGCTCGTTTAGAGAACCTTTTCATGATATGCTAATTTTTTGAGATAGGAATTTTGGGTTGTCATGAGCTGTATGCCAAAATCATCAATATTAAAACAAGAAAAGGCTTGAACTACTTCAGTTGTGTGTAATGAATCTAAAATATATGAAAGTCTAATGTTTATCAGTACATTACAGAAAATAATGAACTTTATCACAATATGCTAATTTTTTGAGAAGGACCTGTATATATCCTCTACACACTGTAACTGCAGCTAACTGACTCGCCTGCCTGCTCTATTTAACTCAAATCAAAATACACTGTCTCTCTCTCTCTCTCCATCTGTATTTTAACCAACACTGCAACACACTGCACAAGGCCGACTTCCAGGCCCCTTTTATAGTGTGGGGCGTGTACTAAATCCCCATAGGCATAATTGGCCAAAGCCACATTGGCTTTGGCCAATTATGGCTCTCCGTTTTTTGCGCGATATGATTGGCCAAAGCATGCGGGTCATAGTGCATGCTTGGCCAATCATCAGCCAGCAATGCACTGCGATGACACAGTGAATTATGGCCCGTGACGCGCCATTTGAATTTGGCGCGAACGGCCCATAATGTTCGCAATTCGGCGAACAGCCGAACAGCCGATGTTCGAGTCGAACATGGGTTCGACTCGAACACGAAGCTCATCCCTACTCTTCTTTATATAATTTGGCTCCAACGACATCACCACTTCCTATATTGGAGGAATATCTTTCCTCAGCACGGCTTCCTCGGCTATCATCTTGAACTCATAAAGAAGGAAGGTTGTCTGGACTGCCGCACTCTGTTAAAGCATTTATTGGTCAAAAAAATAAAATACAAAAATATCCAAGCAGAGATAATCAAAATCCATCAAAAGCAATCAGAAAGGGCATGCAGGAAAACAAGGCTGACGCGTTTCACATCAGAGATGATGCAGGGAAGGCACCTGGTCCCGATGGATTTTCCATACAGTACTATAAATCTTTAGTACACTACTGGGCAATCAGATGGTGAAGGTATTCAATGCATTGGGTCGGACTGCCACACTACCGCCGGAGGCGCATATATCAGTAATACCAAAGGAGGGGAAGGATCCGGCGGAGTGTGGTAGTTACCGGCCCATTTCATTGCTGAATGTTGATTTAAAATTATTTACTAAAATACTCGCCACCCGTCTTCAACCATCTCTTTGCCAGTTAGTGGAGTTAGACCAAGTAGGGTTTATCCCGACCCGTGAGGCAAGGGATAATACCATTATGGTACTGAATTTAGTCTATCATGCCAATAAAACAAATATCCCCTGTATTTTTCTAAGCACAGATGCAGAAAAAGAATTTGACAGAATAAACTGGCATTTTATGCTGGAGACTCTTAAGCAGATGGGCCTGGGAGACCGCATGATTCAATGGATAGCCGGGGTTTATACTATACCGCAAGCATCAGTTAAAGCAAATGGAGTCTTTTCAAAACCTTTTAAGATCACAAATGGCACAAGACAGGGATGTCCCCTGTCGCCATTACTGTTTGCCTTTACACTTAAACCTTTACTTAATAAGATCCGCCAAAATCCGGATATTCAGAGCTTGCGTCTGGGAGATTAAGAATTATAAAGTCTCAGCATACACAGATGATCTGCTGTTTTCCATGTCTAGTCCGCACACCTCACTGCCTAATCTTATGAAGGAAATTGAGAACTATGGAGCCTTATCAAATTTTAAAGCTAATTATGCTAAATCTGAAGCGATGGGGGTAAGTTTGCCCCCTTCAACTCGAAAGGCTATACAACCAAATTGCAATTTTAAATGGGTATCCACTGCATTGAGTTACCTGGGCACACATATACCATCAAATATAAGAAATACTTTTTCAGCATATTTTCTACTTTTATACAATTCAGTACGGTCTCTTTTGAAGAAATGGCAACACGGATTACACTCGTGGTTTGGCCGCTGTAAGGCTCCATGTACACAGAAGCTCAAAAACGGTTGTATTTAAAGCAGCAGAAAAAGCTAGCTTTTATCAGCGTTTTTTTACTAGCTTTAATTAGCGTTTTTCAGTGTAGCGTTTTTTTGTTTTTTTGTTTTTTTCAATGGACCAAAAAACGCTCAAAAACGCTCGCGGTCAGCGTTTTTGAGCGTTTATGAGTGTTTTTCGGCGTTCTGCATTTTTTGCGTTTTTTTCTGCCGAAAAACGGCACTTTGAACGCGAATTTCTTGCGTTCAGAAAAAAGCTCATTAACTCCACTGCTCATTAAAGCTAAAATACGTTATGTGTACATGAACACATAGGCTAACATAGAGTGCAGTTAATGGGCTTTTTAAAAAAAACGCCAAAACGCCAATAAACTGCAGTTTATCAGCTTCTGTGTACATGGAGCCTTATACTATAAAAATGTGTATGCTACCAAAACTTTTATATCTCTTTCAGGTGCTACCCATTGAGATCCCAGCAACTTTCTTTCGCCAGATGGATACTTTTTTTACAAAATGTATCTGGGCGAGGAAACGACCGAGGATCAGTAGAGGACTTCTGATGTTGCCTAAGCTTTATGGGGAGTGGCTGTCCCTGATGTGCACGGGTATTACCAAGCAGCCCATTTAGGAAGAGTAGTGGACTGGTGCAGACATGCGGAATTTAAGCAATGGATAGACATGGAACAACAGCTGAGTCCAGTACCCCTTCGTAGAGCACCCGGGTGTTATGTAGGGATGAGCTTCGTGTTCGAGTCGAACACACGTTCGACTCGAACATCGGCTGTTCGATCGTTCGACGAAGATCGAACGTTATGGGCCGTTCGCACCAAATTTGAGTGACGCGAACGGCCCACAATACACTGCGCCATCGCAGTGCAATCCCGGCGCTGTGATTGGCCAGGCATGCACTGTGACCCCGCATGCTTGGCCAATCACAGCGCCGGCAGCGAGGAGAGCCATAATTGGCCACAGGCAGGATGCCTGTGGCCAATCATAGCTCAGGGGGGTTTAGTACACGCCCCACACTATAAAAGGCCGCCAGCGCGGCGGCCTTGTGCAGTGTGTTCCGGCGTGCAGGGAAAGAGCTACATAGGCAGGGACAGTGTGTTCTACGTTGTGTTCTTTTCTCAGGCATCTGCAGGAGTTACTGTTCATTGCTGTTCTCTAAGATAGATAGGCAGGCAGGGACAGTGTGTTCTTTTCTCAGGCATCTGCAGGAGTTGCTGTTCATTGCTGTTCTCTAAGCTAGATAGGCAGGCAGGGACAGTGTGTTCTTTTCTCAGGAATCTGCAGCAGTTAGTGGGTGTTGTGTGCCCCAGCACAGAATACACCTGTATATACCCGTCATTGCTGTTCTCTAAGCTAGATAGGCAGGCAGGGACAGTGTGTTCTTTTCTTAGGCATTTGCAGCAGTTAGTGGGTGTTGTGTGCCCCAGCACAGTATACACCTGTATATACCCGTCATTGCTGTTCTCTAATACAGGCATCTGCAGGAGTTAGTGGGTGTTGTGTGCCCTAGTACAGTATACACCTGTATATACCCGTCATTGCTGTTCTCTAATACAGGCATCTGCAGGAGTTAGTGGGTGTTGTGTGCCCTAGTACAGTATACACTTGTATATACCCGTCATTGCTGTTCTCTAATAAAGGCATCTGCTGGAGTTAGTGAGTGTTGTGTGCCCTAGTACAGTATACACCTGTATATACCCGTCATTGCTGTTCTCTAATAAAGGCATCTGCTGGAGTTAGTGGGTGTTGTGTGCCCTAGTACAGTATACACCTGTATATACCCGTCATTGCTGTTCTCTAATAAAGGCATCTGCTGGAGTTAGTGGGTGTTGTGTGCCCTAGTACAGTATACACCTGTATATACCCGTCATTGCTGTTCTCTAATAAAGGCATCTGCTGGAGTTAGTGGGTGTTGTGTGCCCTAGTACAGTATACACCTGTATATACCCGTCATTGCTGTTCTCTTATAAAGGCATCTGCTGGAGTTAGTGGGTGTTGTGTGCCCTAGTACAGTATACACCTGTATATACCCGTCATTGCTGTTCTCTAATAAAGGCATCTGCTGGAGTTAGTGGGTGTTGTGTGCCTCCAGCACAATATAACTACCCAATTGCTGGTTTTCCCATCTCCCTGCAGGCCATTACTATGTTTGGAAGGCCAACAAGGAGAGGCAGACAGTCACGAGCCAATTAAAGAGGGCAAGCAGGCTCTGTGCCTAGAGACAACAGTGCTGGTCGTGGACGCGGTGCATCGTCATCAGCACGTGGCCCTGGGACACGCTTGTTCTTATTTTTGGCAGCTGGACGTGTTGAGCCGCATCATGCCGAAGACTTGGTAGAGTGGATGACCAAGCCCTCCTCATCCTCCTCATCCTCTCTCACCCAGGCTCAGCGTACTGGCAAAGCAGCTGCCAAAGCGTCTTCTTCCCTCGTATCAATGTCATCATCAGTCACTCCTTCCCTAGACCCACCGAGTCCTCCTGAGGAGTCCCCCGAACTGTTTAAGCACAGTGTTGGGTACATGCTCCAGGAGGATGCCCAGCGTTTCGAAGGGTCTGAAGATGATACCCAGCTAGAGGAAGGCAGTAGCGTGAGAGCAGAGAGAGGGGATGCTCAAGAAGGACAGCAATCTGGCAGTCATGTTCCAGCAGCTGCAGCATACTGCCAGATTGGCTCCAGTGATGAGGAGGGAGGGGATGATGAGGTCAGTGACTCCACGTGGGTGCCTGATAGGAGAGAGGAGGATGAGGAGGAGGCACATCTCCAACGAGGCAAGATGCCCTCCTGGGGCCAGCGTAAGGGCAGCACACCGACTGAATCACACCACAGAGCTCCGCCTGTGCAGGGCGCTGCCTCTGCCCGTTAATCCAAAAGTTCTTTGGTGTGGGCCTTTTTAGAGTCGAGTGCATCAGATCGCACTGCTGCTGTTTGCAACATATGTCTCAAGCGTATCTCGTGTGGCCAAAACATCAGCCGCTTGGGCACCACATGCTTGACCAGACATATGTTGACCTGCCATGCAGCTCGTTGGCAAGCGTACCTTAAACACCCACACCAAAGAACAAAGCGGACCTCTCCTTGCTCCTCATCAGCTGGGATCTCCAACCCCACTGTACCTTCAGTCCTCTCTGAAACCTGCACTGAGAGGAATGAAGGTGTAGAATTAGGTGTGTCACAGCCAAGTACTTGCGGGCACTCTGCTAGCAGTACACCGACGTCCGATTATAGCAGGCAAATTTCCCTGCCCCAGCTGCTGGACCGTCGAAAGAAGTTCACTCCCAGCCATCCACATGCCCAGCGGTTGAATGCTAGCTTGGCTAAATTGCTAGCACTTCAACTGCTGCCTTTTCAGTTGGTAGACTCGGCCCCCTTCCGTGAGTTTGTGCAATGTGCGGTTCCTCAGTGGCAGGTTCCCAAACGCCACTTTTTCTCACGGAAGGCGATTCCGACTCTCTACCGGCATGTGGAAGGCAATGTCCATGCCTCGCTGGACAGGGCGGTCAGCGGTAAGGTGCATATTACGGCTGACTCATGGTCCAGCAGGCATGGACAGGGACATTACCTTTCTTTCACGGCCCATTGGGTCACTCTTTTGGCAGCTGGGAAGGATGCAGGACAAGGTGCAGTAGTGTTGGAGGTTGTTCCACCGCCACGCCTCCAAAATGCTACTACTGGTTGTGACACACCTCTGTCCTCCACCCCCTCCTCTTCTTCTTCCTCCGTGGCCTCTTCCTGTGCTTTGTCCTCGGAACCAGCGGTGCTCCGTAGGGGTTCAAGGGGCTACGCAAGTACGCAGGCAAAAAGATGCCATGCCGTGCTTGCACTGGTGTGTTTGGGGGACAGGAGCCACACTGGGGCAGGGGTTCTGTCAGCTCTGCAGGGGCAGGCCGAGAGGTGGTTGACGCCACGCCAGCTTAAGCCAGGAATGGTGGTTTGCGACAATGGCACCAACCTCCTCTCCACCCTCTGACAGGGACAACTGATCCATGTGCCCTGTGTGGCTCACGTCCTTAACCTGGTGGTGCAGCGGTTCTTGGGCAGGTACCCGGGCTTACAGGATGTCCTGAGGCAGGCCAGGAAAGTCTGTGTGCATTTCCGCAGATCATATAATGCCAGTGCTCGGCTGGCTGAGCTGCAAAAGGAGTTGAACCTGCCCAAGAACCGCCTTTTATATGACATGCCCACGCAGCAGAGGGCCATCAATGAGTACCTGTGCGACTACGGCACCAGGACAAGGTCAGGGGAGCTCGGGTTTTTTTCACCACGCCAGTGGGGCATGATCAGGGATGCATGCACTGTCCTGGCACCATTTGAGGAGGCCACGAGGATGGTGAGCAGTGACAGTGCATGCATCAGTGACACTGTACCTCTTGTCCACCTGTTGGAGCATACGCTGCATGGAATAATGGACAGCGCACTTGAGGCAGAACAGAGGCAGGAAGAGGAGGACTTCCTTGCCTCTCAAGGCCCCCTTTACCCAGACAGTGTTCCTTCTGTCCCACCCATCACACAGGAAGAGGACGAGGAGGAGGAGGCGGAGGAGGATTGTGTCAGCATGGAGGTGGAGCATGGCACTCAGCATCAACAGCAGCAGTCTTTTAGGGATGATTTACAGTCCCAACAAACCCATGGACTTGTACGTGGCTAAGAGGAGGTGGCTGCGGATCATGTCGTCCTTAGTGACCCAGAGGACTCCGAACCGAATGCCTCAGCTAACCTACGCTGCATGGCCTCCCTGATCCTGCAAAGTCTGCGGAAGGATCCTCATATTCTTCGGATCAAGGAGAGGGACCATTACTGGCTGGCCACTCTCCTTGATCCACGGTACAAGGGTAAGGTTGCGGACCTTATCTTGCCGTTGCAGTGGGAGCAGAGGATGAGACAACTCCGGGAGGCCTTGCAGAAAGGTCTGTGCAACGCGTTCCCAGAGACTGGGAGGTTACAAACTCCTGGTCCTGGACAACAAGTTGCTGAGGCTTCGTTCAGTAGCAGAAGGAGCGGTGGAGAAGGTGGCCGTCTGACTGATGCGTTCAGACAATTTTTTAGTCCGCAGCCCTAAGGTATGATCAGTTCCAGCAACCATCGCCAGCGTCTGATACACATGGTGCAGGAATACCTAGGGGCAAGGTCAGACTTGGACACCCTCCCACCGAAAATCCTCTGGGTTACTGGGTCTTGAGGATGGATCACTGGCCAGAGCTTGCACAGTATGCAATTGAGCTACTGGCCTGTCCTGCATCCAGCGTTCTTTCGGAACGCACATTCAGTGCTGCTGGAGACTTTGTCACGGATCACAGGGTGCGCCTGTCCACCGACTCGGTTAATCGACTGACCTTCATAAAGATGAACCAGTCTTGGATCACCACCAGCTACCAAGCACCTGTAGCTGATATAACAGAATAATTTATTTTGAAATGTCATGTAGCGACCCCACTCTCTCTCCATCTTTATCGGTTACACACCAACTCATGTCTAGGGGTTCCTGGGTTGTGAGAGTGAGATGCGCCACGGCCCATGTCCTCCCCATTGTAGTAGGGAGGGGAAGGCCACTTACTGATGTTTCCTCGAGCCGGTGTGTTCTGTGAATGCACTGAGTCTGTAATTGCAAGCTCGCCAGCCTCCCCTTTGCTTCCAGTAACTGGAGTTCACACACCGGAGAAAGGTCCAACACTTGTTTATTTGACACTCCAATAAGCAAAGCACAATAAACAGTTCTTTTGCAGCAAACTGGTTGGGACCTATAACCTTGCCAACGGTGGGGCGAGCAGATCGAGGCACTTCCTAAAGTTTAAGTTCTATGCCACTGTACTATGACCAGCGGCGCCTAAGCCAATCCGGCTGTTACAGAACAGGAAAGATGGGGTCTCTTCCAGCAACCCCTATGAACAGCAATGGAGCCCTCTTCGATACGCTGTGGCCCCTATCAGGGGGATGTGTCCTCCCAAGAGAGTTCCCAGAGGCCCACTGTCACCGGGTTGGTGCTGCTCCGGGTCTCCAGTGGGTAACCTCTCTGGCCTCCTCACCTCAGATACGAGTCCCTCCGCTCAGGGACCCTCGGACAGTCCACCCTAGCGGGACCCAGTCGAAGGTACTGGGCCCCAGGCCTCCTCGATAGTACCTCACCCCAGGCTAAAGGTGCCTGGGATGGACGCCAACATGACTCCGGACCAGGCCATGGGCACCTGGACCAGACTCCTGGATCTCCAGCACCCAGGCCTAAGGTGCCTGGGTGCGGACCGCAACCCTCCTCCTCCGAGGACCTCCTTCTCCGCAAGACCTCGTGGTAAGGGCGTCTCCCCCTTTTATCTCCTCCCATCAACGGCCCGGCGGGTTCCCCGCCCCAGCCATACCATCTCCGGGAAGGGACAAAACAGGGAGCACTGCAGGAGATGATTCTACCTGAAGCCTGTGAATACCCCGCCACCCACAGGCAAAGGAGAATACTACATCCTCCAATCCTCCACGAAACAAAAAGGGGTCTGAACCCTAACACAATTATACACCTGGGTCACACTATTCCCCAGGTGTATCCCATCAATTTGAGGACCCCGCTACAGTCACATCCCTTCAAGACTGCCTATGCTGATGCTGAGTAACTGTCCTGTTATGTTGACTGACTATCCTCCTCCTCCTCAATGATCCGATTCCTGATGATAGCTTGGAAGAACATTTTTGTTTCTGGGTGCCGCCACCAGTGGCTAAGGCCCAATTTTTCAGCCCCTGTTTAACAGGGGCATGTAATTACAATTTTTTATGCAATGCTTTGCAGCAGGGCTCATTCCTGCACTCCAACTAGAGTATCTGGGAGAGGTTGCAGTGTCGTGGCACCAGCACCAGTGCCTAAGGCCCATTACTTCAGCCCCTGTTTAACAGGGGCGTGTAATTACAATTTTTGATGCAATACTTTGCAACAGGGCTCATTGCTGTGCTCCAAGTACAGTATCTGTGAGGGGTTGCAGTGTTGTGGCACCAGTGCCTAAGGCCCAATTTTTCTGCCCCTGTTCAACAGGGGCATGTAATTACAATTCTTGATCTAATAATTCACAGCAGGGCCCATTCCTGTGCCCACCAAGAGTAACTGTGAGGGCTTACAGTGTTGTGGCAACACCACCACCACCAAAGGCCCAATTTTTCTGCCCCTCTTCAACAGGGGCATGCAATTACAATTCTTGATCTAATAATTTACAGTAGGGCCCATTCATGCGACCACTAAGAGTAACTGTGAGGGCTGACAGTGTTGTAGCACCAGCACCACCACCAAAGGCCCAATTTTTCCTACCACTGTTCAACAATGGCATGTAATTACAATTCCTGATATAATAGTTTCACAGCAGGGCGTTCCAGCGCCCACCAAGAGTAACTGTGAGGGCTCACAGTGTTGTGGCAACTAGGGATGAGCTCGGTGTTCGACTCGAACATCGGCTGTTCGATCGTTCGACGAAGATCGAACGTTTTGGACCGTTCGCGCCAAATTCGAGTGATGCGAACGGCCCACAATACACTGCGCAATCGCAGTGCAATCCCGGCGCTGTGATTGGCCAAACATACACTGTGACCCCGCATGCTTGGCCAATCACAGCGCCGGCAGCGAGGAGAGCCATAATTGGCCACAGGCAGTATGCCTGTGGCCAATTATAGCTCAGGGGGGTTTAGTACATGCCCCACACTATAAAAGGCCGCAAGCGCAGCAGCCTTGTGTAGTGTGTTCCAGTTCAGGGAGAGAGAAGGATAGGTAGGGACAGTGTTAGTGATATTTGTTCATTTACCTTGTGTGTAGGGAGAGAGAAGGATAGGCAGGGACAGTGTCAGTGATATTCTGCTAAACCTTGTGTGCAGGGAGAGAGAAGGATAGGCAGGGACAGTGTCAGTGATATTCTGCTAAACCTTGTGTGCAGGGAGAGAGAAGGATAGGCAGGGGACAGTGTCAGTGATATTTTTGCTAAGCCTCCTGCACAGTATACACCTGAAGCTAGCCCTTATTTCTGTGTTTTCCTGTTGTGTAACACAGGCAGGCATCTGCAGCAGTTATAGCAGGCGTAGTGTGCATCCTGCAAAATATACACCTGAAGCTAGCCCTTATTGCTGTGTTTTCCTGTTGTGTAACACAGGCAGGCATCTGCAGCACTTACAGCGGGCGTAGTGTGCCTCCTGCACATTATACACCTGAAGCTACCCCTTATTGCTCGTAGTTTTTTTCTTTTGTGTTACACTAACAGCATCTGCAGCACTTACAGCGGGCGTAGTGGGCTTCTTGCAAAATATACACCAGAAGCTAGCCCTTATTGCTGTGTTTTCCTGTTGTGTAACACAGGCAGGCATCTGCAGCACTTACAGCAGGCGTAGTGTGTTTTCTGCAAAATATACACCTGAAGCTAGGCCTTATTGCTGTGTTTTCCTGTTGTGTAACACAGGCAGGCATCTGCAGCAGTTATAGCAGGTGTAGTGTGCTTCCTGCAAAATATACACCTGAAGCTAGGCCTTATTGCTGTGTTTTCCTGTTGTGTAACACAGGCAGGCATCTGCAGCACTTACAACAGGCGTAGTGTGTCTCCTGCAAAATATACACCTAAAGCTAGGCCTTATTGCTGTGCTTTCCTGTTGTGTAACACAGGCAGGCATCTGCAGCACTTACAGCGGGCGTAGTGTGCCTCCTGCACATTATACACCTGAAGCTACCCCTTATTGCTGGTTTTCCCATCTCCCTGCAGGCCTTTAGAATGTCTGGAAGGCAAACACATTGCTCTGTTTTCCTGGTGTGTTACACCAACAGGCATGTGCAGCACTTACAGCAGGCGTAGTGTGATTCCTGCAAAATATACACCTGAAGCTAGCCCGTTTTGCTGTGTTTTCCTGGTGTGTTACACCAACAGGCATTTGCAGCACTTACAGCAGGCGTAGTGTGATTCCTGCAAAATATACTCCTGAAGCTAGCCCGTATTGCTGTGTTTTCCTGGTCTGTTACACCAACAGGCATTTGCAGCACTTACAGCAGGCGTAGTGTGATTCTTGCAAAATATACTCCTGAAGCTACACCTTATTGCTCTGTTTTCCTAGTGTGTTACACCAACAGGCATTTGCAGCACTTACAGCAGGCGTATTGTGATTCCTGCAAAATATACACCTGAAGCTAGCCCGTATTGCTGTGTTTTCCTGGTGTGTTACACCAACAGGCATTTGCAGCACTTACAGCGGGCGTAGTGTGCTTCCTGCAAAATATACTCCTGAAGCTAGGCCTTATTGCTGGTTTTCCCATCTCCCTGCAGGCCATTAGAATGTCTGGAAGGCAAACAAGGAGAGGCAGACAGTCAGGAGCCAATAAAAGAGGGCAAGCAGGCTCTGTGTCTAGAGACAACAGTGCTGGTCGTGGACGCGGTGCATCATCATCAGCACGTGGCCATGGGACACGCTTGTCCTTATTTTCGGCAGCTGGACGTGTTGAGCCGCATCATGCCGAAGACTTGGTAGAGTGGATGACCAAGCCCTCCTCATCCTCCTCATCCTCTCTCACCCAGGCTCAGGGTACTGGCAAAGCAGCTGCCAAAGCGTCCTCAATGTCATCATCAGTCACTCCTTCCCTAGACCCACGTGTCCTCCTGAGGAGTCCCCCTAACTGTTTGAGCACAGTGTTGGGTACATGCTCCAGGAGGATGCCCAGCGTTTCAAAGGGTCTGAAGATGATACCCAGCTAGAGGAAGGCAGTAGCGTGAGAGCAGAGAGAGGGGATGCTCAAGAAGGACACCAATCTGGCAGTCATGTTCCAGCAGCTGCAGCATACTGCCAGATTGGTTCCAGTGATGAGGAGAGAGGGGATGATGAGGTTACTGACTCCACGTGGGTGCCTGATAGGAGAGAGGAGGAGAAGGAGGAGGAGGAGGTACATCTCCAATGAGGCAGATGCCCTCCGGGGCCAGCGTAAGGGCAGCACAATGACTGAATCACACCGCAGAGCTCCGCCTGTGCAGGGCGCTGCCTCTGCCCGTTATTCCAAAAGTTCTTTGGTGTGGACCTTTTTTGAGTCTAGTGCATCAGATCGCACCGCTGCTGTTTGCAACATATGTCTCAAGCGTATCTCGCGTGGCCAAAACATCAGCCGCTTGGGCACCACATGCTTGACCAGACATATGTTGACCTGCCATGCAGCTCGTTGGCAAGCCTACCTTAAAGACCCACACCAAAGAACAAAGCGGACCTCTCCTTGCTCCGCATCAGCTGGGATCTCCAACCCCACTATACCTTCAGTCCTCTCTGAAACCTGCACTGAGAGGAATGAAGGTGTAGAATTAGGTGTGTCACAGCCAAGTACTTGCCGGCACTCTGCTAGCAGTACACCGACGTCCGATTCTAGCAGGCAAATTTCCCTTCCCCAGCTGCTGGACCGTCAAAAGAAGTTCACTCCCAGCCATCCACATGCCCAGCGGTTGAATGCTAGCTTGGCTAAATTGCTAGCACTTCAACTGCTGCCTTTTCAGTTGGTAGACTCGGCCCCTTCCGTGAGTTTGTGCAATGTGTGGTTCCTCAGTGGCAGGTTCCCAAACGCCACTTTTTCTCACGGAAGGAGATTCCGGCTCTCTACCGGCATGTGGAAGGCAATGTCCATGCCTCGCTGGACAGGGCGGTCAGCGGTAAGGTGCATATTACCGCTGACTCATGGTCCAGCAGGCATGGACAGGGACGTTACCTTTCTTTCACTGCCCATTGGGTCACTCTTTTGGCAGCTGGGAAGGATGCAGGACAAGGTGCAGTAGTGTTGGAGGTTGTTCCGCCGCCACGCCTCCAAAATGCTACTACTGGTTGTGACACACCTCTCTCCTCCACCCCCTCCTCTTCTTCTTCCTCCATGGCCTTTTCCTGTGCTTTGTCCTCGGAACCAGCGGTGCTCCGTAGGCGTTCAAGGGGCTACGCAAGTACGCAGGCAAAAAGATGCCATGCCGTGCTTGCGCTGGTGTGTTTGGGGGACAGGAGCCACACTGGGGCAGAGGTTCTGTCAGCTCTGCAGGGGCAGGCCGAGAGGTGGTTGATGCCATGCCAGCTTAAGCCAGGAATGGTGGTTTGCGACAATGGCACCAACCTCCTCTCGGCCTTCTGACAGGGACAACTGACCCATGTGCCCTGTGTGGCTCACGTCCTTAACCTGGTGGTGTAGCAGTTCTTGGGCAGGTACCCAGGCATACAGGATGTCCTGAGGCAGGCCAGGAAAGTCTGTGTGCATTTCCGCAGATCATATAATGCCAGTGCTCGGCTGGCTGAGCTGAAAAAGGAGTTGAACCTGCCCAAGAACCGCCTTATACAGTCATGCTTGAAATTGTTGGCACCCCAGAAAATTTTCCAGAAAATCAAGTATTTCTCACAGAAAAGTATTGCAGTAACACATGCTTTGCTATACACATGTTTATTCCCTTTGTGTGTTTTGGAACAAATCAAAAAATGGGAGGAAAAAAGCAAATTGGACATAATGTCACACAAAACTTCAAAAATGGGCTGCTCAAAATTCTTGGCACCCTTAACTTAATATTTGTTTGCACACCCTTTGGAAAAAATAACTGAAATCAGTTGCTTCCTACAACCATCAATAAGCTTCTTACACCCCTCACCCGGAATTTTGGACCACTCTTCCTTTGCAAACTGCTCCAGGTCTCTCTAATTGGAAGGGCACCTTTTCCCAACAGCAATTTTAAGATCTCTCCACAGGTGTTCAATGGGATTTAGATCTGGACTCATTGCTGGCCACTTTAGAGCTCTCCATCGCTTTGTTGCCATCCATTTCTGGGTGATTTTTGACATATGTTTGGGGTAATTTTCCTGCTGGAAGACCCAAGATCTCGGACGCAAACCCAGCTTTCTGACACTGGGCTCTACAGTGCGACCCAAAATCCTTTATTAATCCTCAGATTTCATGATGCCTTGCACACATTCAAGGCACCCAGTGCCAGAGTCAGCAAAACAACCCCAAAACTTAAATGAACCTCCACCATATTTCTCAGTAGGTACTGTGTTCTTTTCTTTGTAGGCCTCATTCCGTTTTTGGTAAACAGTAGAATGATGTGCTTTACCAAAAAAGCTCTATCTTGGTCTCATCTGTCCACAAGATGTTTTCCCAGAAGGATTTTGGCTTACTCAAGTACATTTTGGCAAACTGTAGTCTTGCTTTTTTATGTCTCTGTGTCAGTAGTGGGGTCCTCCTGGGTATCCTGCCATAGCCTTTCATTTCATTTAAATGTCGACAGATAGTTGGCGCTGACACTGATGTTCCCTGAGTCTGCAGGACAGCTTGAACTTCTTTGGAACTTGTTTGGGGCTGCTTATCCACCATCCGGACTATCCTGCGTTGCAACCTTTCATCAATTTTTTCTCTTCCGTCCACGCCCAGAGAGATTAGCTACAGTGCCATGGGTTGCAAACTTCTTGATAATGTTGCGCACTGTGGACAAAGGCAAATCTAGATCTCTGGAGATGGACTTGTAACCTTGAGATTGTTGATATTTTTTCACAATCTTGGTTCTCAAGTCCTCAGACAGTTCTCTTTTTCTCTTTCTGTTATCCATGCTTAGTGTGGCGCACACAGACACACAATGCAAAGACTAAGGCCCCTTTCACACTGGGGCGGGCAGGTGCGGTGGCGGTATAGCGGCGCGATTTTCAGCGCCGCTATACCGTCGTTATCACCGCGGTATGCGGCCGCTAGCGGGGTGAATTTAACCCCCGCTAGCGGCCGAAAAGGGTTAATACCGCCCGCAAACCATGGCTATTGCCGCGGTTTGCGGGCGGTATTACCGCGGTGTCCCATTGATTTCAATGGGCAGCCGCGGTAAAGGAGCAGTGAACACACCGCTCCTTCACCGCTGTAAAGATGCGGCTAGCAGGACTTTTGGAGCGGTCCTGCTAGCGCACCGCTTCAGTGTGAAAGCCTTCGGGCTTTCACATTGAAGAATACAGGGCACGATTTTTCAGGCGGTATAACAGCGCTAATATTAGCGCTAAACCGCCTGAAAAATGTGCCAGTGTGAAGGGGGCCTAAGTGAACTTCTCTCCTTTTTATCTGCTTTCAGGTGGTTTTTTTATATTGCCCACACCTGTTACTTGCCCCAGGTGAGTTTAAAGGAGCATCACATGCTTGAAACAATCTTATTTATCCACAATTTTTAAAGGGTTCCAAGAATTTTGAGCAGCCCATTTTTGAAGTTTTGTGTGACATTATGTCCAATTTGCTTTTTTTCCTCCCTTTTTTTGATTTGTTCCAATACACACAAAGGGAATAAACATGTGTATAGCAAAACATGTGTTACTGCAATACTTTTCTGTGGGAAATACTTGATTTTCTGGAAAAATTTCTGGGGTGCCAACAATTTCGAGCATGACTGTATGTGACACCAGGTGGAACTCAACGTTGGCCATGCTGCAGCGGCTGCACACGCAGCAGAGGGCCAGCAATGAGTACCTGTGCGACTACGGCACCAGGACAGGGTCAGGGGAGCTCGGGTTTTTTTCACCACGCCAGTGGGGCATGATCAGGGATGCATGCACTGTCCTGGCACCATTTGAGGAGGCCACGAGGATGGTGAGCAGTGACAGTGCATGCATCAGTGACACTGTACCTCTTGTCCACCTGTTGGAGCATACGCTGCGTGGAATAATGGACAGGGCACTTGAGGCAGAACAGAGGCAGGAAGAGGAGGACTTCCTTGCCTCTCAAGGCCCCCTCTACCCAGACAGTGTTCCTTCTGTCCCACCCATCACACAGGAAGAGGACGAGGAGGAGGAGGAGGAGGATTGTGTCAGTATGGAGGTGGAGCATGGCACTCAGCATCAACAGCAGCAGTCTTTTAGGGATGATTTACAGTCCCAACAAACCCGTGGACTTGTACATGGCTGGGAGGAGGTGGCTGCGGATCATGTCGTCCTTAGTGACCCAGAGGACTCCGGACCAAATGCCTCAGCTAAACTACGCTGCATGGCCTCCCTGATTCTGCAAAGTCTGCGGAAGGATCCTCGTATTCTTCGGATCAAGGAGAGGGACCATTACTGGCTGGCCACTTTCCTTGATCCACGGTACAAGGGTAAGGTTGCAGACCTTATCTTGCCGTCGCAGTGGGAGCAGAGGATGAGACATCTCCGGGAGGCCTTGCAGAAAGGTCTGTGCAACGCGTTCCCAGAGACTGGGAGGTTACAAACTCCTGGTCCTGGACAACGAGTTGCTGAGGCTTTGTTCAGTAGCAGAAGGAGCGGTGGAGAAGGTGGCCGTCTAACCGATGCGTTCAGACAATTTTTTAGTCCGCAGCCCCAAGGTATGATCGGTTCCAGCAACCATCGCCAGCGTCTGATATACATGGTGCAGGAATACCTAGGGGCAAGGTCAGACTTGGACATCTTTCCCACCGAAAATCCTCTGGCTTACTGGGTGTTGAGGATGGATCACTGGCCAGAGCTTGCACAGTATGCAATTGAGCTACTGGCCTGTCCTGCATCCAGCGTTCTTTCGGAACGTACATTCAGTGCTGCTGGAGGCTTTGTCACGGATCACAGGGTGCGCCTGTCCACCGACTCGGTTGATCGACTGACCTTCATAAAGATGAACCAGTCTTGGATCACCACCAGCTACCAAGCACCTGAAGCTGATATAACAGAATAATTTATTTTGAAACGTCACATCCCTTCAAGACTGCCTATGCTGATGCTGAGTAACTGTCCTGTTATGTTGACTGACTATCCTCCTCCTCCTCAATGATCCGATTCCTGATGATAGCTTGGAAGAACATTTTTGTTTCTGGGTGCCGCCACCAGTGGCTAAGGCCCAATTTTTCAGCCCCTGTTTAACAGGGGCATGTAATTACAATTTGTTATGCAATGCTTTGCAGCAGGGCTCATTCCTGCACTCCAACTAGAGTATCTGGGAGAGGTTGCAGTGTCGTGGCACCAGCACCAGTGCCTAAGGCCCAATTCTTCAGCCCCTGTTTAACAGGGGCATGTAATTACAATTCTTGATCTAATAATTCACACCCACTTTTCAAAAACATTTGTCATTGGGACGGAAAGTGAGGTGAAATGTTCTGAACAGGTGCACACTGCACAGACAGCAAAACAAATGTTACAGGGGTGATAACCCTTCCCTATGTTTTCCAAAAAGCTTAAAAATAGATTTTTTGGCTGGAGCTACACTTAAACAATGTACCTGTTCAAAATTACAAACAGATTCTACTTAAGAACAAACCTACAGTCCCTGTCTTGTTTGCACCGCCTGTATACTGCTGTTCAGAGTATATAGGGCCTTTTTTTATTTTGGGTGCGGGGTTCCCCTTAATATCCATACAAGACCCAAAGGGGCTGGTAATGGGCTTGGGTGGGGGGGGGGGTGATGGGGTAGCCATGCCATTTTTCTCAAAGATTTTTATCCATATTACCGGGACCAGACTTTACATTAAAGCCGCAAGCAGTTTTAAATGGTCTTTTTACCTTTAGAAATGTCATTTTGTGCAGGGACAGTTCTAAACACGGGAAACACATGCCACTTCACAGGCATACTTTAGACACCCCCCAGGTACGATATTTAAAGGAATATTTCACTTTTTTTTTTCACTTTATGCATCATTAAAATGACTGCTCCCGAAAAACGGCCGTTTTTAAAACTTCGTTTTGCATTGATACATGTCCCCTGGGGCAGAACCCGGGTCCCCAAACCCTTTTTAGGACAATAACATGCATATAAGTCGTTATAATTAGCACTTTAGATTTTGAACGTTCGCGTCCATCGTATTTAATAGGGTTCTAACGTTCGTGCAAACTTTCGGTCCGTTCGAAGGTTCTGGTGCGAACCGAACCGGGGGGTGTTCGGCTCATCCCTAGTGTTATGCGGTGTTACCGCCTTCTTTCAAAAATCACCCGATTATAGGAGTTACTCTACGAATTGGTGCTAAGATATGTGGTAATCCTAGAAACGCCCCTACGCAATCACCTTTATACCCTATATTAGGAAATCCCAGTTTCCAACCAGGTATGGAAAAGGGAGCGTTTAACAAATTGGAAGAAAAGGGATGCTTTCAAGCATCACACTTCCTGCAAGCGGAGGATTGGCCAACAATTGCAACATTGACACAACCAGGATGATATTATGAAATAAGTCCCTGGCAAGCATTACAATTGCATAATTTTTTGGGAACCTTAGGCCCACCAATCAACTATAGATGTCAACTTACTGCATTTGAACTATATTATGAAGAGAAAAAACCCCTTTCGCGGGTGATTTCTAAGATGTATAGGCTTTTAAACACCCCGCCAGAGGAGTTTGTGATGCCATCTATTAGTAAATGGGAGAGAGACCTAAATAAGACATTCAGTCTAACACAGCGTAAGAATATTATTTACTTAGCCTTAAATACGTCAATATGTACGCGAATACAGGAATTAAATTACAAATTGCTGACCCAATGGTATTATACCCCAGTGAGGCTTTGTAAATTTTCGGCTGAGGCTTCAAAACGTTGTTGGCGATGTGGAAAAGAAGAAGGAACCTTGCTTTATATTTTTTGGTCCTGTGCTGAGATCAGGAAATATTGGCTAGAGGTTCAGAAGATCTCCCAAAAACTCCCAACAGACTTTTGGGAAGTCTGTTGGGAGTTCAGAAGAGCTCCCAACAGACTTTTTAATACCAGATGACCCCACTTTTTTTCTACTTCATTGTACACAGATCCCGGTACAGACATATAGAAAGTCGGTGCTGTGCCATCTGGTAAATGCTGCTAAGGCATGTGTCACAATGTGCTGGAGAGATCCTAGACCACCCTCTGTTGCAAGGTGGCTTAATAAGGTCAGAGAGATCGGGGCCTTGGAAGACTTGGTACATTCGGCTCAAAATAGAAAGGAACAATATGTCCAGACGTGGTCAGTATGGGACCAATTTGTAAATTCAGGGAAGAGAAAAAAGATGGATGACAGAATGGGAGAGGGAAGCCCACCTGCATAGGGAACACACGGAACCCCTACGGAGCGAGAGATGGAGTCCATCTCAGGCACCTATAGCCTGGGGTGAGGTACTATGGCGGATGCCTGGGGCTCAGTACCTTCGACTGAGTTCCGCAAGGGTGGAGGAATCCGAGGGGGCCCTAACTCCTTGGGTGCCCGTGTCTGAGTTTGTGAGGTCTGGTGAGCAGAATTTCTCTGAAGAGTCCGGCGCAGCATTGCTGGTGACGGTGGGGCCTCTGGTAACTCTCATGGAGGGATGTCTTCCCCCTGACAGGGGCTGCAACGTAACGAAGGTAACTCCAGTTCATGTCCGTTAGAGTCGCTGGCAGAGACTCTGAAGCTAAAAGTACATTTTCACAGCCACCGTGCTTAGCAACCGTTGGTGATACCTCAACGGTTTAGATTTCTTTGAGGATTGTGCCTTGACCTACTCCCCACCAATACTGAACTGTTCTATGGGTCTCAAACTGTCTGCTCGCAAAGGACTATTTGTTTGCCGTTATGGAATAAATAAGTGTTGGACCTTTTCAGTGTGTGGTACTCCAGTTACTGGGAGCAAAGGGGGTTATCAGCAGAACAGACTTGGCTCTGAGTGTTCAAACACAGCCCGAGGGTAAACTGGTACTGGCCTTCACCTCTACACCCTGCAATCTAGAGGACATGGGCTGTGGCGCATCTCACTTCCCCCTCCAAGGTACCCCTAGATCAGAGCCATAGTAACCGATAAAGAAGAGGAAGGGGGTGAGGTCGCTACACGTGGGGGCTCGCGAGACCGGGATGTGTTTCACGTATGGAGCTGAGAACATCTGCATTTGTACTTTGCTGCCCGGAGGAGTTCTGAGTAGGTCGGCCATGTTGGCAAGCGCGCCATGAGGCACACCATAGCTGCGCAGTTCATGGGCGTGGCGAAGGGAAAGCCCGCGAACAAGTGCAGAGTATGGGAGGAGTCTGGCCATGTGGACGTACACACGTGGAGATTCCGGCGCGAATTGGTCAGTGCGCCATGGAGCAGCAGACAGTCGGGATGACCTCAAGTACCCCGTGGATTCCAATTTCTTACCCCACGAAAATGACTTCCTTTGCTGCTTCCATAACAGATACAGGAATAAGACTTAGGCCTCGAGGACGTTTGGCTCTGTATACATGCAGAGACATAGAGGCCCTCAGTGTGATCCGCCCCGGCTGCTCGGGACTGGTGGTCAACTTGAAGCCGTTCGGGGGATGTGAGGCCTGCAAGGAATTTCTTTTTGAGGTGAAGCCATCCACAAAAAGGTCTCGCGCCTTCCACCTCAACTACCTCACAGGTACCGCCACTCCGGAAGGGGAGATCAGAGCCTTTGCGGAGAGTTCTGTGCACACTGACCGGGGCAAAGAGAGTGCCCAAACAGAGACTGAGAGAGAAAAATCAGAGGATGCTGCTTCGGTCACCACAAGCTCCGTGCTCCCACCTCCGAAGAGGAAAGTCGGCCTGGTACAGGCATCCTATGGTCGTGGAAGAGCTTCGCTCCGCCGCTTGCCTGGCCTGGATGGATCCGGAGGGAAGAGCCCTGGACATCCCTGTTCTTCTGAAGGCCCAGGTGAGCAAGGGGTTGGGACTGTGTGTGTGGTTGGAGATGTCGGGAATCCACAGTCGGTGGAGCCCGCAAGGGAGGGTAATTCAGTGTCTACTGGGAATTACCTGCCTGCAGAGATGTACGACACCTCCGACCTGGAATCGCTATCAGATGCTGGAGATGATGGCGAGATCGATGAGATCTTTCACCGCAAGGGCTGGGATAATAGCCCGTTACTCGCGCTCTGTGCGCCAAGGGATCCGCCTATGTCTACAGGGGATAGTAGACCCCGGGTGGAGGTCCCCCACCTTTCGGATCACCTGCTGTCTCATCCGTTCCGGTTGCAGGAACGCAACGTTCATCATTGCGGGCTCCTAAGCCCAAGTCTATGGAGGTAGTTAAAGTACCTCGGCATCCTGAGTCCATCATCTTGCCTGGAGAAGGAGAGCGGGCCACCATGCCACCTTTGGCCAGGTTGCAGCGGCTCTTTTGCCAAAGAGTTGCCCGTGAATATGGGTGGGAGTACCCATACCTACCCCGTGACTTGCTTTTCGAAGTGGTGGTCCTGCGGCAGCGATGGTACGATGAGTTCATCTGGGAAAAGCTCAAAGTGCCCCATGCTCGCCGATACCTTTCATGCTCATCCTCCGTGTCTAAGAAGTTCAAAGACTGTAAAGCGGAGTGGATGTTGGGTCGGCACATCCATACGGACAGGGTGCTTATTTGCCGAAAAGAGGTAGAGGACATTGAGTACAATGTGGAGACTTTTGATAAGCACCTGAAGCCCCTGTTCCTGCCACACCCAAAGTTTTACCTTTAGGAGAAAAAGACTGCTGTGTGTTCATTGCTGAACTTTCCGGAGTACATTTGCCGGAACACAAGGACTGTGCCCTAGTTTTTTTTTGTATTTGGGCGTTCTACTCTTTGGAGAAATGGGAGCTGTTACTGTTTTGTTCTCCCTCCTTCTCCTTGCACTTGGGGTTTTAGTCAGTGTAGGGGCACAAGAGAAAAAAAAAAAAGAGAGAAAAAGAGAAAAAAGTTCATCTGGATTTGATAAGTGTCTTGACCGTGGCATTACCACCAGGTGGCGGTGTTGCGTAACAATTGTATTTGTTTTTTTCATTATGCAGCACTCATTGGAGCGAATGGGTTTCTTCTCGGACAGACCCATTCATTCCAAGCAGACACATATATATTATGTTAGGATGTGTGTTTCTTTTTCTTCCCCCTGCAGGAGACTCGTCTATCAAGGCTGCTGAGAATGGGATGGTCCTTAGATAGCAGGGGGGGGGGGAAATTGTACATGTGTAAATGTTAAGAGTATTTTATTGAAAGTTCTATTGTTTTGCATTTCTATTTTCCCTTTTCCCATTTTAGGTCTTGGCACAATTCAGGGCTAAATTGTGTAGTTGGTCTCTAGGTCGAACGTATGTTATCACTCTATGGGTAACATGGGTTTGCACCAGACACTGGGAACCAGTGTCAAAACACCAGGGGGAGAGTGTAGCGGGTATTTGAATTTAGGGGAAACATCTGGGTGGTAGTGTAACCCAGATGCACTGATTGCTAGGGAATCTCAGACCCTTTTATGGTTCTTGGAGGACTCTGGTGGTGTGAGGTTCCCTGCGGCCTATAGGTGGCATTGTTGCCGGGGGCTGGGGTTGAACTCACACCGCGAGACTGTGCCTTTTTGTCCTCCCCTGGCGCTGGTACAGCGGGGCGGGGAACCCGCTGTGACGCAAAGGAAGAGGAGATAAAAGGGGTAAATGCCCTTACCACGGGGGTCAGAGTGCAGAGTCGGAGGACGCGGCCGCACCCAGGCACCTTCCGCCTGGGTGCTGGCGTTCCGGAGTTCCGGGCCCAGGTGCCCTTGACCTGGCCGGAGGGAGAGATGGAGTCCATCTCAGGCACCTTTAGCCTGGGGTGAGGTACTATGGCGGATGCCTGGGGCTCAGTACCTTCGACTGAGTTTCACGAGGGTGGAGGAATCCGAGGGGGCCCTAATTCCTTGGGTGCCCGTGTCTGAGTTTGTGAGGTCTGGTGAGCAGAACTTCTCTGAAGAGTCCGGCGCAGCATTGCTGGTGACAGAGAGGCCTCCGGTACCTCCCTTGGACGGATATCCTTCCCCTGACAGGGGCCGAGCTAGCTAAGGTAATTCATGTTCTATTTCACATAGTCAGTGGCAGTGACTATTCGCCACTGGTGATACCACGGTGGTTAGCTTTATCTGGAAGGATTGTGCCTTGGCCTACTCCCACTGAACTGTTGCAACGGTCCCAACTTGACTGTGCTGTATGTTTATTCGCTGAAAGAATAAAACTGTGTTGGACCTATTCAGTGTGTGGAATTCTGGTTACTAGGAGCAAAGGAGTCAGGGACGAAGGACAGGACTTGACTCTAGGACACCTACACAAAGCCAGATCTTTCTGGCCTTCATCTCGTCACTATGGAGGACATGGGCCGTGGTGTATCTTATCCCTCCCCCCAGTACTAACAGCCCTAGACAGAGAAAAGACAAGCTGAGAATGAGAAGGGGTGAGAGGGGTGAGGTTGATACATATATATATATATATATACAGTATATTTGAAAGATTGATCAAAGCGGTGGAAACTACAGTTCAATGTTTCTAAATGTAAAATAATGCACCTAGGGAAAAAGAATTCCTTGACAGAGTAACAGAGTAAACTATTGGGGGTACAGTGTTGGTTAACACTACAGAGGAAAAAGATTTGGGGATACTTATGTCAGATGATTGCAAAATGAGAAAACAGTGTGGCCAGGCAGAGGGAAAAGTGAATAGAATTCTAGGATGCATCGCTTAAGAGGTCACCAGCAGGAGAAAGGAGGTCCTGATTCCTCTATTTAGATCTTTAGTTATCACTAGAGGGATCACCAGCAGGAGGAAGGAGGTCCTGATTCCTCTATATAGATCTTTAGTTATTGCTAGAGAAATCACCAGCAGGAGGAAGGAGTCTTAATTCTCCTGCATAAATCTTTAGTTATCACTAGAGGAGTCACCATCAGGAGGAAGAGGGTCCTGATTCCTCTTTATAGATCTTTAGTTATCACTAGAGGGATCACCAGCAGGAGGAAGAAGGTCCTAATTCCCTTATATAGATTTATAGTTATCACTAGTGGCTCACCAGCAGGAGGAAAGAGGGCCCGATTCCTCTATATAGATCTTTAGTTATCAAAAGAGGGGTCACCAGCAGGAGGAAGGGGGTCCTAAATGCCCTATATAGATATTTAGTGAAACCTCATTTAGAATACTGTGACAAGTTCTGGAGACCTAACTTACAAAAAGATATTGATAAGATAGAACGAGTCCAGAGACGGTAACAAAAATGATGAAAGGTGTGGGGGATAAAAAATATCAAGGGAGACTTCAGGAACTTCATTTGTACAGTCTGGAGGAAAGAAGGGAAACCTTTAAATACATCAAGGGGGTGAATAAGGTTCAAAAGAGCAGTATTTTCAATATGAAACCAAGATCAAGAACACGGGGACATTACCTCAAACTAGCTGGAGGAAAGTTCAAAACGAATTTAAGAAAGTATTACTTTACTGAAAGGATAGTTGATGCTTGGAACAAACTTTCAGCAGAAGTAGTGAGCCAGTCAACAGTAAGCGGTTTCAAACATGCTTGGGACAAACGTAGATCTATGTTCAGACAAAAAAAGTTAACGGAAAAAAAAAAATCACACACGCACAAAACGAAAAAAAACAAAAACACACAAAAAAATAGAAAACATGTATAAAAAAAAAAAACGGGCAGACTCGATGGACCACTTGGTCTTTTTTCTGCTGTCACTTTATTATGTCCATCAGCTCATCCCCCACAGTTATTACCTTTTGTTTCACTTGACCCACCCTCTTAGATTGTAAGCTCCAATGAATAGGGGCCTCCGATTCCTCTTGTACCAAATTGTATTGTAACTGTAATGTCTGCCTTCATTTTGTAAAGCACTGAGCAAACTGTTGGCGCGATATAAATCTTGTATAATAATAATGTTTCTATGTTTCTATATACAGTGTACTTACATTCATCAGTCCCTGCCCTCAAGGAGCTTGCAATCTAAGGCAATGACTTGATAAAAGCATTCAAAAAAGGAAATGGAACCTCTCCCTTCATCTCATACTCCTCTCTGTTCAAGAGCTGGAAGTTAAGTCTTCTGTATAATGTAGGTTCTATATTATGGAAGTTCCAACAGGCCTGAAATATTTTGCAGAGCACAGGGGCCAATGGCTCAAAACCTGCTGTATCTGCAAGCCATTGCATGTACTCCAAATGTTTTTTTCCAAGGCGGTGAAGATACTTTAAGGGTATCCCAGAATTCTGGGTTTTTAAGACTTCTTCACGGGATTCTGAAAGCATTTTCTCTGGAGGAGGTAGCTGGAATTTACCTCCCAGTACAGACAGAAAAAACTGTGCCTGGAAATGAAACAATGAGAAGGGAATCACAAATTTAACAGCTCCGATAAAGCCCAGAGTAGGGTAGCGAGCATGAAAGAGGTGCTTGTAGAGTGGAGGGAGATGACCCTGTTCCCCATTAGTTCCCACAATGTCTTCATCCTCCAACAAGTCCAGTCTAGAAAGGACTGATTTCACAGTAAGTGTTTCATTTACCTGAGGGTTTTCCTCATTTTTTTTAAACCCTTTTCCAGATTCCAATTCTATAAGTTCTTCTAAATTTTTTCTCTTCATCTTATCTCTCTGGTCTATCTTCTGGTTGTCCATCGTGTTACTGCCAGTCACCAAGAATGGGTAGGTATATTTATAACCAGTACAGAAAATCAAAGTGTCAGCCATTATTTCTGTCCCGTCTTCACAAATCAGACTATTTGCAGTAGCCCGCACAACTGGAGGCACAAATGAGAGGTTTGCTGGTGGGGTCCACTGTAATGGAGAACCCCCGTGGCTCAGACTGACATGCTTAGCATGTGGAGACAGCTCTAGGGATATATCAAATCCAGATGGTCCTGCACCCAGTACGACAACTGAATGGAAAGAGAAGACTTCTGGGTAGCGGTAATATTGGCTGTGCAACACTTGACCTGAAAAAAGTATGGGAACAAATTAATGACTGGTCACAAGTAAATTTTTATTATGTTCTTATAATTATCTATCCCAATTGTACAGTACAGGACACAAGCTGGATATAATTTGGAAATACAACCTCTGTGATGCTCAAAGACTCAACCTTCTTCTTGGCAAAGAAACCATGTAACAGGAAAGATGTTCGGCACAACATAAATCCTCAACAATAAAACCAACCAATCTTCGAATGCAAGTTTCACAGGGCCTTAATCACATGTAGCAATACCCACAGCTAAGAGGGCTGCTGGTATAGTTTTGGGCCTGTAGCGTACTGCTGTCAACCCCCAGACACTGGCTCTACCCTCCCCTGGCACAGCTATCAGCAGATGGGATTGTGAAGCCCACTAACTATAGAGACCACAATAAAACATACAGTCACAGTTAAAGATTGAATTACCTGGGCTGACCGTCTCCACCTGGAACAGTTAATACTCCACACAACGTGTTTGCTTAACCACAAAGTATTTTTACTAGATAGAAAATATCAGATTAGACAAATATGCATTTTCTTATGCAGAGCCCTGCAAAGTCAAATTGCGAAACATATAAAAGGTACTGAGTTATAACAATCTTATACACACTAAATGTCCTTGAATAAACTATGCTCGCGAGCTTCCCCCGCGTGGGCAATATGGCGCCCAGACAATGTCTCCGTGAGTTACAGTCAGGCCTGACTACTTTACACACAGTTACTCCAATGGAAAGAATCTTCGCTAGCAAACGGTGGTGCACTTCTGTACTTTGTAATCCAGGGGGGATTGGATAGTTAGCTGCTTGATGCTCTACTTTAGAATATGAAGTCACGGGCAATAGGAAGCACAACTCTAACTGCACAGTTTCTGCACATCACACTGTCCCCTGATGCGTAGTGTACTACTCTGGTGATGGTGGGCCCTAAGCAAAAGAACCTTGGGCCTAACAAACAGTCAAGAAATCCTGAGCAAGTGCTCTCTCACCCGACCAGGCCAGTCCGTTCAACTGACTTCAGTGGTTGGTGCTCCGGCACACGGTCTCACTACCGCCCGTAGTCTCCGATCCTTCAGACGACCCAAAGGGAGGTTGATAGATGAGTCGACTCTTGGACGCTTCCGAGAAAGTCAGCAGGCTCTTCCTTCTCGGACAGACAAGCTTCTCGGATATGCTAGGCCCAGGCTCCCAGGCCTAGACAAGAGCCACAGGCCCCAACACAGGTTCCTCTTGCTGGGCGGGTGATGTCCAAAGAGAACCCTGTGTTGCTCCTCCCCCCTTTAAATAGTCAGTCCCCAGCAGACCTTGCGCTGGGCGATGCATTGTGGATGTCCCGCTGTACGGTGGGTACAGTAGTCCACATAGTATCCACATCATTGCAGTCCAAATTCTCCCTGCACCACAAGTCCCACCATGCACTCTGTCCTTCTCTAATCAAACAGCGGCCGATTCATTGTCCAATAGAAATCCCGGGGAGATCTGGGTTCATATATATATATATTAGTCTTTAAAGTACACCATGAAGTGACACCCCGCTACACATTCCCCCCGCTTAAAATCTTTGGTTCCCAAAGATATCAACGAGTCAAAAAACGTAATTAGCATATGTATAAGTGATACAATTCACGATCACAAAGGAGCCCGGCAGGGGAATCTCCCACCAAACTTTGGAAGGGGGATTGTCCTGCCTACAGGTCACATTAATGGAAGTGGCCTGTCTAGTTGTGCCAGGGAGTGAGCTAGGGTTGCCCTCCACCAAATTTACAGCGGAGGAACCAGGCTTATCCACTGTCCTTCTTGCAGTGAAAACAGCTTCTTCAGAACATTCCCCCATTTGAGTATAAGTCAGTCTTTTTGGAGGGTGAATAATCCTTCTCTCTCTTTGTTCCATAGGGGCCGGTATATCGAAAGTGGCAGGTCCTGCCATTTCTATATCTCTTTCAATGACCTCCTCCACTGGGTCAGGTGTGCTTGATCCTGCTGCTTCAGGAACATCCAGATCAGGTGCAGGGAGACACAAGGGTTCTCTAGGGTCTTCTGCTTGAAAGAAATCCAAAGCATCTTCCCATTCCTCAGTGAGAGTAGCGAGTGGTATGAACTCAGGGGTCTCGGAATTTAGAGTGTCACTAGTAACAACTTTGGATGGCGAGGGAGACACTGTCATGGATTCCGGCACTTGAGATGACCATAACCAATCAAGTTCCATCTCCTCCTCCTCCTAACTAATCTCATCCTGGGTTCTGCCATCTCCTTCTCCTGACAGAGTCACCTGAGACCTGGTAATGGGTCTGGGGGTTTTGGAGGCTGAAAAGGACTCAGGAGAACCCGTGGTAAGAGGCAGACGGACCGCTTCAGAAAGAGGTAATAAGTGATTCCTATGCCATGTTTTTTATGGTCCTACACTTCCTTCTGGTTTGATCTGATACACTGGGGGCCTGGCAGTTGCTTACAGATTACGTATGGTTGTGATCTCCATTGGTCAGCCAACTTATGTTTTCCCGGGACACCTAGGTTCCGCAACAACACCCTGTCTCCTGGCTGTAGATCATGTATCCGGACCTTGAGGTCAGAGTTCCGCTTGTTCCTTGCTCCTCTTTGATCAGAAGTCGCCTGAGCCTTCTCGTATGCCAGCCTTAAACTTTGTCGAAGCCGATCTACATACCCCTTGTGGGAGGCTGCTGTGGCATGATCTAATGAAGTGCCAAAGGCCAAATCCACCGGTAACCGTGCTTCCCGCCCAAACATCAGTCTATATGGGGAATACCCAGTAGCATCACTGGTCGTAATATTGTAGGCATGCACAATAGCAGCTACATGCTTGCTCCAATGCTGTTTCTTTTCCGTACTCAATGTCCCCAACATATTTAACAGTGTCCGATTAAACCGTTCAGGCTGAGCATCCCCCTGTGGGTGGTATGGGGTGGTTCTGGTTTTCTTGATGCCCAGTGAGTCCAACAGCTTTCTTATCAGTCTACTTTCAAAATCCCTTCCCTGATCCGAGTGGAGGCGTTGAGGCAGTCCGTAATGCACAAAGAGCCTTTCAACAAGCACCTTGGCCACAGTTGAGGCTTTCTGGTCTTTGGTTGGGAATGCTTGAGCATATCTAGTGAAATTATCGGTTACCACCAGAACATTTCCATGTCCACTCAGATCAGGCTCCAGACAGAGGAAATCAATGCATACCAGATCCAAGGGCCCCTGACTTTGTAGGTGGCCCATTGGGGCAGCTTGATGAGGCAGGGTCTTTCTTTGTACACAACGTGCGCAAGAGTGACAGTATTCCTCCACTTCAACCCACATACAGGGCCAGTAGAACCTGTTCCTTATGAGCTGAAAGGTCCTCTCAGACCCCAGATGACCATGATCATCATGCAAAGCAGTCTTCCTGTGTTTCTCTGGGAGAAACAGTTGGCACTTATCCTCTAAATCATCAGAGGGACCCCTTCGGTAGACCACCCCTTGATGCATCTGCAACTGATCCCATTCCCTTCTTAGCAGGCAAGCCTCCCTTGAAGAGTCTTTCAGAAGTAGATCTGGGTTTTGGTTCTCCAATGCCTCGAACGCCAACCTCCCTAGAGGGTCTTGCAGCTGGTCTCTTCTCAGATCTTTCTTCGAAAGCTTGGACAGGTTCTCTTCTCCAATCTGGGTTACTTCGCAGTAGTATTTAGGCACTCTGACAACCGAGACCCCAATTTCTTCAGCTCTGGATCTGCCACTAGCCTGGAGTTCCGCACCCTGGCATAAGGCTCGCACACCCTCTGGGGCCAGCTCAGTCCATTCTTCCATAGGATCACCCAGGGTATGAGCTCTTCTGGATAAGGCATCTGCATCTCTATTTTCAGCCCCAGGCCTGTATTTCAGGCTGAACGTGAATCCTGAGAGGGCCGCCAGCCAACGGTGGCCCATAGCATCTAGTTTGGCGGTGGTCAGAAGGTAGGTGAGCGGGTTATTGTCTGTCTTAACCACAAACTCGGCCCCATACATGTAATCTCTCAGTCTATCCACCACAGCCCATTTCAAGGCCAGGAATCCCAGCTTGTGGGTGGAGTAGTTTTTTTCAGCTGGGGCCAAACTTCTGCTCACATAAGCAACAGGTCTCAGCTGGTCATCATGCTCTTGATACAACACTCCTCCCAGACCATCACGACTGGCATCCACATGTAACTCATACGGTTTCCTGGTATCCGCATAGGCCAAGACGGGGGCAGTAGTCAGGCTCTCCTTTAACCTGGCAAAAGCTTCTTCACATTTTATAGTCCACTGGTCTTCTATAGACTCCCCTGGTTTTCTGGGCCCTGAGTCATCTTCTTCTCCCTCAGTCTTCAGGAGTTCATTCAAAGGCTTAGCAATTTTGGCAAACGCCTCCACAAACCTTCTGTAGTAGGAGCAGAACCCCAGAAACGACCTAAGTTCAGTCACGGTAGTGGGCCTGGGCCAAGAGGTAACAGCCTCAAACTTTCCTGGTCCGTGGATACTCCTTCCGCAGACACAATGTGCCCCAGGTAATGAACTGAAGACTGGTAAAATTGTATTTTTTCCAAGGAAAGCTTGAGGCTTTCATCATGGAGTCTCTTCAAGACCTTCTCCAATCTTTCCTCATGTTCTTCTAGAGTCTTTCCGAACACGATGATGTCATCTAGATAGACCAATACTTCAATTAGGTCCCTGTTCCCTACTGTCTTCTCCATAAGTCGTTGAAAGGTGGCTGGGGCTCTCGACAAACCTTGAGGCATGCAATTGATTTCATAGAACCCCACAGGGGTAATGAAGGCTGTTTTCTCCCGAACTTCTGGGTGCATTGGAATCTGGTAATACCCGCTCTTCAAGTCCATCACACTGAACCACTTGGCCTCAGATAAACTCTGTAATGCATCCTCTATTCGGGGAGTGGTGTACTAATCAGATATTGTCCTTCTATTGAGGGTCCGATAGTCAATACACAGCCTCAGTGACAAATTTTTCTTCCTAACCACCACTATTGGGGAGGCGTATGGGCTCCTAGAGTCTTGGATAACGCCGGTTCTTTTGAGTTCTGCTAGTTGCTCACGCAGATCTTCCAAGTCGGCCAAGGGGACCCGCCGGACTCTTTCCCTAAAAGGCTTGTCCTCCTGCAGGCGAATCTTGTGGGTGGCACTTTTTGCGCACCCCACATCAAACTCATTCTTAGAAAAGATCTTCTGCCACCTGGCTAACTGGGTTTTGGCCCTCTCCTTCCAAGCCTGTGGTAGGGTCGTGTCTTCGAAACAGAGCTTCTCCACAGAAGCCTCTCCCTCCTTTTCCTTCTCCAAGTTCGATAGGGCAACCGGGGTGGCAGGATTCACTTGGCCCAACAACATTCTGGCTGGGATCTTCACAAGGGTGGCGGTGGTATTCCTGATGCTCACTGATATCCTGCCATTAGTCTTCTTCAGTGCCCTCAACGTAACCACTTCAGGGATTACTTCCAACCCTTGATGAGTATCCAGAGGATGTGGTTCTAGAACAACAAAGGGGCCAGGTTGCTCCCAAGTGAATTTTACAGTGGCCCTCAGACAGGTTACTTCTCTGGGCTGTAGTACCTTCTCCACCTTGTCTAGCTTCCAGATCTTTCCCACTCCTTCTTTTGGAGCCTTCTGTTCCAACACCAAGCGCTGATAGGCCCGGTGCAGCATAGGGTGAACTCTGGCTGTTGGAGTATCCGGTTCCTGGGCTACAGGTGTCAGTAGTCTCCTGACTAGGTCAGTGTTAGTCCCTATTATGAGGGAACTTTTGTTGGCTCCTGGAGGGCGAGGACAGACTACAGCCAATGTGTCGAAAATCTCAGCTTCCCCTGCTACTGAGGTGTCGAAGGCCAATTTAATTGGGAGGTACCCATCATACGGGAAGCTCTGGGTCCCAATGCCCCATATTTCCAAGTCTTCCAACTTCTGCAAGGGCAAATGTCTCAGATGTTTCTGGTAAAAGTCCCGGTACAGAAGGGTCACTTGAGCTCCTGTGTCAAGAAGGGCCTTCGTGTAGATTCCCTCTACTTGAATGGGGACCACTGGGGAGGGTCCCACCAGTTTAACAGGGAATTTCTTTGGAGAAGTCTCCCTACTGGATTCCATAGTTTGAGCTTTCTCTATCTTCTTCTTTTTCAGTCTTTCCCTGGATCTTAGTCCTTGTTGGGCCTGGTATGCATTGATCTCCTGCCAAGCTTTGTATTTGGACCTAGGGTGGGAAGTATCAGATTTGTTGTGTGGGGAATTATTCTTCCTTTTCGGCTTCCCCTGGTCTCTGAGTTGGCTGGAACTGATGGGCACCCGGTTGACTCCTTCACTGGGGCCCTCTGAAGTTTTCCGCCGGTTTGCTGCATTAGACTGGGGTTTTCTTCGGGCTGGGGCACACCTGCTTGTAGTGCCCGATCCCTGCACAGTTGAAACAAGCTTCTTCATCTTCTTCATCTTTGTTCTGTTGGTAGATGGGTGTTGAGGCATTTCGAATCATTTCTTCCTTGACTTCTTCTTTCTTGGTAGCTCCTGAATTTTTTTCCATTAAGGAAGTCAGCCTCTTCATTTCTCACCACTCGCACAAGGTCTGGATAACTTAAGGACATGACTCCTCCGGTAGTTTTCAGATGGAGCCAGACGGGGTCAGAGCGCAGTGCCCCCCTTAAAATCTGTTGCATCCTGGATCGGTCTATGGCCTGCGGTACCATCCCTTTCTTCAGGACTATCTGACAGAGCATCTTATTCAACCTCCGAACATACTCAGACAAACGTTCTCCTAGCTGCTGGAGAGTATGCTCAAACTGGTAAATTAAGTCAGTAACTTTCTCCAACTGGCCAAACTCCTCCTGCAGCATAGCTAAGTAATCATAGGAAGTACAAGTGGCATTGCTAAACCTTAGATTCTTCACAGCTTCTGCAGCGGCTCCCTTCAAGCTTTCGATAATGCGCTGTTTGTTTTGGGCTTCCGGCAGTTCCCAACCTTCCACAGTCTGCATTGCTTGTTCTATCCATGTATCAAAGTCCTCTTCCCCAAGCGGCACAGGTTGTTTGCCTGAGAAAGTCCTCAGCTTCCGGTATCCAGTCTCCACACACACACCGTGTTGCTCTTTTGGCACTTTGTCACAAGGTCCCCTAAAGCGTTGAGGAATTCAGGGCCTATAGTGGTCAGGGGTACCGGGGAGATTGTTGTTTCTTTGGGAAGCTTTCCCCGATCAGTTTCAGGGACCTCTTGTTTTATAGTCTTTGCATGTGCTAGATAATACTTCTTCCCATCCTTGGACTTTACACTCTGGCCTTTGAAGCTCTCAGGTATCTTGTCTCTCCATTCCACTAATGCGTAGGTACAGGCGTTTCCCTCCTCCGGCCTAAGGTCAACTACCCATGCCTTCCTGCTCGGGGATAGTAACTTCATGAGCCTGTCAACATCGCCCTCTTTCCAGCTTTCTCCGGGAAGTTCGATAGCCACAGTCGCGTCTGGAAAAGCGCCTGCTGATGCGCACCACTGAGCCACAGTGAAGGGATCCATGCCGGCACTTCTGGCAGGGCTTGATTGCAGCGTACAGGATCCCGGACGAGCCCCCATGTGTAGCAATACCCCCAACTAAGAGGGCTGCTTGTATAGTTTTGGGCCTGTAGCGTACTGCTGTCAACCCCCAGACACTGGTTCTACCCTCCCTTGGCACAGCTATCAGCAGATGGGATTGTGAAGCTCACTAACTATAGAGACCACAATAAAACATACAGTCACAGTTAAAGATTGAATTACCTGGGCTGACCGTCTCCACCTGGAACAGGTAATACTCCACACAACGTGGTTGCTTAACCACAAAGTATTTTTACTAGATAGAAAATATCAGATTAGACAAATATGCATTTTCTTATGCGGAGCCCTGCAAAGTCAAATTGCGAAACATATAAAAGGTACTGAGTTATAACAATCTTATACACACTAAATGTCCTTGAATAAACTATGCTCGCGAGCTTCCCCCTCGTGGGCAATATGGCGCCCAGACAATGTCTCCGTGAGTTACAGTCAGGCCTGACTACTTTACACACAGTTACTCCAATGTAAAGAATCTTCGCTAGCAACGGTGGTGCACTTCTGTACTTTGTAATCCAAGTTGGATTGGATAGTTAGCTGCTTAATGCTCTACTTTAGAATATGAAGTCACAGGCAATAGGAAGCACAACTCTAACTGCACAGTTTCTGCACATCACACTGTCCCCTGATGCATAGTGTACTACTCTGGTGACGGTGGGCCCTAAGCAAAAGGACCTTGGGCCTAACAAACAGTCAAGAAATCCTGAGCAAGTGCTCTCTCACCCGACCGGGCCAGTCCGTTCAACTGACTTCAGTGGTTGGTGCTCCGGCACACGGTCTCACTACCGCCCGTAGTCTCCGATCCTTCAGACGACCCAAAGGGAGGTTGATAGATGAGTCGACTCTTGGACGCTTCCGAGAAAGTCAGCAGGCTCCCCAGAGGTAGGCTCTTCCTTCTCGGACAGACAAGCTTCTCGGATAGGCTAGGCCCAGGCTCCCCGGCCTAGACAAGAGCCACAGGCCCCAACACAGGTTCCTCTTGCTGGGCGGGCGATGTCCAAAGAGAACCCTGTGTTGCTCCTCTCCCCTTTAAATAGTCAGTCCCCAGCAGACCTTGTGCTGGGTGATGCATTGTGGATGTCCCGCTGCATGGTGGGTACAGTAGTCCACATAGTATCCACAACATTGGAGTCCAAATTCTCCCTGCACCACAAGTCCCACCATGCACTCTGTCCTTCTCTAATCAAACAGCGGCCGATGCATTGTCTTATAGAAATCCCGGGGAGATCTGGGTTCATATATATATATATATATATATATATATATTAGTCTTTAAAGTACACCATGAAGTGACACCCCACTACACATATTTTTATGGACAAGCCCACCCCATTTCCTTGTCAAATATATTTATTGAATACACCATTTTAAGTACATACATTGGTTATTTATGCAAGGATACAGATAATGACGTTTACATAAAGTTTTTTTTTTAAATAAATAATGGATAACATAGAATATTTAAAGAGAATTAATTAGATCTTCACTAACTAGATAGCCGGTGAGTAGCATAGTATACATGACTACTGTGCCTTAAAGTATAATTAAACTACAGTCATATTAACTACATGAGTTGTGACCTAACAACTTAAAATTATTGTAGGGAAGAACAATATATCTATAATAAATAGGGAGAGTAAAGAAAAGAAAAGAGTAGCGAGAGAGAGAGAGCAAGTCCACAAGGGCGATCCAAGAAGCAGTACGATGCGTAATGATTACCATTTCTTAGGTATATGGGGTTTGCATTGAAGCGATTAATCAGCTACCATGGCAGAAGGACCTCATCATTGAAATCCGGAGGTAAATAGTGTTTCTTTCTCGTACATCACGGGACACAGAGCGACATAGTCATTACTAATGGGTTATATAGATACCTTCAGGTGCTGGCACTGGCAACTTCCAAAACCGGAAGTACCCTCCCCTATATAAGCCCCTCCCATCCGGGAGCACCTCAGTTTTTTGCCAGTGTCTAAGGTGTTGGCCAAGAAGAAACATGTGTTTTTCACTGAGCTTGCGTACAGGTTCTTTTGGGCCTCAGTAAGCTATTCCGGATCCGACCAAAAAAGCTTCATAGCTAAACGGTCGGTACCCGGGCCTTGCAGAGAAGAGCAAGGTTTTGCCTGTAATGCTTCTCTTAGGAGAGCTGGACCCTGGGATCCAGAGCTCTGGTCATACCCACGACCAAGATGTTTTCTGTGCAGGGTGCTATACAGGTCCAGGGGAGTGGAATCCTTGGGAACCCGGTCCCTGAAGGTTTGATTACAATGCCTGCCGTGATAGGTGAAGTTTGGGCTTCTGTGGACCAAACAGAGTCCTGCGGCGAGGAAAAGGTAAGTGGGGGCCCTCGGGAACTTGGTTCTATTGAGGGACCCCCAAGCCTATTTTGTCTTTCTGCCTGTTACCTAAGGTATTCCCGCTAATATTCTGTGTATGCCTGTTACTACTGAGAAAATGTAAAAATTTTAATAGTAGGCAAGAAAAAAAAAAAATGTAAGACCGCGGTACCTGTGTTAGACACTAGAGGCCGCTATGGTTCTTTTTCTTGTAATGTGGATTTTTTTCTTCCAGAATCAAATCCAGGCAGTTGGTATGTTCTCTCCTGGGAAGCTGTCTCCTCTGCCCTGTTGCTGCGCTCATCCATCCCCGGGCCCTGCGGCAAAGGGACCCTGGCTCCCATCTAGCTCCTTATTATTTTCAAAAAAGGCGCCGAAGGCGCACGTGCCCGCGCGCGTGCGCGTGCACGCGCCTCTATTCATAGAGGCGATCTGGGAAAGGGGCGGAGCTGGTGGATGACGCTCAGGTGTGCGCCGCGGCGCTACTGCGCATGTGCGGGCGTCCAGCGTGTTTTAAAGCACATTATAGCTGGCTATTGAAGTGCACAGACAGAGCTAGCAACAGTATAAAGGCACACAGAGGCGGTTGATGCAGGCATCCCCTAGAAAGGCACTTTAGTAGACACCAACTGTGATATAGCAGCAATTGTGCTAGACTATTCTCAGTAAAAGTGGTGTATTACGGCTGGAATACCTCAGCTTTAGGCTTAGGAATATGCCGTCCAGAAGCTCTGGAACTGAATCTTCCAGGAAGCGAAGGGGGTCTCATCGGGCTCTGAGGATCTTGGGCATGCTTCTGCTGCACCAGTCTCCCCTGAAGTTCAGAGGTAAGTGACCGTAGAGACCCCGCAGGGGTACTTGGTACTATGGCTGTCCTCAGTTCACCTGCTCCTGTGTATGTAACAGAGGAGGTTTTTTTCCTCAGCTCTGGGAGGATTAGAGAGAGATTGTCAACATTGATCACTGCCTCCCTGTCAGGGAAAGCACGCCCAATCTCCGTCTCCTCCTTCAGAGTGCCTGTTAGCAGAGCAACAGTCCCATACAGGGATCGACCTGCCTGAAGGGGATCAGGATGAGGTTGATTCTGTTATAGAGGAATCAACAGTGGGGGAACCTTTTCTCAGCATCTCAAGCTGAAAGATTATGGGTTCAGTCTCTGACTAACATGGTCCGATCAGCATTTAAAAATGCACCTTGCGGAACCATCAACCACTACTGTATCCTCGTTGGGGTCGCTAGAAGCCCCCAGACTGTCTGTTCTTTTCCACTTCACCCTTTACTGAAAGGGCTTATTTACCAGGATTGGGAACGTCCTGAGAAAATATTTATTCCCCCAAGAGATTTCCGGTGGTCTATCCCATGGAGGATAAGTTCATCAAAAAAATGGAAGGTCCCTACAGTGGACGCAGCCATCTCTTGTATGTATAAATCGCTGACATGTCCAGTGGATAATGTCCAAATGTTCAAGAACCCAATAGATAAAAGATTGGAGTCCTTATGAAAGTCTGCTTCTTTCTACAGCAAGTTTGGTGACACAACCAGCAGTAGCAGCTATTGGGGTCTGCTAAGCAGTGAAGGATCAGTTGAAACAGGTCTTGAGGGACTTGACAGATCAGCAGGCCTTGCCCTAGCTGATCTACCTAGAGCCTTAGGCTTTGCGGTTGACGCCATAAAGGATTCAGTCCATCAGGCCTCCCGCCTTACGCTGTCTATAGTACATATGCGTAGGCTTCTATGGCTCAAAAACTGGTCTGCTGAAGCTCCCTGTAAAGAATGGCTGGTTAGCGTCCCATTTCATGGTGAACGCTTATTCAGGGAAAACCTGGACAAATATATCCAGAAAATTTCCAGCGGTAAAAATACGCTCTTGCCGGTTAAAAACAGAGTTAGAGGTCCCTCTTTAAGAGGCCTGCTTCTCCAGTCCCTGGGGCATCGGCTGTGTAACAGTTCCGACGGCCTCCTCGGTCATTTCCCGGGGGTAAAAAACAGGGACAATAGCAGGGTAATGAGAAACCCTGGGTCAGGGGAGGTACAAAACCTCCCCCAAAGTTAAATTCATTGAAGGGTTGCCCCCACTCAGTCGGGTGGGGGGGAGGACTCCAATTGTTCGCAAGAGACCTGGCAGGACACGATCAAGACAGATAGGTGCTCTCCGCAGTATGTCTGGGATACAGTTTGGAGTTAAAAGACTCTCCTCCTTCCCATTTTTGAGGTCAAACGTGCCAAGGGATCCCCGGAAGAGAGAGTCCCTCCTGTTGGCACTAGAACAACTATTGCTCCAAGGAGTAATTATGGAGGTTCCCCTGGAAGAATGAGGGTTCGGGTTTTACTCAAACCTCTTTACAGTCCCGAAGCAAACGCGGACGGGAGGCCCATATTTATTCTAAAAGGGCTATACAAATTCCTGTATATCAGGACTTTCCGATGGAGTCGATCCGATCGGTGGCCACTGCCCTACAAGGGGAGGATTGGTTAGCCGCGATCGACATCAAAGATGCTTATTTGCACATTCCCATCTTTCCAGTCCACCAAAAATTTCTACGCTTTGCAGTAGAAGGGCGCCATTTTCAGTTCAGAGCCTTACCCTTCGGTTTGGCCACAGCACCACGAGTGTTTACAAAAATTCTGGCCCTTTATTGGCCAATCTAAGAACACAAGGTGTAATGATAATGGCATATCTAGATGACTTGTTGCTGATAGACCACTCAGTGAAAAAACTAGACGTGGACGTTCACAAGACAGTCAAGTATCTGAAATCTCACGGTTGGATTATCAACCGAGACAAGTCAGCCCTAAAAACCAGTCAAAAGTCTGGAATACTTGGGGCTAAGGTTGGATTCAGGCCAGAGAAAAATATTCTTGCCTCGAGGAAAGGTGTTGTCTTTGAAAGATTTGATCCACTTAGTGGGTACAAAAAAGACAGCCGTCCATACGCCTGTGCATGAGGCTGCTGGGAAAAATGGTGGCATCATTCGAAGCAGTACCCTACGGTCAATTCCATTCAAGGAATTTGCAAGGGGCCATACTGTCAGCCTGGAACAAAAAAGTTCAGGCCCTAGACTTACAATGTCCTTGTCCCCTTCCGTTCGCAAGAGCCTCCGTTGGTGGTTGGTTCCCCAGAATCTGGAAAAAGGGAAATCCTTCAGTCCGATTTCTTGGAAGGTGGTCACTACAAATGCCAGCCTTATAGGCTGGGGAGCAGTACTGGAGCAATAGTCTCTCCAGGGCAGATGGTCGGATGCAGAAAAGGCCCTGCCCATCAATCTCTTAGAGATACGAGCAGCCCGGTATGCCCTAGTAGCATGGACATCCAAACTCCAAGGGTCCCCTGTCAGAATTCAATCAGACAATGCCACAGCAGTGGCATATATCAATCATCAGGGGGGCACCAGGAGTCGTGCAGCCCAGAGGGAAGTAAATTACATCCTGAAATGGGCAGAAAGATATGTCCCAGCCATATCTGCGGTATTCATTCCAGGAGTGGAGAATTGGAAGGCGGACTTTCTAAGTTGCCAGCAATTATGCCCAGAGGAAGGGTCCCTTCACCCCGAGGTTTTCTGGACAATATGTCAGCGGTGGGGAACATCGGATGTAGATCTTCTAGCATCCAGATTCAACGCAAAGGTGGACAGGTTTGTCTCTCGGACAAGGGATCCCCTAGCTTGCGGCTCGGATGCCCTAGTGTTCCCTTGGGATCAGTTCAAGCTGATATATGCATTCACACCGCCACAATGGTTACCTCGATTACTCCGCAGAATCAGGGTAGAAAAGAAACCAGTGATTCTGGTGGCTCCAGCGTGGCCCCGAAGAGCGTGGTACGTGGAGATTGTAAAATGTCAGTGGGGAGTCCTTGGACTCTCCCACATCGTCCGGACCTGCTTTCGCAAGGACCGATATACCACCCTTCCTTACCAGCCCTAGGTTTGACGGCCTGGCTATTGAAGCCCACATTCTAAAAAAGAGAGGGCTCTCTAATTCTGTGGTATCTACCATGATCAATGCCAGGAAGCCGGTATCCAGGCAGATCTACTATAGAATCTGGAAGGCGTACATCGCCTGGTGTGAAGCCAAGAAATGGCATCCACGTAAGTACGTAATAGGTAGGAGTCTGGACTTCCTACAATGGGCTGTAGATAGGAAGCTTGCCTTGAGTACTATCAAGGGTCAGATTTCGGCCTTGTCAATATTTTTTCAAAGGCCCTTGGCTTCGCATTCACTAGTCAAAGCCTTTATACAAGGAGTGATGCGTATTAGTCCTCCGGTTAATATTCCCATATGTCCATGGGATCTAAACTTGGTTCTGTCGGTTCTACAGAAACAACCATTTGAACCATTACAGCATATTTCTTTGGTTGTTCTCACCAGGAAATTGATTTTTCTAGTAGCCATTTGTTCGGCTAAAAGAGTGTCGGAATTAGCAGCTATGTCCTGTAAGGAGCCGTATCTGGTTATCCATAAGGATAGAGTAGTGTTACGCCCTCATCCAGCCTTTCTTCCTAAGGTGGTATCGAGGTTTCATTTGAACCAAGATGTGGTTCTTCCTTCTTTTTTCCCCAAACCTACTTCGGTAGAGGAAAAGTTATTGCATTCTTTGGATGTAGTAAGAGCAGTTAAAGCTTATCTAAAAGCCACTGCTCAGATTCGCAGAACGGATACTTTGTTTATTCTGCCGGAAGGCCCCAGAAGGGGTCAGGCAGCGTCAAAATCTACTTTAGCCAAGTGGATTCGACAGGTCATAATACAAGCCTATGGCTTGAGAAGGAGACCGCCTCCGTTCAAAGTTAGAGCGCACTCCACGAGAGCAGTTGGAACTTCATGGTCAGTGCATCACCAGGCCTCCCTGGCACAAATCTGTAAGGCCGCAACATGGTCTTCAGTACACACGTTTACTAGGTTCTACCAGGTGGACGTTAGAAGTCAGGAGGATGTCGCCTTTGGGCGCAGTGTGTTGCAGGCCGCAAAAGATCCTCATGTCTGATAGCGCTCAGCTTATGTATGGTGTATCCCCCCCCTCGTTGGGCATTGCTTTAGGACATCCCATTAGTAATGACTATGTCGCTCTGTGTCCCGTGATGTACGAGAAAGAAAATAGGATTTTTATAACAGCTTACCTGTAAAATCCTTTTCTTGGAGTACATCACGGGACACAGAGCTCCCACCCCTCTTTTGGGGACACTTATTGCTTTGCTACAAAACTGAGGTGCTCCCGGATGGGAGGGGCTTATATAGGGGAGGGTACTTCCGGTTTTGGAAGTTGCCAGTGCCAGCACCTGAAGGTATCTATATAACCCATTAGTAATGACTATGTCGCTCTGTGTCCCGTGATGTACTCCAAGAAAAGGATTTTACAGGTAAGCTGTTATAAAAATCCTATTTTTATCCAAGTTTTTTGAATTTTGGGATTTGGTCCCGTCAGTGGTTATCATTTTGGCGTGTGACATTGTGGTGTTCATTCTATGAATTGTTTCTGCCAACCCCATAGTTGGGGATTTCCATGCTTTGGCTATTGTTTGTTTTGCTGCAGTTAGAAGTGGAATAAAAAGATTAAATTGAAAAAATTTTAAGCATTCCGGTTTTAGATTAAGTAGTGCCGTAAACAGGTCTAGTTGTATCTGTTGTTGGAACATTTTAGAGGCCATTGCAAAGATTTCTTTCCAGAAAGATTGCACTATCGGACACGTCCACCATACATGCAAGTGAGTGCCCAAATCTGAACAGCCCCTAAAGCAAAGAGCTGAATGTGTAGGCGCAAACTTGGCCACTCTAGCAGGTACAAGATACCACTGCATCAGGACCTTGTAATTTGTTTCCATCGCCGTGACATTGGGCGCCTACCCTATTTCTACACCCTGCTCTGTGAATACCCTCACTAATAACAAACCAGGTGCAGAGCAACTGTGGCAAAAACTCAAGCAAATATTAACCCTACTGGAGGCCTGTAAACATTCAAACCACTCAACACCGCTCTTTGCTTCTGAACAGATAAAATAGGCAATTTATGATGATTGGGTTAATCCTGAAAAAGATTTTTAACCCCTCCAAGAATAATGCTGAGCTATATTCGATGGAAAAAGAGTTCACAAAAAATGGACTGTTCTGGTAGTAGACCCTGCCATCTCAGACCTAAATAAACATTTTACTGTACCTATAGAATATGCTGCTTTATCTAACCACCTCCCGCCCGGGAGCCGAGGTATAGACCAGGGTTCTCCAAACTACGGCCCTCCAGCTATTGCGAAACGACACGTCCCATGAGGCATTGTAAAACTCTGACATTCACAGACATGACTAGGCATGATGGGAATTGTGGTTCCTGAACAACTGGAGGGCCATAGCAGGGCCGATCCTAGGGTCGCAGGCACCTGGGTGCAGAAATATTTCTGGTGCCCCCACATGGGCGTGGTCATCCTACTAACTCCTCCCCTTTACAATGTTTCTGTGGCAACGACTCAAACACAGAAATGTTCCCCTAAGGAGTCTTTGTTACCCTGGGATCCTCCCATAATCTCTTAACAATAAACAAAATACAGAAAGAGAGTACTCTAATGGGACCTGGAGGGGGGTCTCACTAATGGACACAGAGAGGGCTTCTGTTAGAGAGTCTGTTAGAAAGAGCCCCCAGACATACTGCAGACACACTACAGAAGATGGTCAGAGACTGCAGACATGATACAAGAGATGGTCAGAGACAGCAATCATAGTACAGGAGATGGTCAGAGACTGCAGACATAATACAGAAGGTGGTCAGAGACTGCAGACATGATACAAGAAATGGACATAGACTGCAGACATGATAAAAGAAATGGTCAGAGACTGTGAAAATGATACAAGAGACCAACGCATCAAATGCAGCCTACCATTTCCCACCTAATGCAGCCTTATCAGTGCCCATAAAATGCAGCCTACCAGTTCCCACCAAATACAGCCTCATCCGTGCCCATCAAATGCAGCCTCATCAGTGCCCACCAATTGCAGCCTACCAGTGCCCACCAACTGTAGCCTGCCAGTTCCCACCAACTGCAGCCTGCCAGTGCCCACCAAATGCAGCTTATCAATACCCACCAAATGCAGCCTACCAGTGCCTACCAAATGCAGCCTATCAGCCTGCAAGTGCCCACCAAATGCAGCTTATCAGCGCCCACCAAATGCAGCTTATCAGTGCCCACCAAATGCAGCTTATCAGTGCCCACCAAATGCAGCTTATCAGTGCCCACCAAATGCAGCTTGCCAGTGCCTACCAGTGCCCACCAAATGCAGCCTGCCAGTGCCCACCAAATGCAGCCTGCCAGTGCCCACCAAATGCAGCCCTTCCAGTGCCCACCAATTGCAGCCTACCAGTGCCCCTGGATCACACAGAAGGGCAACGATCTCTTGCTGTCACGGAGCTTGAATTTGAATCTGCCAGGTGGTCACTGTAACAAAGTCCTGCCTCCTAGACCAGCTCGCTGCTCCTATGATACACATCACAATGAATTTCACTGCATTGGATTAGTGTTTCATCTATTACAGGAGCCGGTCTAGGAGACGGGACTTTGTTACAGCGCTGCCCAGGGGCAGACTGACAACTCATGGAGCCCCCAGGCAATAGGAAATCATGGCCCCCAAGGTTTAAAGATGGTTGTCAGGTCACCATACCCTCTACACTCCTCTCCTGTACATATTGCCCAATGTCATACCCTTCGCACTCCTCTCCTGTACATACTGCCAACTGTTATACCCCCACACTCCTTTCCTGCACATACTGCCCACTGGGCCACTGTCATACCCTCCACACTATGACAGAGGGCAGTATGTACAGGAGAGGAGTGTGAAGGGTATGACAGTGGCAGTATATACAGGAGAGGAATGTGGAGGGTATGGCATTGGCAGTATACACAAAAGAGGCGTGTGGAGGGTATGACAGTGGGCAGTATGTACAGGAGAGGAGTGTGGAGGGTCTGACAGTGGCAGTATATACAGTAGAGGCGTGTGGAGGGTATGACAGTGGGCACTATGTACAGGAGAGGAGTGTGGAAAGTATGACAGTGTGTAGTATGTACAGGAGAGGAGTGTGGAAAGTATGACAGTGGGTAGTATGTATAGGAGAGGAGTGTGGAAAGTATGACAGTGGGTAGTATGTACAGGAGAGGAGTGTGGAAAGTATGACAGTGGCAGTAAAAACAGGAGAGGAGTGTGGAGGGTATGACAGTGGCAGTATGTACAGGAGTGGAGTGTGGAGGGTATGACAGTGGCAGTATATACAGGAAAGGCGTGTGGAGGGTATGACAGTGGGCAGTATGTACAGGAGAAGAGTGGCAGTATATAGAGTAGAGGAGTGGGGAGGGGATGACTGCATGCAGGAGGGAAGTGCAGATGGTATGAAGGCAGTTGTGGGGGGATGTCTTTTAGTTAGGGAGATATTTATTTTAGGCCACTTTCAGACTGAGGTGCTGGGCGCTTTAGTGGTAAAGCTTCGCTAGTTTTAGCGGTTCTTTTTCCGTAGTTTTAGCTGCGCTTTTCGGCCACTAGCGGGGCGCTTTTAACCCCCGCTAGCGGCCGGAAAAGGGTTAAAACGGCCCGCAAAGCGCCGCTCCTGAAGCGCGTTGCAGGTCCTTAGGCAGTGCTGGCTATTGATTTCTAAGGATGAGCTCCGGCGTGTTCGCATAGAACACGTGCAGAGCCCGCCAGGAAGTCGGCACCACGCTGCGCTAACAGGGAGACATTTCCCGATCTCTGCAGCCGAGCATCGGAAAATGTCTTCCTGTCTGTGATTAGCGCATCGCGGTGCCGACTTCCTGGCGGGCTCTGCACGTGTTCTATGCGAACACGCCGGAGCTCATCCTTATTGATTTCAATGGCAGGGGCGTTTTGGGAGCGGTGTATTCACCGCTCCTAAACCACCCCAAAGATGCTGCTTGCAGGACTTTTTTCCTGTCCTGCAAATGCACTGCCCCAGTGTGAAAACACTCCGGCTTTCACACTGGGGCTGCAGAAGAGGCAGTTTACAGGCGCTTTTCAGGCTCTATTTTTAGTGCAAAAACGCCTGTAAAATGCCTCAGTGTGAAAGTGGTCTAAGTGCCAGTGTCTGAGGGGTGAATATGGAGGGGTGATGGGAAGGTAGGGAATGCATGGGGACTGTTCTGGCTCTCGTTGGTATTCTTGCTGGAAGCGTAAAGGGCGCACATTCTCAGTACAGAAATGTTTGCATTTATATAAGCATACAGCCAGCGGAAAGTGACTATGGACTATTATTTTATTTATAGAGTGTTAAGATAGGTGGCAAGTTTTGGGTTGCACTGTTTTTGGATAACACATGGTTTAATAGGATGGTCATAATAAATGAAGTTCACATTAACTGGACAGAGCAATTGGGGTTTGTTTATATAGAGAGGGCTGCATGTTAGTTTGGGAAATGTCTGCCAGCTCTGGGGGGTTTCTGCTGGCTCTAATCTCCATCCCCCGCCAGTCTTTTCCAGTTCTCCTTGTCACCTAGGAGTAGGACCCTTTAGTGCAAAACAAACCCTCCTAGCAGAAACTTTGCAGCTTATCTCCCCAGACTTCCCCCAGAACAGCTCAGCTCACCTTCCTGCAGTGTGCTCTGCCTCCTGATTCTCCCAGCACAAGGCACTGCTGTTGGGAGGGGGCGGGGGGGGGATGTGAAGCAGAGATCACACAGCGAGTACAGGACAATACGGGGGAAGACACACACCAGGATCGGAGCTTCTAACTACTGTACATACATCGCTGGACAGTGTATGGAATTAGAAGCAATAACTGCTGTCCCCACAGTGGCAAGTAAGCTGACCTGAATGCTCAGTCCACCCCTGTCGCCGCCAGAACACCGGGCATTTCAGAGAAAAGCACACAAGGAGAGGAGGCGGGAGGGGAGCACTCTGGCACTTCAGCGCCCACCCCCCCTGCGGCGCTTGGGTGCAGTGCACCCTATCTAGGACCGGCCCTGGGCCATAGTTTGAAGACCCCTGGACTATAGACAAATGATGGTGGACCGGGTGATCTCATGTTCTGGGACGATGTCATATAACGTCGCCCGAGTCTCACCGTGCTTGTGTGCACCCGCGTCCCCTGGACACGGTGCGACCCCATTCTTGGTGAAGAGCCAATGACTAGGCTCTTTACCCATGTAATCAGCTGTGTCCAATCACAGCTGATCACATGACAACAAGGAAATGCCGGTTATCGGCTCTCCTCGTCTCACACTGACAGAGTGTGAGCAGAGAAGAGCCGATCAGTAACAGCCCCAACAGTGCCCATCAGTGATGCCAGTCAGTGCCCATCAGTGATGCCAATCTGTGCCCATCAGTTATGCCAATTTGTGCCCATCAGTAATGCCAATCTGTGTCCATCAGTGATGCAAATCAGTGCTGCCTTTCAGTGCCCCTCCGTGCCTGCTCATCAGTGCCGTCCATCAGTGCTACCTATCATTGACCATAAGTGCCGCCTATCAGTGAAGGAGAAAAATTACTTATTTACAAAAATTTCTGACAGAAACAAAGAAAACCTTTTTTTCAATTTTTTTGGGCTTTTTTAATTTTGTTTAGCAAGAAATAAAAAATCCAGTGGTTTTTAAATACCACCAAATGACCACGCAATTGTCATTCAAAGTGTGACAGCGCTAAAAGCTGAAAATTGGCCTGGGCAGGAAGGGGTAAAAGTGCCCAGTATTGAAGCGGTTAAAGGAGAAGTACAGCCAAAGCCCATTTGGCTGTACTTCACCTGTGGATCACAGGAGTGCAGTCCGTTCTGCACCCCTGTGACCCATTTTTAGCAGGCTGAAGCCTACTGTCGACTGACGTCACAGAGCTGGTCCAGGCTGGGGAAAGATTATTACCATATGGTCAGGATCCACCCACATGCCTGGACTGTTAACTGGCTCAGCCTCTCAGCGAGTCGCTGAGAGCCTGAGCTGGTCGCTCCCTCCCCCTCCACAGCCCAGTGCTCCAGTGAGTACGGGGGGGGGGCAGAGCAGAGAGCCGGCAACTGACAGTCACCAGCTCTCTGCTCAGGGAGCACTGAGAACCAAGCAAGGATCGGTGTTTGATTTCTCAGTTTTTAGTGTTAGAGTTGGCAGGGGACAGATGCTGCATCCACCTAGGTAAGTATGATTCTGAAAAAAAAACAACCTAATACTTCTCTTTTAAGGATTCTGTGCTGAAAAATATGAAATGCTCTTAAAGGTTCCCCTTTACTCTCAGGCCCTACTCGCTACAATTTCCTTTTGTCAAACCACAGCTAATTGGAATGGGGCAATGAACAACTAACAGGATCCCATCTTCCAGCATTAAATTTGCGCCCATCTTCATCACAGCAGGCAGCCAGAGGAGGGGAGGAGACCCGCCCACCCGAGCGCCGAGCAGGGATCTCATACTGATGTGGCGCAGCGGCATTGTAATTCCCGCCTTCTGGAGCTTTGCAGCGCCTATGATGGATGTCACATGTCCCGCGGTCCGGGCATTGGACCAGTGGGACGTCCATCATAGGCGCTGCAGGCTCCAGAAGGCGGGACCTGCTATGTTACTTGGCCACACTCAGCCGCACTCAGCGGCGCTCAGAAGGGTACTCTTCACCTCTTCTTCCCACCACTGATCATTGGAGACATCTGAGAGAGAGGGGGCCCCTTCCACAGCAAGAGTTTGCAGCTGCACCACAGGGACTGGTGAGAGAGCTCATTGCCCACCATTCTTGCTGTTAACTGTCACTGGAGACAGGATATTAAGTCTATTACAATCATACTGCACCTGTGCCATGCCTATTTAGCATCTATATCACATCCATACCGCATCTATACTGCAACTATACCAACTCTATACCACATTATACCAAACTTTTACCGCACCTGAACCACATCCACCCTTGCACCTGTGCTAAGACTATATTGTACCTACACTGTTATTAAGTGTACTGATGCTTTTAAAGGGCCCCAACAATAGCCGGTAGAGGAACATCTCAAAGGACTGCCCCTTCCGTAATAATTATCCTGCAAGCCTCTTTGTTCCCTTGCCCCCCTCGGCTACCAATCCCCTTTTCTTTTGGCCAGTGTATACTCAGACACTCTAGGACTAACATCGCTGCCATAAAATGCTCTCTGGCAGTATAGTTCCAGCACTCTGTAAATTAAGCTTTATTACTGCCCACCACTACATTTTAGGTGGCCTTGCTACTGTTTATCCTGATCTGGATGCCAAGTCTCATCTTATCCCTAGTCCTTATTACTAATCAGTCTGTATGCTAAATTGTGTTATTGCCTTTGTTAAATCAGTTTTTATGCTTGCCTCTTTACCCACCATATTGGGTGACAACATATTAGTTTTACAAACTGGTTCAGTGCCTGTTTTATTGGACATTGTAGTATTAAAGGTGAATAGGGATGAGCCAAACACCCCCTGGTTCGGTTCACACCAGAACTTGCGAACAGGCAAAAAATCATATGTGCTAATTTTAAAGGCTTATGTGCATGTTATTGCCATAAAAGTGTGTGGGGACCTGGGACCTGCCCCAGGGGACATGTATTATTGCAAAAAAAGTTTTAAAAACTGCAGTTTTTCAGGAGCAGTGATTTTAAGAATGCTTAAAGTGAAACAATAAAAATGAAATATTCCTTTAAATATCATACCTGGGGGGGTGCCCTTAGTCTGCCTGTAAATTAGCGCATCTTTCCCGTGTGAATAACAGTACCACAGCAAAATTACATTTCTAAAGGAAAAAATTTGATTTAAAACTGTTTGTGGCTGTAATGTATTGTTGGGTCCCAGAAATATAGATAAAAATCATTAAAAAAAACTGCATGGGTTCCCCCCCCCCCCCCAGCCCATTACCAGGCCCTTTGGGTCTGGTATGAATATTAACCACTTAAGCCCCGGAACATTTGGTAGCTAGAGACCAGAGGTGATTTCAGAATTTTTCACTGCGCTGCTTTAACTGTAAATTGTGCGGACATGCAATGTTGTACCCAAACGAAATTTGCGTCCTTTTCTTCCCACAAATAGAGCTTTCTTTTAATGGTATTTGATTGCCTCTGCGATTTTTATTTTTTGCGATATAAACGGAAAAAGACCAAAAATTTTGAAAAAAAATGATATTTTCTACTTTTTGTTATAAGAAAAATCGAATAAACTCAATTTTAGTCATACATTTAGGCCAAAATGTATTCAGCCATATGTCTTTAGTAAAAAAAAATGTCAATAAGCGTATATTTATTGGTTTGCGCAAAAGTTATAGCGTTTACAAACTAGGGTACATTTTCTGGAATTTACACAGCTTTAAATTTATGACTGCCTATCTCATTTCTTGAGGTGCTAAAATGGCAGGGCAGTACAAAACCCCCCAAATGACCCCATTTTGGAAAGTAGACACCCCAAGGAAATTGCTGTGAGGCATGTTGAGCCCATTGAATATATTTTTTTGTCCCAAGTGATTGAATAATGACAAAAAAAAAAATACAAAAAGTTGTCACTAAATGATATATTGCTCACACATGCCATGGTTATATGTGGAATTGCACCCCAAAATACATTCTGCTGCTTCTCCTGAGTACGGGGATACCACATGTGTGGGACTTTTTGGGAGCCTAGCCGCGTACGGGGCCCCAAAAACCAAGCACCGCCTTCAGGATTTCTAAGGGCGTAAATTTTTGATTTCACTCCTCACTACCTATCACAGTTTTGAAGGCCATAAAATGCCCAAATAGCACAAAACCCCCCCAAATGACCCCATTTTGGAAAGTAGACACCCCAAGCTATTTACTGAGAGGCATGTTTAGTCCATGGAATATTTTATATTTTGCCACAAGTTGCGGGAATATGACAAACTTTTTTTTTTTTTGCACAAAGTTGTCACTAAATGATATATTGCTCACACATGCCATGGGCATATGTGAAATTACACCCCAAAATACATTCTGCTGCTTCTCCTGAGTACGGGGATACCACATGTGTGGGACTTTTTGGGAGCCTAGCCGCGTACGGGACCCCAAAAACCAAGCATCGCCTTCAGGATTTCTAAGGGCACAAATTTTTGATTTCACTCCTCACTACCTATCACAGTTTTGAAGGCCATAAAATGCCAAGATAGCCCAAAACCCCCACAAATGACCCTATTTTGGAAAGTAGACACCCCAAGCTATTTGCTGAGAGGCATGGTGAGTATTTTACAGCTCTCATTTGTTTTTGAAAATGAAGAAAGACATTTTTTTTTTCTTTTTTCAATTTTCAAAACTTTGTGCCAAAAAGCGAGATCTGCAAAATACTCAACATACCACTCAGCAAATAGCTTGGGGTGTCTACTTTCCAAAATGGGGTCATTTGGGGGGGTTTTGTGCCACCTGGGCATTCCATGGCCTCCGAAACTGTGATAGGCAGTGAGGAGTGAAATCAAAAATTTACACCCATAGAAATCCTGAAGGCGGTGCTTGGTTTTCGGGGTCCCGTACGCGGCTAGGCTCCCAAAAAGTCTCACACATGTGGTATCCCCGTACTCAGGAGAAGAAACAGAATGTATTTTGGGGTGCAATTCCACATATAACCATGGCGCAATATATAATTTAGTGACAACTTTTTGTACATTTTTTTTTTTCTTTTTGTCATTATTCAATCACTTGGGACAAAAAAAAAAATATTCAATGGGCTCAACATGCCTCTCAGCAAATAGCTTGAGGTGTCTACTTTCCAAAATGGGGTCATTTGGGGGGGTTTTGAACTGTCCTGGCATTTTATGCACAACATTAGGAAGCTTATGTCACACGTCATCCACTCTTCTAACCACTTGAAGACAAAGCCCTTTCTGACACTTTTTGTTTACATGAAAACATTTTTTTTTTGCAAGAAAATTATGTTGAACCCCCAAACATTATATATTTTTTTAAAGCAAAGGCCCTACAGATTAAAATAGCGGGTGTTGCATTTTTTTTCACACAGTATTTGCGCAGCGATTTTTCAAACGCATTTTTTGGGGGAAAAACACACTTTTTTTATTTTTAATGCACTAAAAAACACTATATTGCCCAAATGTTTGATGAAATAAAAAAGATGATCTTAGGCCGAGTACATGGATACCAAACACGACATGCTTTAAAATTGCGCACAAACGCGCAGCGGCGACAAACTACATTCATTTTTAAAAGCATTTAAAAGCCTTTACAGGTTACCACGTTAGATTTACAGAGGAGGTCTACTGCTAAAATTGCTGCCCTCGATCTGACCTTCGCGGTGATACCTCACATGCATGATGCAATTGCTGTTTACATATGACGCTAGACCGACGCTTGCGTTCGCCTTTGCGCAAGAGCAGGGGGGGACAGCGGTGCTTTTTTTTTTTATTATTATTTATTTTGCTTTTTTATTTTATTTTTAAACTGTTCCTTCCATATTTTTTTTGTACCATTTTTATTGTTATCTCAGGGAATGTAAATATCCCTTATGATAGCAATAAGTAGTGACAGGTACTCTTTTTTTGAAAAAAATTGGGGGGTTAGACCCTAGATCTTTCCTCTGCCCTCAAAGCATCTGACCACACCAAGATCGGTGTGATAAAATGCTTTCCCAATTTCCCAATGGCGCTGTTTATATCCGGGGGGGGTACATTCCCTCCCACTGCTTGTAAAAGCAGTCTAGAGGCTAATTATCTGCTAGAATTGCTTTTACATGAAAGCCGGCCACTGGCTGAAAAGAATGATACCAAGATGATACCTAAACCCGCAGGCATCATTCTGGTATAAACATTCAAAGTCCAGCAACATACCAGTACGTTGCTGGTCCTTGTTGGACATGTATTGTAATCTTTTTTTTCATGCAGCCTGTTGGCTGAACGAAAAAAAGAGATTGATCGGTGGGTATGCCCACCATTAGAATACCTCCCTTCATCCACTCACTTCTAATGATGGGCATATATGCCGAAGCATGGGGGCATCCTCCCGCAAAAAAGTTATGCCGCGTACACACGGTCGGACTTTTCCACGGGCAAGCCTTCGTCGGAATTTCTACCGTATATACGCGGCATTAGGAGCAAAATCGCTCCTCCGCCCCTGCTGCCCCCATGCTTCGGCATATATGCTCTTTTTTTAAATGTGGTGGTGAAATCACCTCCTACAGCGTTGGAATCACGGCTTTATGTATCGTGGGAGCAAACGCTGTTGCTGTCAAGATAAATAAATCCGCGATGCAACTGAATGGCGTACCTGCTAAGAAAATGATGGTTAACATTAAAACAAAGTAACATTACAGTACAACAGTAAGACCTTACCATACCATACCTGCAAAGCAAATACCAAAACAAAACCTAGTAAAAAATAAAAACATTTTTTAACGCAACCTGTGCCTAAAATATATATATGCCGAAGCATGGGGGCATCCTCCCGCAAAAAAGTTATGCCGCGTACACACGGTCGGACTTTTCCACGGGCAAGCCTCCGTCGGAATTTCGACCGTATGTACGCGGCATTAGGAGCAAAATCGCTCCTCCGCCCCTGCTGCCCCCATGCTTCGGCATATATGCTCTTTTTTTTAACTGTGGTGGTGAAATCACCTCCTACAGCACTGGAGTCACGGCTTTATGTATCGTGGGAGCAAACGCTGTTGCTGTCAAGATAAATAGATCCGCGCTGCAACTGAATGGCGTACCTGAAAAAAAAAATACATACCTGAAAAGCAAGCATGATAAAACATTGCAGAATAGAATACAGTAAAAAAGAGCAGAACAATAGAGGAGAAAATAGAGAGAGAGAGAGAGAACAATAAAACGACAACTATTTTTGTTTTTTTTATTTTATATTTTTTTTGTGTTTTACGTTTTTTTTTTTTCTTTTTTACACTTTTTTTTGTAACTTTAACAACTGTAATGGTTCGGGTCTCTCAAAATGTAATGGCATCTTGGGAGACCCTGTGTAAGTGTGTCCTAGTCTGTGAAATGCTGTACCCTACGCTAAAACTTCACTTTTGAGTGGTAGCGTTCAAAACATTCACCAAGGCAAAGACCAGGTTTGTCAGGACAGAGTGGACAAAAAACACGGGTGTCACGCCTAAATCCGCGCTTGCTACAGACACGACATCTTTTTTGGGGGGTTCGTTGGGTAGGGGTACTCGGGAGGGCATACGGATAATGCCTCTCATGCAGCCGGCTTACTGCATTTGGTTGGGAATGGTGAGGTGCAGAACCGCCTGGATACAGGAGTTCTGTGACTATCTCATCCTGGAATTTTAGAAGAGATAACTTCCCGCCTGAAGCTCTGTATAGCACATGAGCGTTCAGCAAAGCCAATTGGAATAAGGATAGAGACACTTTTTTGTACCAGCGTCTCGCCTTACGGTCAATTAGATACGGCGCCAACAACTGGTCGTTGAGGTCCACCCCTCCCATATTTTGGTTATATTCGTGGACACAGAGGGGTTTCTCCACAACACCAGTCGCCGTACGAATTTGGACTGTCATGTCTGCATGAAAGGAGGTAAGAAGGAAAACATTTTTATTGTCCCTCCACTTCATAGCGAGCAAGTTATTACACTTCAAGCAGGCTCTCTCCCCCAGCCTAAGACGGGCATCTACAAGCCGCTGGGGAAAGCCCCGGCGATTAGGTCGCACGGTGCCACATGCTCCAATCTGATGATCAAACAAGTGACTAAACAGTGGCACGCTCGTGTAATAATTGTCCACATACAAGTGGTACCCCTTTCCGAATAAGGGTGACACCAAGTTCCACACTATCTTGCCAGCGCTCCCTATGTAATCCGGGCAGTTGACTGACTCAACCTGACTATCTTTTCCCTCATAAACCGTGAAGTTCAATACATAGCCTGTTGCCCTGTCACAGAACTTGTAGAGCTTGACCCCGTATCTGGCACGCTTGCTGGGAAGGGACTGCTTGAAAGACAAGCGGCCAGAAAATTTTATCAGGGACTCATCAACGCAGACAACTTGATCGGGAATAAACAAGGCTGCAAAACGTTCGTTGAAGTGGTTTATGAGGGGCCGAATTTTATAGAGCCGGTCGTATTCAGGGTCCCCACGTGGACGACAAAGTTCATTGTCGTTGAAGTGCATGAACCGCAAAATCTGCTCGTATCGTGTCCTGGGCATGGAGGCAGAGAACACGGGCATGTGGTCAATTGGGTGCGTGGATCAATAAGCACGCAATGACGGGAATTTATGTGTGCCCATGTTGAGGGAAAGGCCCAGAAAGGTCTTAAAGTTGGAAACCGTAATTGGTTTCCAATCTTTGGCAATTTTAGGCAACTGGGGGTTAGCGGCGATGAATTGACCAGCATACAAATTACTCTGGTCCACAATAGATCTATAGAGATCTTCCGTGAAAAACAGCGAATAAAAGTCAATTGGCATAAAATCAGCTGTTTCCACCTGAATACCGGGTTGGGCAGTGAATGGGGGAAGTACGGGTTCTGCAGAAGTGGTGGGGACCCAATCAGGATAGGCGAATTCTGCAGGAAGGGCACTATGGGCACGACGGGCCTGCCTTTGTCTTCTTGGTGGCAGCGGGACACTACTTGTGCTTGCCACCTCGCCAGCTTGAACTGCACTTATGGGACTCGCCACGTCACCACGTGATACTGCAGTGCTGGATGTACGCCCAGGCTGTACTAGGCCGCTGGTGCTTGCCAATTCACCAGAAGGAATAGCGGCGCTAGTACTACTCTGCTCCATGATACGAGAGACCTGCGGTTCTTGCTCCTCAACAACCTCAGAAGATCGGGATCGGGTACGCCTGACCTTAGCAGGGACCTCAACTTCGTCGTCAGAGCTATCTGACGTGGGGCCGCTGACGTCACTGTCTTCTACGGGAAGATATTCTGAGCCTGAATCTGACAGATGCATGACCTCCTCTTCACTATCTGTCATGCTCAGAATCTCGTAGGCCTCTTTACTAGTGTACCTTCGTCTTACCATTTTGGGCTCTAAATTTAGGGGTACACTAGTAAGATTCACAGGTAAAAAAAGCATCTGACTGTCACCAAATGTATCAAACGCTACCAAAAAAACTGTTAGCGATCGCAGGGATCAGGACTGTCTCTGCGAACGCTGCAGTTATGTGTGTTGTGTTTGGTAAGTGACAGTGATCGATCGATACTGCACTTGGGTGGGCTGGGCTGGGCTGGGCTGAGCGGAGGGGCTAAACGCAGGTGCTAGCAGGTATCTGGGATGATCCCGCTAACACTGCATTTTTGGGAACCCTAAACCGCTGGGGACGCTAGTATAGATCTGATCAGATACTATACCACTAAGGGAGGTGTATGCTTTGCGTGTGGGTGTTAGCGTTACTGGCACTAACCTGACGCTGCCTGGGGCGACGCAGACCCTCTCTGGCACTAAAACCTAATTGATATCAGCTGCCGGGCGATCAGGGGGTTAAACCTTTATTGGGTTATATACGGCGGGTGCCCTGATGCTATAAAAAGCAAACTAACCAACCAGCGTCACCTGTAACCTTTATATGGTGATCACTGGTGAAAGGGTTAACTAGGGGCAATCAGGGAGTTAAAACCTTTATTAGGTTAAATATGGGGGTACCCGACGCTATATAAAAACCTGACGGGTTACCTAAATAACTAAATAACTAACTAGGTAACCAGTGTCACCAGTGACGCTTATACGGTGATCACTGGTGAAAGGGTTAACTCTAGGGGCAATCAGGGGGTTAAAATAATATATGGGGGTACCTGACGCTAATAAAAACCTGCGGCGAACCTAAAAATAATTAACTGGCTATCTAGGGCACCAGCAACAAGAAAAAAGCGATCGGAAAAACGATCGCTTAGTGACGCTGGCGTTAGGGGGTGAAAGGGTTACCTGGGGGGCGATCAAGGGGTTAAACCTTTATTAGGGGGGGTTAGGGGGCTACCCTGGACCTAAAGGGGCCTAATCCTAACTGCCCTGCAACTTTTTACAGTCACAAATGACACTGATTGCAGTGATCAGTAAAAAAAATGATCACTGCAAACGGTGCACTGTGACTGGGGGTACTGGGGGGTGATCTGGGGGGTGATCTGGGGGTGACTGGGGGGTTATTTGTGTGCCTACGTGTACTATTGTCAGTGGGCTGTTGGTGCACTTACTATGTGATGTCTTCTCTCCTCGCGCCGGATCGAAAAGACCGACACGAGGAGAGATGACATCACTTCCTCTGCCTGTGTTTACATTACACAGGCAGGGTAAGCTCTCTCATTCGCCGGGAGTGATCGAGAGGGGGTGGCCGGAATCGAACGGCCGTCCCCTCATGCCGGATCGCTCCCGAACACTTAACCACCGCTCACTGTACAGAAGGGGGGTCCGATCGGACCCCCCAACTATACAAAGGCGATCACGTAGATCTACGTGATTCTGCCTGTCGGTGCCATTCTGCCGACGTATAATTACAGTGGGCGGTTGTTAAGTGGTTAAGGGGAACCCCGCACCAAAATTAAAAAAAAATTGCGTGGGGTCCCCCCAAAATCTACACCAAGCCCTTCAGGTCTGGTATGGATATTAAGGGGAACCCTGCGCCAAAATGTAAAAAAAATGGTGTGGGGGGGTCCCCCCAAAATCCATACCAGACCCTTATCCGAGCACGCCACCGGGCAACTGTACCAGGTCACATGCCCTCAACATGGGGAGGGTGTTTTGGGATCCCCCAAAACACCTTGTCCCCATGTTGAAGGGGATAAGGGCCTCTTTCTCACAACCCTTGCAGGGTGGTTGTGGGGGTCTGTGGGGCTTATCGGAATCTGGAATTGTACCCCTACACATTCACCAAAAAAAGTGTCAAAAAAGTAAAAATGACAGCAGACAGTTTGAGCCAATTCCTTTATTAAAAAAAATGTCCATTCATCTTTGATCACAGCGCCGACAACCCGAGAAAAAAAAATGGACAAACTCTGCCTCGATGGGAGACTCCCACCAACTGCATCCTTTTCGCTTTGACAGCTCTTATATAGCTGAGGGCGGGTCCACCTGGTGACGTAAGTGGGTGACATCACCCCCTTCTGACATCATGTGATGTCACGTAACGTCAGAGGGGGCGATGTCACCCGTTTACGTCATCGGGTGGCTCTGCCCTCAGCTATATAACAGCTGTCAAAACTAAAAGGCTGCAGTCAGCAGGAGCCTCCCATCGAGGCAGAGTTTTTCCGTTTTTTTTTCTCGGGTTGTCGGCGCTATGATCGAAGGTGAATGGACATTTTTTTTTATAAAGGAATTGGCCCAAACTGTTTGCTGTCATTTTAACTTTTTGACACTTTTTGGTGAATGTGTAGGGGTACAATTCCAGATTCCAAAAAGCCCCCCGCCCGCAGACCCCCACAACCACCGGGCAAGGGTTGTGGTGAAGAGGCCCTTGTCCCCAAAATACCCTCCCCATTTTGAGGACATGTGGCCCGGTACGGTTCAGGAGGGGGGCCCTCTCTCGTACCCCCTTTTCCTGCGGCCTGCCAGGTTGGGTCTGGTATAGATTTTGGGGGGACCCCCAAGCCATTTTATTTTTTATTTTGGTGTGGGGTTCCCCTTAAAATCCATACCAGCTCTGAAGGGACATTTTTTTTGGGGGGGTTCCCCTTAATAACCATACCAGACCCAACCTTTACAAATGTAATTTTGCTGTTCTCATTCATAAAACTATGTACAGCCGCTATGTAAGCAGCCTTACATAGTGTGAGGTGTGGACTCAGCCCCCTGAGCCATGATTGGCCAAAGGCACCCTGTCTTTGGCCAATCATGGCTCTCACAGCAGAGCGTGCTGTGATTTGCCAAAGCATGCAGGTCAGGTGCATGCTTTGGCCAATCAGCAGCCGTCAATGCACTGCTATCTCGCAGTGCATTGACAGTCTCGCCGTTCATTATGGGGAGCTTGAATTTCCCGCGAATGCCCCATAATGTTCTAAATTCGGTGAACGGGTGAACATCAGGCTTATCCCTAAAGGTGAAGTATAGTCAAAGCTATTTTGGTCCTACTCCTCCTCCTCCTGCACTTTGTTATGCACTCCTGTGACCTGTTTTCAGCTAAAGCCTGCTGTCGGCTGACGTCGCTCAGCCCATGCTTGAAGGAAAGAAAATTACATAATCTTTAGGCTGCCTAAAGCTAGCCATAGATGAATTGAATCTCAGCCGGTTCGGCAGGGACCAACTGAGATTCGATTCATCTATCGGCAGGCTGGTTTGCTTGATCCATCAATCGACTTCAGTCCAGCCAGTCTGTGGGATTTTTTGCTTGCGAATAATGCCGGCAGGCTAAGGCCGCTAGCAGTATTTATTGTGTTCTACCAGCAGGGAAGGCTCTCCGCCTGCAGAATACAATAGCACTGTGGGAGGGATTCCCCCATCTACACTGACTGCGTTGATAGGGGAGTCAAACGATTTTCTTTCCTGCAACCCATGGTTGCAGGAAAGAAAATTGCATCATCTATTGCTTGCTTAAGATTTGGAACTTCTGAATAATATTTGTATGGTTCTCTGTTCACTCCTGCCCTGGTTACACTAATGCCCCATGCCTTCCACCCCTGTTTTTTTTTTTGTATGGTGGGGAAGGGGGGAGGTCACAGGGGCAGGAAGTGAGAGAAGTGAGGGAAAATATCCCCAATGAGCAGACAGCAATAAAAACGTGATTGAAATTCTAAGTTTTAACAACCTTGTACTCCATCTTTACCCAAATAAACTGCTTTATTTCACCAACTATCCTTGTCCTTGAACCTGATTAGAATTTGATTTTCTCACCTTGAAACTGCTCCAACCCTTCAATGTCTGGCAAAAATGGATGGGAGTAGTGTCTACAGAATAAGAGAAAAGGAGGTGTCAGGTTTATTGAGTAATGCATTTTTATACATTTTTTTGGATAGTGTAGGCAATGGTTAAAGCTGATATCCAGTCCGCCCTATTCCCCCCACCACCCCCTCTAACTGGCATTATAAAAAAAATGCCCCCCTAAAGCCATGGTCACATGATGTCCCAATCCCAAGTCTTCTTTATACTTTTCACAGGAGATGGGATCCTTCTTTGGGTGTCCATGTCACCACCTGCTTGAAGTGGACGCTTCCCTTTTGGCTGTTAAGTGGTGGGGTCCTCTTAGGATCCATAAGAGGAGTTTACAGTGGTGACTCCAGTGTCAGGAGACTGATAGGTCAACACTCAGCAGTGGCAGGGGCTACTTTTGGATGTGTGAACGCTGTCCAGAAGCACTAGATACCTTTTTTTTTTCTCAGCCCTGCTCCCCAGCCACCTAGGCAAAAATTATGTCTTCTCTTCTTTAAAGCCTCCTGGGATATTAGCGTCACATATTCCAGGAGGTTGCAGGAGCAGAAACACACAACGGCCAGGGGGAGCTGCCACATATTATCAGGGGCTGGCTTCCTGAACCCAGAAAAGGCAATCAGGCTCCTGATGAGGTCACAGAAGAAGATGGGCACGTAGGTACTGAGCTGTTGCACCTGAGCAGTGGAGTTCAGCAAGATTAATAGGACAGGTGAGTATGTGAATCCAGGACAAATCTGGATAACAGGTAAGGGGGACTATAGAAAAGTTGGGGGGGGTGCGAGAGTAAAATTCCTCTTTAAGTACTTGAATGTATACTCCCTGTACACAAATGAAGGCACTGAGTGATATAGAGGTTGGATGATTCGTCAGCGACAAGCGTGAAAAGGCTCTGCAGGCCATAGACAGTGCAAATTTCTTTCCTGCAACAAAAGAAGTTTGCACGATTCCCCCATCAACACAGATCCCTCCTGCCAAGCAATTGTCCGCTCCCGCAGGCAGGGAACGCTGTCCCTGCTAGGAGGAGGCCGAAAATATTGCTAGCGTTTATAGCAGCCCATAGCAATAATCACAAGTGAATCCGGTGTCTTGCCGAGAAAGGTCCCCCTGCGGATTATGCCCCCCCTGTACTGCGCAGGCGCGGCACTTGCCTCCGAAAATAGCCGAACATGTACAGCTGAGAGTCAGCTCTAGATGGCACCTGCGCACACCAAATTGTGCTACACTTCTGACATCCAGGCTCTTTCCTTACTATCCCCGTGGACATGGAGGATGTTAAAAAAAGAGCCAGGAGGCCGAGCGAAGCGAGGACATGAGGCCGACTGGCCACTTACAGCGAGGTCCACGCAGGCGCCGTCTAGAGCTGACTCTCAGCTCTACATGTTCGGCTATTTTCGGAGGCTCATTCAGGTTCCTACTGCGCAAGCACCGCGCCTGCACAGTACAGGGGGGGGGCATAATCCGCCAGGGGGACCTTTCTCGGCAGAACACCGGCATGCTGGTTGTACACAAGTTGATTGATCAATCAACTTGGTATGTTCATCCTGCCCACACAAGGTTTGAATTTCGTTTGGTTCCTGCTAAACCTGCTGAGTTTCGAACTGTCTATGGCCGGACTTAAGTTTTTGAAACCTAAATAAAGAGAGAAGAGGGATGAGAAATCCATACATAGGTTGGGGCATCTAGAGGATTTCTGTTTCTTACCCCACACAGACCATGATGGCATCGAACTGTTCTGTCACAGGATCACCATTGTCCAGAGTTTGGAAGGTCACATCCCAGGAAATCTCTGAGTTATTCCCTTCCCCGAGTACAGGAGTGACCGACACCACCCGGGTATTAAACTGCAAAGCACAAAAGGACAGAGGCTTGAAGAGTACCCAGACCAAAAATCAAAATCAAAAATGTAATATATTAAGTACATACAATCAATCACTCCATCTGTACAGGAGCAATGGTGTCACCCTAGGTAGGTCTTTTCTTTTTGGGTGTACACCAAAAAAAAATCTTTAGTTGTAGTGTTGTACAATTCAACATCTGGTGGGTTTTTATAGTTCACAGAAAAAAACAGGATCCATAACCCCCATAACCTGTGTCATTGTTATTTTATTTTATTCTTGGGGGAGCCTTATGCAATTCCTAGTTGTAACAATATACCAAATAAATTATATCTCTATCACATTTTTTTCTGGTTTTGGATAGTGAGTGTAAAGGATTAAACTGCTGTAAGGGTTCTATTGCTGTTTGTGCCTCTGGTAGGGAGATTCTTCCTCCCCATCTGTCTTAATAGTCACTGTCATCAGGACATAAAGTGATGGAAAATACAAAAATCTTACTGATATCACCTAAACAGGAAGTCAGGAGGAATTTTTTTATGGGTACACCTCTTAGACAATTGTCTGAACAATGCTCTATATTTACTATACATACACATTAATAATGACATACCTGAACACTGCTCCATATTTACTATAGATACTCATTGATGATGACATGCCTAAACACTGCCCCAAATTTACTAGAGATACTCATTAATGACGACATGCCTAAACACTGCCCCAAATTTACTATAGATACTCATTAATGACGACATGCCTCAACACAAATCCATATTTACTATATATAGCGATACCCTCAGTTTAAGAGGGCTGCTTGTTTGTTTTGGGCCTTGTAATGCACCGCTGTCAACCTCTGGCAATCGGCTCTAACCTCTCGTGACACAGTTAGGAAAGGGGAAAAGGTGTGTAGCGGGGGTCTAAATTTAGGGGGATACACCTGGGTGGTAGTATGACCCAGGTGTGTGTAAATCATAGAGGATTTGGACCACTTTCAGTCGTGGAGGACTTTGGTGGTATACTATTCTCCCTGGCCTGGGGTGGCGGTGTTCCCACAGGTCGAGGTAGAATCACTGCCGCAGTGCTGTCCTTTTTGTCCCGTTCCGGCGGTGGTACAGCGAGGGGCGGAGAACCTGCTGTGGCGTCACGGGAGGAGATAAAGGGGAGAGACGCCCTCGCCACGAGGTCTTCTACATCCGGCGCCCAGGCACCTTAGGCCTGGGTGCGGTCGGTCCGGAGTTCCGGGCCAGGCGCCCATGGTCTGGTCGGAGCAGTGTTGGCGTCCATCTCAGGCACCTTAAGCCTGGGGTGAGGTACTACACCGGAGGCCTGGGGCCCAGTAACTTCGACTGGGCTCCGCAAGGGTGGATGAGTCCGAGGGACCCTGAGGTGGATGGGGCCCATGTCTGAGGTGAGGAGGCCAGAGAGGTTACCCGTCTGAAGAGTCCGGAGCAGCATCAACCCGGTGATGGAGGGGCCTCTGGTAACTCCCTTGGAGGGACATCTTCCCCCTGACAGGGGCCGTAACGCAGCGAAGGTACTCCATTTATGTTCTTCCGAGTCGCTGGTAGAGACTCATACGTTTCAAGTTCCTCTCTCTAGCTAATGGCTATAGTAACCGCTGGTGAAATCACAGTGGCTTAGTTTATCATTAGAACAGTGCCTCGACCTGCTCACCCCACCGTATTGAACTGTTTATGGATCTCAACTAATTGGCGAACAAAGAACTGTTTATTGTGTGTGTTACAATAAAAGAAGTGTTCGATCCTTATCGGTGTGTGGAACTCTGGTTCATGGGAGTGAAGGGGAGTGTCAGCACAGCAGGACTTAGTTGTGAACAAAAACACACAGGCCCGAGAAGAATACTTGGTACTGGCCTTCACCTCACCTGCTACAATGGGGAGGACATGGGCCGTAGCGCATCTCACCCTCACCTACAACATACCCCTAGACAGAGAAAAAGGGGTGAGTCCGCTACACATGGGGGCTCTTGAGTCCGGGATGATGTGTGTTTTAACCATGGAACTGAGAACGGCTGTGTTTGAACTTTGCTGCCCGGAGGAGTTCCGAGTGGGTCGGCCATGTGATCGGCCAGAGTGCATCCCTGCTCAAAGTCGTGGACATGACTCTAAGACGGGAAAGGCCCATGCAGAAGAGGGAGAAGTCCAGCTGTGTGACGTACTACATGTGGGGGCTTTTACTGCACTGCGCCATGAGGCACCCCATAACTGCGCAGTTAGTGGGTGGAGACTGGTGGAAGCCCGCGAAAAAGTGCAAGTTGTGGGAGGAGTCTGGCCATGTGAGGAGATACACGTGGGGACTTCGGCGCGTGGTCAGTGCGTGATGGAGCAGCAGATAGTCGGGATGGCCTCAAGCTCCCCGTGGATTCCGGTTCCCTACCCCACGAAGATGACTGCTTTTGCTGCTCCCCTTACAGACACGGGGATAAGACTTAGACCCCGAGGGCAGTTGGCTCTGTACACTTGCAGAGACACGGAGGCCCTCGGTGTGATATGTCCCGGATGCTCGGGACTGGTGGTCAACCTGAAGCCATTCAGGCGTTGCGAGGCATGCAAGCAGTTCCTATTCGAGGTGGAGACATCCACAGCAAGGCCCCGGGCCCTTCGCCTCAACTGCCTCACAGGTACCGCTACTCCGGAAGGGGAGATCCAGGCCTTTGCGGAGGTCCCCGTACGCACTGACCAGGGCGATGTGACTGCCCAACCAGAGACTGAGAAAGAGAAATCCGAGGATGCTGCTTCGGTCACCACAGATTCCCTGCTCCCACCTCCGAAGAGGAAAGTCGGTCTGGTACAGGCCTCCTGTGGTCGTGGTCGAGCTTCACCCCGCCGCTTGCCTGGCCTGGATGGCGCCGGTAGAGAGAAAAGTCCTGGACATCCCAGTTCTACGAAAGGTCAAGGTGAGCCAGGGGCTGGGACTGTGGTGGTGGTTGGAGGTGTCGGGGGTCCACAGCCGGTGGAGCCCGCTAGGGAGGGTAGTTCCACGTCTACTAGGGACTACCTCCCTGCAGAGATGCATGACACCTCCTAGAATCGCTGTCGGACTGTGGAGAGGATAGTGAAATAGATGAACTTTTTCACCGCAAGGGCTGGGACAAAATGCCATTGCCTGTGTTACGTACACCACGGGATTCGCCCATGTCCACGGGAGACAGCACGCCCCGGGCGGAAGCCCCGGAGCTCACGAGGAAGCCTAGTCCTTTGCTTGTCATTCCGCTACCTGCAGCATCATCCGTTCCGGTGGCAGGGACACAGCGCGCATCACTACGGGCACCAAGATTCAAACCAACGGAGGTAGTGAAAGTACCTCGGCATCCAGAGGCCCTTGTTCCGCCAGGAGAAGGTGAGCAGGCCACAATGCCTCCTTTGGCCTGACTGCAGCGGCTATTCTGCCAGAGGGTCGCCCGCGAGTACGGATGGGAATATCCTTACTTGCCTCGGGACTTGCTTTTTGAGGTCGAAGTCCTGAGACAGAGATGGTACGATGAGTTTGGGAGAAGCTTAAAGTGCTGCATGCCCGTTGGTACTTGTCCTGTTCATCATCAGTGTCCAAACAATTCAGAGACTGTAGAGCAGAATGGATGTGGGGCCGCCATATCCACGCAGACAAGGTGCTTATCTGCCGGAAGGATGGAGAGGACATTGATTATTCAGTGGAAGTCTTTGATAAGCACCTGAAGCCCCTGTTCTTGCCGCGCCCGAAATTTTATTTGTAAGGAGAAAAAAAAAACTCCCCTGTATGTTCTTCTGTTGTTGAACTTTCTGGAAGTGTTTTACCAGAATATCAGAACTGGGCCCTAGTTTTTTATTTGGGCTTTTCTACTCTTTGGAGGAATGAGAGCTGTTTTGTTTTGTTCTCTCTTTCTTCATATATCAGAGACACAGACTTTGGGGTAGAATCAGAGTAGGGACGCAGGAAGAGGGAAGGTTGCCTGGAAGATTTCACTAAGTGTCATTACCGCGGCACTGTCACCAGGTGGCAGTGTTGCGCAACGGCTGTTTTTTTTTTTTTTTTACATTTGCATCACCTTACTCATTGGAGCGAATGGGTCCCAAGGCTGATGGACCCATTCATTCCAAATTAACACAAATGTGTCAGGATGTTGTATTTTGTTTCCCTTCTGCAGGAGATTCATCTGTCAAGACTGCTGAGTGTGGGGTGGTTCTTAGACAGTAATGGGAGGGATTGTATATGTGTAAATGTTCAGATGATTTTATTGAAAAGTTTTATTATTTCATGTTCCCTTTCCCTTGAGCAGGTCTTGGCACAATTGGGATTCAAATTTTGAGGGATGGCCTCTGGGGTCAGGCTTATGTTACCACTTTTTGGAAGACATGGGTTTGCACCAGACGCTGGGTCCAGCGTCAAATTACTAGGGGGAGAGTGTAGCAGGGGTCTAAATTTAGGGGGATACACCTGGGTGGTAGTATGACCCAGGTGTGTGTAAATCATAGAGGATTTGGACCACTTTCAGTCGTGGAGGACTTTGGTGGTGTACTATTCTCCCTGGCCTGGGGTGGCGGTGTTCCCACAGGTCGAGGTAGAATCACTGCCGCAGTGCTGTCCTTTTTGTCCCGTTCCGGCGGTGGTACAGCAGGGGGCAGAGAACCTGCTGTGGCGTCACGGGAGGAGATAAAGGGGAGAGACGCCCTCGCCACGAGGTCTTCTACATCCGGCGCCCAGGCACCTTAGGCCTGGGTGCGGTCGGTCCGGAGTTCCGGCCCAGGCGCCCATGGCCTGGTCGGAGCAGTGTTGGCATCCATCTCAGGCACCTTAAGCCTGGGGTGAGGTACTACACCGGAGGCCTGGGGCCCAGTAACTTCGACTGGGCTCCGCAAGGGTGGATGAGTCCGAGGGACCCTGAGGTGGATGGGGCCCATGTCTGAGGTGCCTCGACCTGCTCACCCCACCGTATTGAACTGTTTATGGATCTCAACTAATTGGCGAACAAAGAACTGTTTATTGTGTGTGTTACAATAAAAGAAGCCGGTGAGTGCAGGGATCCTCTTGCAAGCAGGGCGGTGTCCAAAGAGAAAGAGAGAGGCCCCTCCTCTCTCTTTTAAAGTCCACCCCAGCAGTCCTTGCGCGGGGAAATGCACCCTGGGTGCCTCAAAGCGTGCTGGGAACTGTAGTTTTGTGGGTGAAAACGATACCCCGCTACACACTCCCCCCACTTGAAATCTTTGGTCCCCAAAGACAGTATCAACAGTAAGAAAATACAAACTCATTAAGGGCTGATAGAGAAGTTGGCAGAGGAAACTCCCACCAGAACGGGGAAGGGAGCTTGTCGTGCCCACTGGTTACATCAATGGGGTTGACCTGCCTAACTGTGCCAGAGAGTGAGCTGGGGTTGCCTTCCACCAAATGCACAGTAGAAGGATCAGGCGTTGGTAATGTCCTTCGAGCAGTGGTTACTGTATCCTCAGAACTTTCCCCCATCTGGGTATAGGTTAACTTCCGAGGAGGACGAATGGTTCTCTTGGCTCTCTGTTCTCTTGGGGTGGCTGTTTCATCCCTCACAGGCTCTTCTTCTGGAGCAGGTACACTGGGTTCCAATACTTCCGGTACATCCAGATCAGGTGCAGGAAGGTGTTGGGAGTACTCTTGATGATCAGCAGAAGGTGACCAGGTGGCATCTTCCCACTCTTCAGACAGAGGGCTAGACGGAACAAACGCAGTGGCTTCCACATTCAATGTACTATCCACAGTACCCTCAGAGGGTGGAAGATCTATAGACATGGGCTCTGGGGCCTGAGAGGGCCACAACCATCCAAGCTCTTCTTCTTCACTCTGATCAGAGACATCCATTTCTCCAGACTGAGACACCTAACACCTAGTGTTTGGCCTAGGTGTCTCCAAGCTTGAGGATGGTCCAGGGGAATCTTCTACAGGAGGTATCCGAACCGCTTCTGAAAGTGGAAGTAAGTGGTTTCTGTGCCATGTCTTCAGCGGCCCTATCTTCCCTTCTGGCTTTAGCTGATATACCGGCAGGTCTGGTAACTTCTTACAGATCACATATGGTTCTGGTCTCAAACTGTCTGCTAATTTATGCTTCCCTGGAACTCCTAGGTTTTGCAGCAGCACTCTGTCTCCTGGCTGTAGGTCCTGGATTCGAACTTTGAGGACAAAGTTCCTCTTGTTCCGGGCTCCTCTTTGCTCTGATGCCACTTGGGCCTGTTCAAAAGCTAGCTTCAAACTCTTCCTCAGTCTATCCACATATCCCTTATGTGAGGTGGCTGAAGTTTGATCCGTTGATATGACGAATGCCAGAGCCACAGGCAGTCTTGCTTCCCTGCCAAACATAAGGCGATATGGAGAGTACCCCGTGGCATCGCTAGTGGTACTGTTGTAAGCATGCACGATGGCTGCTATGTGCTTGCTCCAATGCTGCTTCTGCTTGCTACTCAGAGTTCCCAACATATTTAACAGGGTCCTGTTGAATCTCTCCGGCTTAGCATCACCCTGGGGGTGATAAGGGGTAGTACGGGTTTTCTTGATACCCAAAGAGTCCAGCAATTTCTTGATTAATCGACTCTCAAAGTCTCTCCCTTGGTCTGAGTGCAGGCGTTGTGGCAGCCCATAATGCACAAAGTATTTCTCCACTAAGATTTTAGCTACAGTGGACGCCTTCTGATCTTTGGCTGGAAAGGCCTGAGCATAACGGGTGAAATGGTCGGTTATCACCAGAACATTTCCTTGTCCACTTAAGTCAGGTTCTATACAGAGAAAGTCAATGCACACCAAGTCCAAGGGTCCTTGACTCTGCAGATGGCCCATTGGGGCAGCTTGACGTGGCAATGTCTTCCTCTGGATACAGCGTACACAGGAGTGGCAGTACTCCTCCACTTCAGCCTGCATACAAGGCCAATAGAACCTATCCCTTACAAGCTGGAATGTTCGTTTGGCCCCCAAGTGGCCGTGATTATCATGTAAGGCAGCCAGAACAGTTCTTCTGTATTTCTCCGGCAGAAACAGCTGCCACTTTCCTTCTAGGTCATCAGAGGGGCCCCTTCGGTAGACCACCCCTTGATGCACCTGCAACTTGTCCCATTCTTTATGGACCAAGCGGGCCACCTTTGAGGGGTCCTTCAGAAGTCTGCCTGGATGCTGGTCCTCCAATGTCTCCAATGCTAATCTTCCCCAAGGATCTTCCAACTGGTCTCTCCTTAGGTCCTTTTTGGACAGTTTTGGCAGGTCATCCTCTCCAACTTTGGTCACATTGCAGTAACACTTAGGCACCCCCACCGCAGAAACACCGATCTCTTCAGCCCTTGACCCACCACTAGCTTGAAGTTGTACTCCTTGACACAAGGCCCGTACCCCATCCGGGGTTACCTGGGTCCAATCTTCTGGATAGTGGGTGGGTGCGTGGACTCTTCTGGACAATGCGTCTGCATCACGGTTTCCAGTTCCGGCCCTATACTTCAGGCTGAAGTTGAATCCGGCTAGGGCTGCTAACCAACGGTGACCAGTGGCATCTAGCTTGGCCGTGGTGAAGAGATAGGTGAGTGGATTATTGTCAGTCTTTACTGTGAAGTCAGCTCCATACAGGTAATCTCTGAGTTTATCCACGACTGCCCACTTTAGGGCCAGGAACTCCAACTTGTGGGTGGGGTAGTTATTTTCTGCGGGTGCCAGACTTCTACTAACATAGGCAACTGGGCGCAACTGCCCTTCATATTATTGGTATAGCACCCCTCCTAGACCATCATGGCTGGCATCTACATGCAGTTCATATGGCTTTTTGGGATCAGCATAGGCCAGGACTGGTGCAGCGGTAAGACTCTTCTTTAACATCTGGAAGGCTTCTTCGCACTCCCCTGTCCACTGGTCTTCCACGGACTCTCCAGGCTTCCTGGGGCCAGTATCATCCTCCTCTCCTTCCGTCTTCAGCAGCTCATTTAGGGGTTTGGCAATTTTTGCAAACCCTTCCACAAATCTACGGTAGTATGAGCAGAAACCCAGGAAGGATCTGAGCTCGGTCACTGTAGTTGGTCTGGGCCAGGAGGTGACGGCATCCAGTTTATCAGGGCCTGTAGACACTCCCTCTGCAGATACTATGTGTCCCAGTTAGTGGACCGAGGACTGGTAGAACTGACATTTTTCTCTGGAGAGTTTTAGTCCCTCTTCACTAAGTCTCTTCAGGACCTTCTCCAATCTTTCTTCATGCTCCTCCAGAGTCTTCCCGAAGACAATGATGTTGTCTAAGTACACCAGGACTTCGATCAGATTCATGTCCCCAACGGTCTTCTCCATCAACCTCTGGAAAGTAGCGGGGGCTCCCGACAGGCCTTGGGGCATCCTATTGAATTCATAGAATCCCACTGGGGTGATGAAGGCCGTCTTCTCCTTATCTTCAGGGTGCATTGGGATTTGGTAATACCCACTCTTCAGGTCCATGACACTGAACCACTTGGCCCCAGACAGACTCTGCAAAGCATCTTCTATCCTGGGGGTAGTGTACTGGTCGGGTTTGGTCCTCCTGTTGAGAGTCCTGTAGTCTATGCAGAGTCTCAGCGACCCGTTTTTCTTCCTTACCACCACGATGGGTGAGGCATATGGACTTCTGGACTCTCGGATGACCCCTGTCCTCTTTAGCTCTGCCAACTGCTCACGCAAATCTTCCAGGTCAGCCAGTAGAACTCTTCGGACCCTCTTCCGAAAGGGTTTGTCTTCTTGAAGATGGAATTTATGGGTGGCACTTCTCGCACACCCCCCACATCAAACTCATCTTCTGAGAATATTCTTCTCCACCTAGTCAGCTGAGCCTTGGCTCTCTCCTTCCATTTCCGTGGCAAGGCGGTATCTTCAAGGCAGAGCTCCTCCAGGGTGGCTTCTCCTTCTTTTGACTTTAATTCAGACAGGGTCACTGGGGTAGCAGGGTTCACCTTGCCCAGTAGTACCCGGGCTGGGATCTTCACAGGAGAATTTGTGACATTTCTGACACTCACTGGAATCTGGCCCTTAGCTTTCTTCAATGCCCTCAACGGGACCACTTCAGGGAGTACTTCCAATCCTTGGTGAGTGTTGAAGGGGTCTGGTTCCACGACCACAAAGGGACCCGGCTGCTCCCAGGAGAGTTTTACCGTAGCCTGAAGACAGGTCACCTCACCAGGCTGCAGTATCTTCTCTCTTCTAGACAGTCTCCAGACTCTTCCCACCCCCTCTTCCGGGGCCTTTTGCTCCAGGATCATCTTCTGGTAGACCTGTTGCAGCATGGGGTGAATCTTCTGTTTGGGAGAACTTTGCTCTTGCACTAACAGGGCCAGCAGTCTCTGGACCAAGTCAGTATTGGTCCCTATCAACATGGACATCGTGTTGGCTCCCGGTGGGCGAGGGCAAACCACCGCCAGGGTGTCAAAAACTTCAGCCTTCCCGGTTACAGAGGTGTCAAAAGCCAGCCTGATTGAAACATAACCGTCGTAGGGGAAGCTACGAGTGCCTATCCCCCCTATCTTCAGGTCTTCCAGCTTCTGCAAAGGCACGTGACTCAAATGCTTCTGATAAAAGTCTCTGTATAAGAGAGTCACTTGGGCTCCTGTGTCTAGGAGTGCCTTTGTGTAAACTCCCTCCACTTGAACGGAGACTGAAGGGGAGGGTCCAACTAATTTATCCGGGAACTTCTTAGGAGGTATTTTCTCCTTTGGACTCCTTGATTTTTTCAGTGGTTTTTTCTTCTTTTTCCATTTTTCTCTGGACCTCAACCCTTTTTGGACCTGGTATGCATTGATCCTCTCCCGGTTGTCAAATTTCAACTCCCGACAGGCGGTATGGGAGGTTTTAGGAGGGGCATTGTTTCCCTTCTCTTTTTGCTCTGCTTGTTTTTGGATCTTCTTGGAGCTTTCTGTAGGTAGCAGGCGCCCGGCTGACTCCTTCACCGGGGCCCTCTGAAGTTTTCCGCCGGCTGGTATTGAGTGCCTCTGTTCTTCCTTGGACTGGGGCACCTTCTATCAGGGTGGCCAACTCCTCCACAATTTAAGCAGACAATTTCCTTCCTTATTTTTGGGGATGCTGGAGTGGGAACATTCCGGTCCAGTTCCTTCCGGATCTCTTCTTTCTCCTTGGCTCCTGAGTTCTTGGCCAATAAAGCGGTCAACAAGTCCAGTACTTGGGCCATTTGAGACTTCAAGGTTTCTACTTCTGAGTCACGTTTGGTAACTACTGCCGTTCTGACTCCCACCGAAACAGGTGGGGTGGTCTTCTCAACCCCCTCTTGATCCTTCATCAAGGCCTCTTTGTCCCTTATGATCCGCACAAGGTCTGTGTAATTCAGATCCATGACTCCGTCAGAGGTCTTATAGGTCTTCAGGTGAAGCCAAACTGGATCCAAGCGCAAGGCTCCCCTCAAGATCTGCTTCATCCTGGTAGCGTCTATGACCTGTGGCTGCATTCCCTTTCTCAGTACAATATGGCACAGCATTCTATTCAGTCTCCGGACATACTCGGACAACTTCTCCCTTGGCTGTTGGAAAGTATGTTCAAATTGATACACCAGCTCCGACACCTTCTCCAGCTGGCCAAATTCCTCCTGCAACATAGACAGATAATCCATTGCAGTACACACAGTATTGCTGCACCTAAGATTTTTCACAGTCTCAGCAGCAGGACCCTCCAAGCTTTCATGGATGCGCTGCTTCTTCTGCGCTTCCGGAACTTCCCAGCCTTCTACTGCCTGCATCGCCTGCTCAATCCAGGTGTCGAAGTCTTCTTACCCGGGTGGCACAGGTTGTGTTCCCGAAAACACCCGGAGCCTCCGGTACCCGGCTTCCACATGTACCGTGCTGGTTTTCTGCCACTTGGCAACAAAGTCCCCCAAAGCAGTCAGCAGTTCCGGACCTATGGTGGTCAGGGGTGACTTTGGGGCTTTCGTTTCGCTACTGCCTCCCATTTTGTGGAAAAGTGACGGAGATAACTGCGGGGAGGTCCGTGGAGACTTCGCAATAAGCGTTTATTGATTGCTTTGCGCAAAAGTTATAGTGTCTACAAAATAGGGGGTCGTTTTATGGCATTTTTATTAATATTTTTTTTTTATTAGTAATAGCGGCGATCAGCGATTTTTACCATGACTGCGACATTATGGCAGACACATCGGACACTTTTGACATATTTTTGGGACCATTGTCATTTTTACAGCGATCAGTGCTATAAAAATGCACTGATTACTGTGAAATTGACACTTGCAGAGAAGGGTTTAACCTCTAGGTGGCGCTGTAGGGGTTAAGGTGTGACCTAAAGAGTGATTCTAACTAAAGGGGGGCGTGGCTTGGCGTGTGATATCACTGATCGTCATTTCCTATGACAGGGAACAGACAATCAGTGACACTGCCACTAGGAAGAAAGGGGAAAGGTTTGTTTACACTTACCTCTCCACGTTCTTCAGCTCTGTGACCCGATCGCGGGACACCAGCGGCGATCGGGTCCGCGGGTCCCGCGGGCGCGGTCATGGAGCTTCGGACCGGGTCACGAGCGTACCGGCGGCGGCGCTCGCGCGACCCACGGACAGGTTCTTAAAGGGGACGTACCTGTAAGCCCTTGTACCTGTCCGTGCCATTCTGTCGACGTACATCGTTGTGCGGCGGTCCTTAGCCACTTCCATACAGGGCACTTATACACCTTCCTGCCCAGACCAATTTTCAGCTTTCAGCGTAGTTGCACTTTGAATGACAATTGCGCGGTCATGCTACACTGTCCCCAAACTAAATTTTTATAATTTTGTTCCCACAAATAGAGCTTTCTTTTGGTGGTATTTGATCACCTCTGGGATTTTTATTTTCTGCTAAAAAAAAATAAAAAAAGACTGAAAATTTTGAAAAAAAACAAACTTTTTTTTTGTTTCAGTTACAAAACTTTGTAAATAAGTATGTTTTCTCCTTCACTGATGGGCACTGATGGGGCTGCACTGATGGGCACTGATAAGGCGGCACTGATGGGCACCAATGAGGTGGCACCAATGAGGTGGCACCGATGAGGTAGCACTAATGGGCACTGATAGGTGGCACTGATATGCAGCAGGGATGGGCACTGGTAGGCAGCACGGGTGGGCACAGATAGGAGGTATAGATGGGCACAGATAGGCGGCATGGATGGGCACGGATAGGCGGCACGGATAGGTGACACCGATGGGCACTGATAGGCGGCATGGATGGGCACTGATAGGTGGCATGGATGGGCACTGATAGGTGGCACGGATGGGCATGGATGGGCACTGATAGGTGGCACTGATGTACTGTAATGTGTTGTACTAATGGATGCCAATCAGTGCCAAACAATAATGCCTGCCAATCAGTGGTGCCCATTGTGGGCACTGATTGGCATCCATTGTGGGCAATGATTGGCATCCATTAGGAATTTCTAATTGGCATCCCTGGTGGTCTAAGGTGGCATACCTTATGGTGGGCATCCCTAGTGGTCTGGTGGCATCCCTGGTGGTCCAGTGTGGGCATCCTCGGGGGGGCTGCGCTGATAATCGATCAGCACAAACCCCCCCTGTCAGAGGAGCAGCCGATCGGCTTTCCTCTACTCGCGTCTGACAGACGTGAGTGAGGAAAAGCCGATCACCGGCTTTTCCTGTTTACATCATGATCAGCCGTAACTGGACACGGCTGATCACGTGGTAAAGAGTCTCCGTCAGAAATCGGTGTTGCGGGGTGTCAGACTGACACCCCGCAACAACGATCGCCGCGATGCGTGCCCCCGGGGGGGGGCGCTTTTACCACGGGGTTGGTTGGTTGGTGTGGAGGTTCAGAGTCGGGAGGACGTGGCCGCACCCAGGCACCTTCAGCTTGGGTGCTGGCGTTCCGGTGTTCCGGGCCCAGGTGCCTTTGACCTGGCCGGAGCGGAGAAGGAGTCCATCTCAGGCACCTTTAGCCTGGGGTGAGGTACTATGGCGGATGCCTGGGGCTCAGTACCTTCGACTGAGTTCCGCGAGGGTGGAGGAATCCGAGGGGGCCCTAACTCCTTGGGTGCCCGTGTCTGAGTTCGTGAGGTCTGGTGAGCAGAACTTCTCTGGAGAGTCCGGCGCAGCATCGCTGGTGACAGAGAGGCCTCCGGTATCTCCCTTGGACGGATATCCTTCCCCTGACAGGGGCTGTGCTAGCGAAGGTAATTCACGTTCTACTTCACATAGTCAGTGGCAGTGACTATTCGCCACTGGTGATACCACAGTGGTTAGCAAAAGAAGGGAAAGGATTGTGCCTCGACCTATTCCCATTACTACTAAGTTGTTGCAAAATAATCCAACTTAACCGTGCTGTGTGTTTATTCGCTGAGAAGAATAAAACTGTGTTGGACCTATTCACTGTGTGGAACTCTGGTTACTAGGAGCAAAGGAGTCAGGGACGAAGGACAGGACTTGACTCTAGGACACCTACACAAAGCCCGATCTTTCTGGCCTTCACCTCGTCACTATGGAGGACATGGGCCGTGGTGTATCTCATCCCTCTCCCCAGCAATAACACCCCTAGACGAAGAAAGACAAGCCGAGAATGAGAAGGGGAGAGAGGGGTAAGGCCGCTACATATACTATTTTTCTGATTTTCCGTATCTACAAATTGTTAATATTGTAATTATCCTGGCATATGTTGTTTATTATTGTACCACCTTTTTGTACCTAATAAAAATACTTTGTAAACAAAACAAAAAAAGAAATATTTCTCATAGGCATCCCCCCTTCTCACCCTGATGTTGGGTCGGATGGAGAACCTGTCCGTATAATCCTCCAGGTATTTCAAGACTTCAGAGTGGTGGATGAAGGATGGCAGGGACGGGTCAAAGGGAAAATCAGGGAACTCCATGATCTCTTTGGGTAGGTTGGTACTGTAAGTCAAAACATATTGATAATACAGATTAATGATCTATCATGAGAATGACATTCTATTTATTAAATGGTGGGTAATGTGCTGGATTTTAGGGGCTCTGTAATGCAGCTTTGGGTTCCTTAATGAAGGTAGAAATATATCCAGGTTGTCTACATACATTGCAAGACTTCTGCAATAATGTTTAGCAGGAGCCTTGCAATGTATGCGCTGATATCCTTACTAAGGGAAACAGGAAGTGAAGCCTTGCTTCCACCACACAGGATCTGCAGAGCATTGTGGGCCCTCCAACAAGACAAGCAGTTTCTTTTGGACTGGCTCTCTCTAACTAAGTAGCGGCTGGTGCTCAATAATTCAGGGGGGTAACCAATGAGGGAGGCCGTTCAGCGCCCCCCCCCCCTCCGAAACACCCCTGGAACTCTGCATCCCCCCCCCCCCCCGTCTATTCGCTATTCGCTAATCAGCCTCTAATCCCATGCTTCAAAGGAAAAAAAAACACCCTCCATTGAAATCCATGCATCCAGTGCCCTGCATGTAGATTAGGGGCTGGACGCATGGACAGGAAGAGCAAAGCCCGTGCGACCCTAATGGACGGGCCGCCACTGCTTTAACTGAATCTCTATGGAAGCGTATGTGAACCAAGAAGTCAGGTAGAGAGGTGGAAGGGGAGTCATTTCTCTGATTATTAAGTTGTGTGGATACATTTAAGCAGTTGAGCTCTGTAAACAGGCCTTTTTTTCAGCAGAGTAGTAGAGGTCAGCCTGGTACACACGGGCAATGGAATAGGAAACATAAGAAAACAAATGCACCCATCACATCTAATGATTGGCAAGCTGCAATATAATACTTATAAGCTGGGGATCAGCTGAATAAGGGTACTAATGAGCTGGGCATCTGCTGAGTGGAGGCACTAATGATATGGGGATCTGCTGAACGAGGGTACTAATGACCTGGAGATCTGCTGAGTGGGGGTACTAATGAGCTGAGGATCTGCTGAGTGGGGGAACTAATGAGCTAGGGATCTGCTGAGTGGGGGTACTTATAAGCTGGGGATCTGCTGAGTGGGGGTACCAATGAGCTGGGGATCTACTTATGAGCTGGGGATCTGCTCAGTGGGGGCACTAATGAGATGGGGATCTGCTGAATGAGGGTACTAATGAGCTGGGGATCTGTTGAGTGGGGGTACTTATGAGCTGGGGATCTGCTATACAAGGGTACTAATGAGCTGGGGATCTGCTGAATGGGGGTACTAATGAGCTGGGGATCTAGAGGGGGGGTACTTATGAGCTGGGGATCTGCTGAGTGGGGGCACTAATGAGCTGGGGATCTGCTGAACGAGGGTACTAATGAGCTAGGGATCTGCTGAATGGGGATACTAATGAGCTGGGGTTTTACTGGGCCCCTTTAAAACAATTAGAAAATCAACACAGAGCATTTGCCAAGCTTCGATAAAGCTTTAATAAGCATCAAAAAAGTATGTTGAAGCAGTAGGCACTTTTATGTGTGTTAAAGTTGATGCAAGTGTATATGAGCCCTTAGCATTACCTGATGACTGTATCATTTCATATAACATAATGGAGTAGAAGTGCAGCCTACAGAACAAACTGGCCTCCATAGGCTCTTACCTCAGGTCTCTGTACATGCTGGAGTGGATGTGTGCCCCGCTCTCCACCTCTCCCGTGTACACCCAAGTCCCCCCCACTTGTCCCGCCATCTCCAACACCACGGGAGGTTCGAAAGTCAAAGGTCGGGAGAGGATGTGACGGGCACTACAGAGTCCCGCCGCTCCAGCGCCGATCACCGCCACCCGTAATCTGCCAGACTCCATGAGGGAGTGAGGGGTTTGCTGCTGGGAAAATAAGAAAATAAAATCAATATACAAATAAGAAGCTGTAAAGGTTTCAAAGCTAAAATCTGGGCACAAGTATTTTCCTTTACAGTTACAAAGGTTATACAACCACACCAGTGCAGCAAATGCCTTTGCAAAGCCAGATATTATCATAAAAAATAGTGTTGTACATAATCTGTGCAGAGAGCAAAGCTGTGGGAGGGGCTCAGCAGCTCCACACGCTACAGTCTGCCTGCAGAAAACTATAGGAGGGGGCGGAGACCAGACCAGTCACCGTGCACAAGGACAGAGAGTAGCAGTGAGTGGTCTTTATTACAGGGAATCTCACACTGGATTACTGCACAGATCTGGAAAAAATACACAACGCACACCGAGATTCAAGGAATACACGACTCATACATTTAGATAATATTTGCTTATCCCAGAGTTTAGCTTTAAAGGATTAAAAACGTTACATTTACATAAAAAAAATTAAAGGCAAAACTTATTTTTTTAAACTTTCTTTTTTTTCATTTTGGATAGAGTAATAGAGGGTTATAACCCCTGTCAGATTTTTTTGCCCTCTGTGTCCCATTAGGGAGATTTCCCTTTACTTTCTGTCCCATAGCCAAAACAGGAAGTGAGGGAATCCATGGTTGTCACCAGAACTCTGCTGGGGTTTTTTGCCTTCCTCTGGATCAACTGCGGGTATAGAATTGGGTATATGGGATTGTAAGATATTTTTTTTTTTTTTAATGGTTGAACTGGATGGACTTTGTCTTTTTTCAACCTGACTAACTATGTAACTAGTGTCCCCATTGGAGGATTTCCCCTCTATTAATATACTGAGGACAACCTAAAATTTGGGATTTTCTTTTACTTTGACTCTCAATGATAACGGAAAATAAGACAAATAGAGAGGATGAATCTCCCGGGGACACAGACAGCAATAAAATCCTGACAGGTGTTCTAATCCCTCTCTAGTTTTATCTTGAATTATAAACTACATGTAAACCCAATCACTGAAATCTCATAGAATCTTTAACATGTTAAAAAAACCTCAAAAGGCAATTTTCATTTTTAACCACTTCCCGCCCGGCCTATAGCAGAATGACGGCCGGCCGGTGGTTCAGTTATCCTGACTGAACGTCATATGACGTCTTTCAGGATAACAGCCGACGCACGCCTGCGGGGGCGTGCAGCACGGCCATTGGTGGTGCGGCATGTTAGTCTGACATAACGCAACACCGATCTCGGTAAAGAGCCTCTGACAGAGACTCTTTACCATGTGATCAGCAGTGTCCAATCACAGCTGATCACAGTGTAAACAGGAAGAGACGTGTATCGGCTTTTCCTCATTCGTGTCTGACAGACATGAGTAGAGGAGAGCCGTTCAGCTGCTCTCCTCAAAGGGGGGTCTGCGCTGACTGATTATCAGTGCAGCCCCTTCCCGAGGATGCCCATCCAGGACCACCAGGGATGCCACCAGGACCACAGCAGGTAGACCACACCCACTGTACGGCTGCCGAGAGGGGACACACAAGGCACAGCACTGCATCAGCGGTTCGACCCTAGCCTACTATGGCAGCTAGGGTTGCCACCTCATCCCTTTAAACCCGAACACATATTAATTACACAGGTTATGTGGCTGATTGAGGTGGTAGTTAAACTCACTTGGTGCCTTATCTGCCTTTAATTAGCCTCAGAACCTGTGTAATTCATATGTGTTCGGGTTTAAAGGGATGAGGTGGCAACTCTAATGGCAGCGCCACCTGTAGGCCACAGGGAACTGTACACCGATACTCTCCCTGTGGACAAAATGGTTGCAAGAACCCTGACAATTAGGGTGTTTGAGTATAACTACCACTCAAACACTTCCCCTAAATTTAGCACCCCGCTACATGTGCATAAGAAAAAAGACCAAAAATGCACTGGAATGTGTTGGAAGCGCATCAGAACGCACATGTCCTTAATTGAAAAAAAAAAAGGAGAAGAAAAAATACATGTCCTCAATTGACATGAAGGAAAAAGAGGGGGAAAAAACTCACTGAAATGTGTTACCAAATTGCATCAAAAACTCACTGGAATGCGTCACCAAATCGCATCAAAAACTCACTGGAATGCGTCTCAAAATCGCATCAAAAACTCACTGGAATGCACATGTCCCCAATTGAGATGAAAACAAAAAGGCAAAAAACGTACTGGAACATGTTGAAAATGCACCAGAATGCAACAAAATGCACCTGTCCTTAACAGAGATGATCAAAAATAGAGGTGGGAAAAAAATGCAGTGGAATGCATCAAAAATGTCCCAAAACACACTTGTCCTTAATTGAGAGGGAGAGAAATAGAGGGGAAATAAACACACTATAAATCATCAAAAAATCACCAAAATGCCTCAAAAAACGCACTGGAATGCAAATGTCCTTAACTGAGATAATGAAAAAAAAAGGAGAAAGAATGCGCCGAAACACATCAAAAACACACATATCCTCAACTGAGATGAAGAAAAAAAAAAAAAAGGAGGGGAAAAAAACACTGGAACGCGACTCCTAAACACACCACAAACACACTGGAATGCACATGTCCTTAATTGAGATGAAAAAAGAGGGGGAAAATACGCTCTGGATTGCACATGTCCTTAAATTGATTGTAAAGTCTCGTTTTTTTTATCAATAAAAATAATTAACATGGTATTACTTACCTGCCCTGTGCTTCTGGCCCCTCCCTCTTGTCGAGTGCCCCCACAGCAATCAGCTTGCTATGGGGGCACCTGAGCTAAGTCACAGCTTCCTGTGTCCATTCAGACACAGAGCTGTGGCCCACCCCCGCCCCCTCTCTCCCCTGATTGGCTGACTGACTTTGATTGACAGCAGTGGGAGCCAATGGCACCACTGCTGTGTCTCAGCCAATCAGGAGGGAGAGTCACGGGCGGCCGAGACACTCGTGACATCGCTGGACAGAGATTGGGCTCAGGTAAGTATTAGGGGGACTGCTGCACAAAGAAGGCTTTTTATCCTAATGCATAGAATGTATTAAGATAAAAAACCTTCTGACTTTACAACCACTTTAACCACTTAAGGACTGCCCACGGCATATATATTGCAGCAGGGCGGCCCTATTACCTGTACGTCGTTTCGTGCGCAAGCCACTGTGGGCGTGCACGCGCCACCGGCGGCGCCCGCTGCACAGCGGTGGAGCCGATTCACGGGTCCGGCGGCCACCCGCAATTGCTCCTAGATAGTTTTAAAAAACGATTACTGTATATACTCGAGTATAAGCCGAGTTTTCAGCACATTTTTTTGTGCTGAAAATGCCCGCCTCGGCTTATACTCGAGTCTGTGTCCATCTTCAACTTTGTGCGCCTGATCCTGGCCAGCTGTAAGTCTCCTGGACCCCAAACTTGGCACACATGTAGCCCCACTCTTCATTTACAAGTGTGCAAAGTTTGTTGTCCAGGGGACCTACGGCCGGGGAGCACTGATTTTTCAAAGCCGGGCACCCCTTTCCATAGACTCCTATGTTAAACGTCAGTCTAGTCACACAGCGCCGGAGATCAGGTAGAGAGATTGGGCACAGTGAGGCATGGGCACAGTGAGGCATGGGCACAGTGAGCAGGGCAGCCATCAGGAATTTTGGGGCCCCTTACACAGCTTCAGGCATGGGCCCCCTGGAGCCGAGGAGAACCGATGGGGGGGGGGGGTTCTGCTGCCGCAAATTCAGAAGCGGGGGGGTGCCACGAATTGAGAAGCAGGGGGTTTGGGTGCTGACGACCACAAAAAAAACAGAAGAACAAAAAAACAAAAAAAAAGGGGGGTTGCGATCCAGGGCCCTGGGGACCTCTGGGCCCCTTACAAAAAAAAATTATAGAAAAAAAGAAGTAAAAAAATTATAAAAAAAAAAAAGGGAGGTTTCCATCCGAGGCCCTGGGAACCTCCGGGCCTCTGGGGACCTCTGGGCCCCTTACAAAAAAATAAAAATAAATTAAATAAAATAAATAAATGAAAAAAAAAATTAACAGGTGTACTGCCTGTACCCCCCTGATGGCGGCCCTGACAGTGAGGCATGGAAACAGTGAGGCATGGAAACAGTGAGGCATGGAAACAGTGAGGCATGGAAACAGTGAGGCACAGTGAGGCATGGACATGGACACAGTGAGGCATGGACATGGACACAGTGAGGCATGGACATGGACACAGTAAAGCAAAGTGAGGCACAGTGAGGCATGCAGATGGACACCCTAGGCTTATACTCAAGTCAATACGTTTTCCCAGTTTTTTGTGGTAAATTTAGGTGCCTCGGCTTATATTCGGGTCGGCTTATACTCGAGTATATACGGTAGATAAGCAACTGAACGACCACAACATACAGGGATATACAATGTAATACTGACATATAACACACACAGAGGTTGGACTTGATGGACTGGTGTATTTTTTCAACCTCACCTACTATGTAAACAAACTTGCGGGTTATCGGCAGTCCTTTTCTCACACGCTGTTACTGTGTGAGGAAAGGAGAGCCGATAACCGGCAAGGTTGACAGGGCACATTTACACTCATAATCAGGTTGGCCTCACTGATTATCAGTGTCCTGATTATCAGTGCTGCCTCGTCAGTGCCTATCAGTGCAACCTCACCAGAGTACATCAGTGCAACCCCACCATGCACATTAGTGCAGACTCATCAGTACACATGAGTGCAGCCTCGTCAGTGAAGCCTTGTTAGTGCCCATCAGTGCAGCCTCACCAGCGAACATCAGTGCAGCCTCACCAGCGCACATTAGTGCATACTCATCAGCACACATCAGTGCAGCCTCATCAGTACCCATCAGTGCAGCCTCGTCAGTGCCCATCAGTGCAACCTCCCCAGAGCACATCAGTGCAACCTCACCACGCACATTAGTGCAGACTCATCAGCACACATCAGTGCAGCCTCGTCAGTGCTTATCAGTGCAGCCTCGTCAGTGCTCATCAGTGCAGCCTCACCAGCGCACATCAGTGCAGCCTCACCATGCACATTAATGCAGCCTCACCATGCACATTAGTGCCGCCTCATCAGCACACATCAGTGCAGCCTCGTCAGTGCCCATCAGTAAAGCCTCGTCAGTGCCCATCAATGCAGCCTCGTCAGTGCCCATCAGTGCAGCCTCACCACACACATTAGTGCCGCCTCATCAGCACACATGAGTAAACAAGAAAAATTACTTATTTGCCAAATTTTATAACAGAAACTAAGAAAAACATTTTTTGATCAAAATTGTTGAACTTTGTTTAGCAAAAAATAAAAAAACAAGTGGTTATTACCAGCAAAAGTAAGCTCTATCTGTCTAAAAAAATGATAAAAATGTAATTTGGGTTCAGTGCTGCATGACCGCACAATTGCTGTTCAAAATGCGACAGCGCTGAAAGATAAGACTTGGCCTGGGCAGTGTCAGTGTGTTTTAGGTATGACACAAAAAACAAAAACAAAATGAACACATTTTTTTCTGGCCTGTACTATGAGTACAAACAACAAATAACATACACATATATGGTATCGCTGCGATAGCAGGAGAATTTCTTTTAGGTTGTTCTGTGGTGGTTGGTTATGGTAATAGCAGGAAATAGACAGCTAAAGAAAAAAAGAAAAAAGACTGACCTGAACCCTTCCTGATGATCTCTGCACTGTAGGGGGAAATCTTCGCTGCTACTGACAACTCCAGTCCTGACATGACTTTTGCACACAGCAGAGTCACATGCAGGCTTCCTATTGGCTGCTGCAAAGTCAGCTATTCTGCTGTAAGGCAGAAGAAAAAGGCAGCACACATAGCGTGATCCTGTTTCACATGTTTATTACTAGAAAATCCCATTAAAATTCACTCACAAACAAACAGTGCTTAATTGCTTTTGTCACATGTATACACCAGATAAACACTGCCAGACCGAGATGCTAGCGGTATCTCATCAATCCGTGGATTCCCACGCTCCTTCCCGATTGAATAGTCTGGCGAAAAGACTTGCTTCTCTTTTGCCACCCTAGGACCACAGTGAGGCTTGGTTTGGCTTTGGTGCCTTCCCACTTTCATTGTGGGATGGATGCAATTGATGAGCGGGTTTTGACAGTGTTATGTGGACGTGGACATCTGAGATCAATGTCTCCGGTGGCGCACGCCCAGTATCAAGGGTGGTTGGCGAAAGTGAGGCTTGGAACGCATGCCCGGTGCCATTTTGCCTGAGCTGCGGCGGTTGTGATAGTCTTTAGCGGAAGCGAGGCTTGGAACGCACGCCCCGGTGCCATTTTGTCGGCGTTGCAGCCGCCATCACTCTCACGATGCTGTTTTCACAAATGGATTCTAATTGTTTAATTTTGAGGGGTGTCTATATATGCAGTGATTTGAGGGGGCTTTCACCCCTAAGAGGATGTTGGTTTTGATGAAACGCGTCGGTGTCCAGCTCCCATCAAGGTCACTGCATGCTATTTGGATTGTCATTTTAACAGTGCTGTATACTTCTTATTCCTGTAAGTGTTCTGTACATGTTACTAAATTTGTTTTCGATGGTTTTACACTAAGTACGATTTTTTTGGTGCGTTTCCATATACCTGCACTATCTGTGAGAGACGGCTAATGTGAATGGAATCCAAGCAAACCAAAAATCTGGGGATTGGTTCATCCATAGAGAACGCATGTAATATTTGGTTCTTTACATGAGGTTTACTAACCCCTGCCTGTGTGACTCGTTGCCAATATGGTATTTGGGTCCACACCCTCTGGTAAGTGTACCCTCGCTATCTATGGTGGTGGATATTGGCATGTTGGTGGTTGTCAGTGTCACCGTTTATGGATCATTACTTTAACCATTTATAAAAATTCTTTGATGCATGGGTACACTTCCGGTGGCCCCTTGTTGACACTTCATGTTTCATTTTGCCATATCAAGTTTTTGGGACTGAAAATGTATCACTATTTACTACTTTACTTTACTACTGTTTGTATGCTTTTTATATTTCAATATATGGATATTTTCAGCGCAGCACTTTTTTTGTTTGCTCTATTTATCATTACTTAAAGTAAAAGATGATCTGGAATTTACGTGTGACAAAAGCGATTAACCCTTTCATTGAGTCCCTTGAACTCAGCTGATCACAGATCGGGGTACAGGGCCAATCATAGTAGCCGTTTACCACATGATCAGTTGTGTCCAACGACAGCTGATCATGGAAGTAAACACAAGCCGGTTATTGGCTTTTCTTTCCTCGCGCTGACAGCATTAGGGGAGAAGAAGAGAGCCGATAACTGGCTTGCGTTAAAGGCACATCAGCACTGATAATCAGGGCACTCATTATCAGTGTCCTGAATGTCAGTGCAGTCCCAACAGTGCCAATCAGTGTCACCTATTAGTGCCGCCTACCAGTGCCTATCAGTGCTCATCAGTGCCACCTATCAGTGCTGCCTATCAGTGCCCTCATCAGTGCCGCTTATCAGTGCTGCCTATCAGTGCCCCATCAGTGCCGCTTATCAGTGATCATCAGTGCCGCCTATCAGTGCAGTGTAATCAGTGCTGCCTCATTAGTGCCCATCAGTGCCACCTCATTAGTGCCCATCAGTGCAGCCTCATTAGTACAGCCTCATTAGTGTCCATCAATGAAGGAAAAAAACATCTTATTTCCAAACGTTTAGCAAAAAATAAAAAACCCAGTGGTGATTAAATACCACCAAAAAGAAAGCTCTATTTGTGTGTAAAAAATTAAAGCTGAAAATTGGTCTGGGCAGGAAGGGGGTAAAAGTGCCCGGTAGGCAAATTGTTAGGCACTGTTTGTTTGTGAATGAATTTTAATGGGGATTTTTTAGTAATAAATGTATGAAACAGGATCACGTTATGTGTGCTGCCTTGTTTTTTTTTATGTTGAACTTTGGAGTTAAGTTATTAATAGTTAGTTAATATTTCAGATTATCAAACTTTGGGTTTTCGAATTTACGGATTTTCGTTATTATTTTAGGATTTTCGTTCTTTTGAATTTTCATTCTTATTTTCGGATCTTTGAATTTTCGGATTTTCTAATATTTACGAATTTTCGAATATTCTGAAAAATTTGTTGAACTGGTTTTCGTTAATTCGGATATTTCCGGATTAACGGATTTGTCAAAATTAGTTAAAAAACAAATTCGGAACAAAACGAATTGCACATGTCTACTTTGCACCCTGGTGCAGGGCCGGCCCTACCATGGGACCCGATGGTACCTCGGTCCCAGGCAGCACTTTCAGGGGGCAGCAAATTGCTGCCTGCCAGCCAGCCAGCCCGCTCCGCTGCACATGTGCCTGGGTTTCCACCCGCCGGAAACCCGGGCACACATACCTGTCCTGTGGCAGCCGAATGCCTGGCTAGAGGGGTGCACGATCATCCCGTGCCTGCTATGTTCACACTACTGCCTAAAAACATTGGTGCACTCTGTGTTTGAGCCAAGCTCAGATCAGCAATTGGCAGTGGCGGGTGTCCTGTGATTGGCTGAGCGGGTTATGTGCAGGATGGACGGCGGACATGAGGCTCTGTGATTTGCCTGGAGGAGCTGGACACATGTGGATGCAGGCTGGACTGTGTCTGTGGGTCATCACGCCTGCCCTGCATGCTCCTAACTCTCGCTGTGTCACTATCTCCTGAGGTCCGTCTCTCCCATCCTCTCTGTCAGCCGCCCCCCACCTCAATGTCAGCCGCCCCCCCACCTCAATGTCAGCCGCCCCCCCCCCTCTTCTCTGTCAACAGACCCCCCCTCTTCTCTGTCAGCAGACCCCCCTCTTCTCTGTCAGCAGACCCCCTCCCTCTTCTCTGTCAGCAGACCCACCCCCCTCTTCTCTGTCAGCAGACCTCCCCCCTCTTCTCTGTAAGCAGACCCCCCTCTTCTCTGTCAGCAGACCCCCCCTCTTCTCTGTCAGCAGACCCCCCCTCTTCTCTGTCAGCAGACCCTCCCCCTCTTCTCTGTCAGCAGATCCCCCCCTTCTCTGTCAGCAGACCCCCCCCTCTTCTCTGTCATCTCTGCTGCCTGCCTTCACTCTAGGACACAGCAAATGGCAATCCGCTACATGTGGCAGGTGAAGTGGCAAGTGCCAATCTGCTACGTGTGGCAGGTGACGTTGTGGCAAGTGACAATCTGCAACGTGTGGCAGGTGACGTTGTGGCAAGTGACAATCTGCTATGTGTGGCAGGTGACGTCGTGGCAAGTGACAATCCGCAATGTGTGGCAGGTAACGTTGTGGCAAGTGACACGCTCAGGCTCCCACTGATTCGGCATTATGGTGAGTTGAACTATTTTATATATTATATAACAATGTAATAATAGAAATTATGAAACCCCCCCCCCCCCCCCGAAAACACACGCAATATAAAGTACTATAGCCCACATTGGAATCCATGCTATTTGGATCTATATACACAGATACGTGTGTTTTTTTTGGGGGGGGGGGTTATGTTTTTTATTGAAGGTATTTTATTGAAGATTATTTTACTGTAAGATTATCCACTCTCAGCAGGGAGAGTTGTTTGAACACTGTCACAAGTGCACAATAATTTGGTTGGTGTCTAGCGCATCAATATTTGTTTATTTAATCACATGTTAAGGTCACAGATATTTTTTTGATTGATTGCAGCTTACACTATTTGGTCATCTTTTTATTGGATTTACACTATTTTGTTTCATTAGCGCTTTAGTAATTTACACACATAATAGAAATGATGCACTTCACTAATTTTGTTTTGCGATACGGCACTGCATCAATTTAACTGACAATTGTGCGGTCGTGCGACGCTGTACCCAAACAAAAGTTACGTCCTTTGTTTCCCACAAATAGAGCTTTCTGTTGGTGGTATTTCTTCATCAGTTTAGGCCAATATGTATTCTTCTACATATGTTTGGTAAAAAAAAAACGCAATAAGTGTATATTGATTAGTTTGCGCAAAAGTTATAGCGTCTACAAAATAGGGGATAGATTTATGGCATTTTTATTATTATTATTATTATTATTATTATTATTTTACTAGTAATGGCGGTTATCTGCGATTTTCAGTGAGACTGCGACATTGCGGTGAACAGAACGGACACTTTTGACACATTTTTGGGACCAGTGACATTTATACAGGGATTTGTGCTATAAAAATGCACTGATTACTGTGTAAATGTCACTGGCAGGGATGGGGTTAAATGTGTTCACTGGGAGGTGTTTCTAACTAGGGGGATGGGACTGACTGAATGAGGAGATAGATCTCTGTTCCTAATCATTAGGAACAGCAGATCTGTCTCTCCTCCCCTGTCAGAATGGGGATCTGTCTGTTTACATTGACAGATCCCCGTTCTGGCTCTCTGTGGAGCGATCGCGGGTGGCCGGCTGACATCGCGGCCACACACAGGTCCTTTTATACTCCTATATACATGTATGGAGCCATGATTGGTCCTCTTTATACTCCTACATACATGTATAGAGCCAGGACAGGTCCTCTTTATACGCCTATATACATGTAAAGAGCCATGACAGGTCCTCTTTATATTTATATATACACGTATAGTGCCATGACCGTTATACTCCTATACATGAATAGAGCCATGACAGGTCCTCTTTATATTCCTACATACATGTTTTGAGCCATGACACGTCCTTTTATACTCTGATATACACATGTATAGAGCCCTGACGGGTCCTTTTATACTCCTACATGCATGTATAGAGCCATGACAGGTCCTCTTTATTTTCCTACATACATGTTGTGACAGTGGGGTCACTTTGGACACAGGGTGAATAAAAGAAACCCCCGATATGGTCTGTGATAGCCATATTCAAGGCTGTATATACATTGTATATAGATTGGATGTATACTGTATGTGGGGGTTAAGTATCATTGCTGTGAGGAATTAAGTTGTTTTGCATTTCTATTGTTCATTTAAGTCTGTCCTTGTGTGTATTGTAAAGTGCCAGACAGACTGGCTGCCAACCCTTTGTGAAAAGATGTGTATTGGAGATCGTATATTCTATTGTGTTGGGATCTTTTGAAGCCTAGCAGACGTCAGGATGAGGTGTTGAGTCTTGGGATGTGTGGGTGGAGCTGGGCCCTTGTTCATGTTAAATCATGTGCCTTGAATTGTGTATAAAGTTACAATGTTTCTCAATAATAAATTAATTCCTACTACAGAAGAGACAGAGTGCGTCTCGTCTTCTTCCAGAGGGGTCGGCTCCTATAGGAAAGGGTCGTTTAGCTGTGGATATTGGTAGCGAGTGGATGTGTGTCTAGGAGAGGGAACATCGTAAACGGCATTAATCCCCTTGATATTTGGGGACCCGTTACATTGATTGGCAGCAGCGGGATTTTCCCTCCAGTTCCTGGGACACTCCAAGCCACCACAGTGAATGACCAAGCTATGCAGCCTGCAGGAAAGTCACGCTGAAAGACTTACTTGAGAGCCGAGATGAACCAGAGGAATGGTGATGCAGGACCCCGGTCAGTTGAAGATTTGTTTCAGCAACGAGTTCGAGAGCGCTTGGCATTATATGGTGCTAACCCATCAGAGACCGCCATACAGGAAGCCATTAGAGAAATCGAGCGGCAGGATGAGCGACAACATGAGCAGAGAATGGCGGAAATACGGCAATCAGAGACAACACCTAAAAAAGCAGCACCAACTGAAAGGAGAGGAGAGATACAGATACCAGCCGACATGGAAAAGGAATTCAGAAGGAGGTTGCGAGAGATGCAGATACAGCATAGAGGACCAGTATCAGAGGAGGTCCTGCTGGGATGGTCGGATTTGATCCGCTGCGAACTCTGGAAGAAAGTGCTAGCCCTCGAGCAGCAACACCAGGGAAAAGTTCTCCCCTCCATCTATGTAAGGTACTGGTCGCAGTATGAAGTACGAATGCTGTTATTGGGGGAACAACCGAAGCAGGAGTGGACAGCTGAGTTAAGCAGGCTGATCCGGGCAGAGATGCGGTTGGACGAGAGCTACAGAGCCCTCCGGTGGTATGTAGCCCAAGAGTGCCCATGGTCAGCGGATGACAGCCCCACGGAAGGCTTTGACTATAATGGCCTGGGATTGTTGTATTGGAGGCTGTCCGAGGACCCTGACTTTGGGAGTGATCAGGAGTGGCGTTTGGAGGAAATAATGGAGCACAGAGAACAAAGACTGAATGTCTCGGAAGGGCACTGGGCACAGGAAGATTTGGAGTTTCTGGCCGTTCAGGAATGGGAGCTGGAGATTGCCTACAAACAGCTGCTAGACTCTGCTCAGCAGCAGGGTGGGGCTCCCTTTGCCTGGGACTATCAGGAATTACCAGTTGACAACTATGAAATCCTGGCTGAAGAATCAGCAGTGGAAAATCTGAAGATTGCCCTCCCTAAAGCCGAAGTGAATGATACAGAGTTCCAGGGAGCTAGCCTGGCTGAAGAATCGGCAGTGGAAAAGATGAAGATTGCCCTCCCTAAAGCCGAAGTGGATGATATAGAGTTCCAGGGAGCTAGCCTGGCTGAAGAATCAGCAGTGGAAAATCTGAAGATTGCCACCCTTAAAGCCGAAGTGGATGATATGGAGTTCCAGGGAGCTAGGGCAGTTGGCTCATCTCCCCAGCCACAGATTACAGAAGGTATGGACTTAATGGACTGTGCAGAGGATGTTATGAATTATGCATCGCCCGCTCAAGTACTGGCAGCAGGACAAAGTACTGCAGACCCCTGCTCTACACCCGTGGCAGTGTTGGAGGCCCGAGTTGAGAAGGTGATGGTTCCTCTTTCTGAGTGGATTTCAGAGATGCAGGGAGGAGAAGCAGCCATTTTCCCTCCCCAACAGGTAGCCAGAGCAGATGGTGTGGAGTCCCCAGCAGGAGTACTGGCAACAGGGCAGAGTGATAGCAACCTGTGCTGCCCAGCACCGGAAACAACTGTGGAGTTTCAGGGAGCCGGGGCAGTTGGCCCCTCTCTCCAGCAACAAGCTGGGGTGGTAAAGCTTTTACCCCCAGCTGAATCACTGGCAGCAGGGCAGAATGCTACTGGCCGCTGCACACAACTGCCACTTGAGCGGATATCGGTGGATGGGACTGCGGTCTCCACTCACAGCAACCCAGCAGAAGAGCTGGCAACAGAGCCGAGTGCCACGGGCCTCGGCTCTCAACTAACAGAAGAGGGAGTTCCTGTGGTATTGGATGGGACTTCAGTCCTCACTGACACAACCCCAGAAAATGGTGTGACACTGAGACAGGAGGATGTCAGCCTTGCTTTGCAAGTACTGGGGGACTTCCACCTACCACAAGTGGATGGGAATTCAGTCTCCACTTGTATACCCCAGGGATGCCGGGCAGTCGACCCAGATCCCCAACAGCATGACGGACTGAGCCCAGTCACCCTGTCTTCTCCCCAGCGGCGGGTATGTTCTCTGTGAGAGGCAGAGGTTGGCTGGGTAAGTAATGCTCTGCTTGGAGCAATTCATTTGTGGTACTGGGTGGATACCAGCATTGGAAGAATGGACCCATGGACTAACTTCGGAGTAGACCCGTCTGGGGTCCCCTCCTCTGTTAGTCCCCTGCCGAAAGGGGAGATGTGTGACAGTGGGGTCACTTTGGACACAGGGTGAATAAAAGAAACCCCCGATATGGTCTGTGATAGCCATATTCAAGGCTGTATATACATTGTATATAGATTGGATGTATACTGTATGTGGGGGTTAAGTATCATTGCTGTGAGGAATTAAGTTGTTTTGCATTTCTATTGTTCATTTAAGTCTGTCCTTGTGTGTATTGTAAAGTGCCAGACAGACTGGCTGCCAACCCTTTGTGAAAAGATGTGTATTGGAGATCGTATATTCTATTGTGTTGGGATCTTTTGAAGCCTAGCAGACGTCAGGATGAGGTGTTGAGTCTTGGGATGTGTGGGTGGAGCTGGGCCCTTGTTCATGTTAAATCATGTGCCTTGAATTGTGTATAAAGTTACAATGTTTCTCAATAATAAATTCATTCCTACTACAGAAGAGACAGAGTGCGTCTCGTCTTCTTCCAGAGGGGTCGGCTCCTATAGGAAAGGGTCGTTTAGCTGTGGATATTGGTAGCGAGTGGATGTGTGTCTAGGAGAGGGAACATCGTAAACGGCGTTAATCCCCTTGATATTTTGGGACCCGTTACACATGTATAGAGTCATGACAGGTCCTTTTACACCCTATACACATGTACAGAGCCATGACAGGTCCTCTTTATTTTCTACATACATGTATAGAGCCATGACAGGTCCTTTTACACCCTATACACATGTACAGAGCCATGACAGGTCCTCTTTATACTTATATATACACATATAGTGCCATGACCGGTCCTCTTTATACTCCTATACATGAATACAGCCATAACAGGTCCTTTTTATAGAGCCATGACAGGTCCTCTTTATATTGCTATACACATGACAAGTCCTCTTTATACTCCTACATACATGTATAGAGCCATGACAGATCCTCTTAGGTTATCATGATATAAAATTATATCTTTTTGGTGGGTGTGATTTTTTTTTTGGGGGGGGGGGCAGCATTTAATTCTTGGTACCAGGCAGCACAATGTCTTAGGCCGGCACTGCCCCTGTGAGTGTTCTCTCTATGATGTAGGATATGCTGTATCCCTTTCCAACCTTCCCGTGCATCATTCCCTCTGAAATATTCTTAAATTTTATTTTTATAAACTAATCCTCGATTTCTTTCCCAGTAAAAACACACCTCAGCCTTGACTCCCAAAAGCCGGCCCACACACTGTGCAGCCTGCCTCTTTGGTGTAATAGTGTTGAAACAATCGAGTCACCCCAAGACCGATCCGCAATAAAGATCAAGGGAACACCTTCCATTGTGGTCAGGAAAGAGTGACGTGGAAGCTCACCTTTTTTTTCTGGTGTGGTTACACCCCCTACCTGGTAGACTCATTGGACGTAAGCCTTATTGAGTCCCCTAGTTCTGGTAAGCCTCTTCCATATTAGTGGTGAATCTTTTTCACGCATGTGATCATTGTTGCTGGCTTTGAGACTTCATTCCCCTCCCTTGGACTATTCATAGGAATATTGTTTTTGTCTTTGGTATTTCAGAAATGAATCCATTGAACATTCCCCCATTTGCATTTTAGTATCTTATTCAACATTTTTCCTAGCACCAATATAAATGTCATTTTTGTGTTCACATTTATGCACATATGTGATATACCTATTGTATTTTTCCTTCTTACATGTGTAGCGGGGTCTTCTTTAAGGCCCTATGGACTACGTTACCCAGAACCCAGTCTGGCACCCAGGGTGCATTTGGCCACCGCAGAGACTCATGGGTGGGGCTATAAAAGAAAAGGGCGAGGCTAGGTTCGGCCTCTTTGGACACCGCGCTGCAATCAAGGGGACTCCCTGTGCAGATCTGTTGCAGTACAGGGCCCGAGGCCTGGGCCTTGCATACCTTCCAAATAGTCTTCCACCCACTGCAGAGCCTGGGTGACACCTGACTTCTTTGAGTTGCTGACATTAGTGGGACCAGAGACCTGATCGTTGCAGGCACTGTGTGTGGAAACACAGTGGTGGAAGTCCCGGACTGGGATCGCATCCGGAGGGGTGAGCGAGCATCTGCTCACTTATTTAACTTGTACTCTGATTAGGCCTAGTGACTGCCTTGGCCCATCGTGCTGTAGTTATTATCCCGCCGGAGACTAGTGGCGGAACTGAGTCTCCGGTGAAGTGTTCCTCTTTTATTAACCGTTAATGGATTACAAATACTGTTCCTGTATGTGCACCACCATTCATCTGCATGCGAAGAATTGTTCTCACAGAGACTGTGCTTTATCCGAGTCAGGCCTGACCAGGGGTTTAAAACGTTGTTGGTGCGCCACATTGCACATAGAGAAGATAGCTGCACGTGGCGTGTGATCACTCTGCACTATCACTGATTAGTAGGTTTATTGCTGCCGGGCTCTGCATGTATGCTATGTGATATATTTAACTTTTACCTTTTATACCAAAGTAAATCAGATATAGTTTATCACTCCTGAATCAGTGTCTATTATTGCATATTATCTGCCTATCCTGCTGTGAGATTGTGTATAACCAGGTATAGAATTATATGAAGGAAACATTCCCTAGACTAACTGTGCCATAGAGGGTTGAGTAGATTGCCGGGGTTGGCGGTGCTGTATACAGGGCCCGATCTAACTGTAAACCACCGGCTCTCTTAACTGGGGGTAGCGCTACACATAGTTACATAGTAGGTGAGGTTGAAAAAAGACACACAGCATGGAAAAGCCCTGTCATAGATATGGCCCTGATGAAACGGAAACTCACGTGGATCATGCTGAACAAAAAGGTAGTGAGCATCTTACAAGACAAAGCAACAAAACCTTTAAAAACGTTTGGTCTCCTTGGCTAAACTACAGGTCCTTCTCAAAAAATTAGCATATTGTGATAAAGTTCATTATTTTCTGTAATGTACTGATAAACATTAGACTTTCATATATTTTAGATTCGTTAAACACAACTTGAAGTAGTTCAAGCCTTTTCTTGTTTTAATATTGATGATTTTGGCATACAGCTCATGACAACCCAAAATTCCTATCTCAAAAAATTAGCATATCATGAAAAGGTTCTCTAAACGAGCTATTAACCTAATCATCTGAATCAACTAATTAACTCTAAACACCTGCAAAAGATTCCTGAGGCTTTTAAAAACTCCCAGCCTGGTTCATTACTCAAAACCGCAATCATGGGTAAGACTGCCGACCTGACTGCTGTCCAGAAGGCCATCATTGACACCCTCAAGCAAGAGGGTAAGACACAGAAAGAAATTTCTGAACGAATAGGCTGTTCCCAGAGTGCTGTATCAAGGCACCTCAGTGGGAAGTCTGTGGGAAGGAAAAAGTGTGGCAGAAAACGCTGCACAATGAGAAGAGGTGACCGGACCCTGAAGAAGATTGTGGAGAAGGACCGATTCCAGACCTTGGAGGACCTGCGGAAGCAGTGGACTGAGTCTGGAGTAGAAACATCCAGAGCCACTGTGAACAGGCGTGTGCAGGAAATGGGCTACAGGTGCCGCATTCCCCAGGTCAAGCCACTTTTGAACCAGAAACAGCGGCAGAAGCGCCTGACCTGGGCTACAGAGAAGCAGCACTGGACTGTTGCTCAGTGGTCCAAAGTACATTCAGAAATCAAGGTGCCAGAGTCTGGAGGAAGACTGGGGAGAGGGAAATGCCAAAATGCCTGAAGTCCAGTGTCAAGTACCCACAGTCAGTGATGGTCTGGGGTGCCATGTCAGCTGCTGGTGTTGGTCCACTGTGTTTTATCTAGGGCAGGGTCAATGCAGCTAGCCATCAGGAGATTTTGGAGCACTTCATGCTTCCATCTGCTGAAAAGCTTTATGGAGATGAAGATTTCATTTTTCAGCACGACCTGGCACCTGCTCACAGTGCCAAAACCACTGGTAAATGGTTTACTGACCATGGTATTACTGTGCTCAATTGGCCTGCCAACTCTCCTGACCTGAACCCCATAGAGAATCTGTGGGATATTGGGAAGAGAAAGTTGAGAGACGCAAGACCCAACACTCTGGATGAGCTTAAGGCCGCTATCGAAGCATCCTGGGCCTCCATAACACCTCAGCAGTGCCACAGGCTGGTTGCCTCCATGCCACGCCGCATTGAAGCAGTCATTTCTGCAAAAGGATTCCCGACCAAGTATTGAGTGCATAACTGAACATAATTATTTGAAGGTTGACTTTTTTTGTATTAAAAACACTTTTCTTTTATTGGTCGGATGAAATATGCTAATTTTTTGAGAAAGGATTTTTGGGTTTTCATGAGCTGTATGCCAAAATCATCAATATTAAAACAAGAAAAGGCTTGAACTACTTCAGTTGTGTGTAATGAATCTAAAATATATGAAAGTCTAATGTTTATCAGTACATTACAGAAAATAATGAACTTTATCACAATATGCTAATTTTTTGAGAAGGACCTGTATTTGCAGGTCCCAGGAGACTGATGCCAATAATGGCTGGAGGATCCCCGATGGACTCACTTCTTCCCTCTTTCTTTCTTTACCATTTCTATTGTTCCTCTGATCCCAACCAATCTAGGAATCATGTTCTATCTGCTTTTCCCCCTCCCTTTTTTCTTCTCCTTTCCTCTTTTCCTACTCATACAAATTTAATGCTATAATTGAGGGTTTGGAGCCCCCGTCAGGGAAGACAGGGGGAAGATATTTGGAGAAAATTGGTCACTGGACTAGAACCCTCTATATCGTTTTTCAGGGCCTACTCACAGTGACTAAAGCCTAGTACACACGTATGATTCAAAAGAACCGCCGTTCTTTTGAATGGCACAAACGCAGTGACGTCATCGACTACGACGAGCATGCGCTCGTCACATTCGATGTCATCGCCGCCATCTTGCTTCACCCTACCTATGCCTTGGAAGCTACCGCGCATGCGTCCAAAGTCATTTCGAGCATGCGCGGGTTTCCAAAGCGACAGGTAAGTGTACACACTCTCGGGTTTCTCGTCGGGAAACAGGCCGACAAGAATCTCGACGAGAAAATAGAGAGCAAGTTCTCTATTTTTCTCGTCAAGATTCTGGGCAGTTTTCTTGACGAGAAACCTGAAAGCCTCGTACACACGGCCGGTTTTCTCGGCAAGAAAGCTCTGCCAGCAGTATTCTTGTCGTTTCTTGATGAGAAAACCGGCCGTGTGTACGAGGCCTAAGTTTCAGCAAGGTCTTAATCTCAGCATCTTCCTACCTTCATTCATCTTCATATTGATATACAGGGCAATAATCCTGACAGTCACCTCTCAGGGATAATAACGTCTCTGCATTGCACTATGTTCATAACCCAAAGATTACTTTTCTTGTCTACTTCTGTTATGCCCACATGTTCCACTGAAGAAATACTCCCTCCGCTCCGACCAGCACATGATCATCAGAAAGGGGCACAGATAATGGAAAAAAATACACCCCCCTAAGCTAGTAGGCGCGGCGGAGCGGGGGGTGTGTAATTCAGAATTTATTTTTCTCAATTCTGCACTGACTGTCTTTGAAATTGCCCCAGCCCCTGTTCAAATCCAATCCGGGGACTGTCCCCTGAAACCGGGAATGTCTGGTCACCCTACCTTACTAAAGACCTAACCGGTCTACCAAGCTCTTCCCCTGATGATTCCATACTCTCCTCCCCTCATTTGTTTTGTACCAGTTCTTGTATGATTCAGAGCATGTGAGGATTGTTTGCTGCTCTGCACAGTGGTCAATTAATCTGCATTTTATTAAAAATACCAATAAAAACGATTGAAAGAGAAAAAAATACACAAGTCCATCAAGTCCAACCTATGTGAGTGATTAAATGTCAGTATTACATTGCATATCCCTGTATGTTGCAGTCGTTCAGGTGCTTATCTAATTCTTTTTTTAAACCATCGATGCACCCCGGTGAGACCACCGCCTGTGGAAGGGAATTTCACACTGTTGCCGCTCTTACAGTAAAGAACCCTCTACGTAGTTTAAGGTTAAACCTCTTTTCTTCTAATTTTAATGAGTGGCCACGTGTCTTGTTAAACTCTCTTCCACGAAAAAGTTTTATCCCTATTATTTTGCTCTCTTTAAACTTTTAATCTATTCAACAATTTTTCCTTCACCTTGGATATTTTATCACTTTTCTCGTTTAACCATTTATGGTCACTTAATATAATTTCTTGATGTATAACATATTTATGTCAATTAATTTTTACACATAGCACAGTGAACGTTCAGTTGCACTTACTATATACTTACCTACATCTTATTAACCCTAAAAAGGTTTTTCTCACTTTCTTAGCGCTGCACTTATTTTGTCATATAAACTAATTTGGCCTCTTTTATGCCCCTCTTTAGATTCGCTCTAGCAACACTATACGTAACCTTCTCCCCATTCCTAAAGGCACTATCCCGTTCTGTCAAGAGACAGCATACTCTCATGTTTATCCAGGGCTTCCGATTAGGAAAAATCTCCATACGCTTCTATAGCAATACCCCCGCAGGGGCCGCTGGTTTAATTTTGGGCCTTGAACGTTACCTCACTGTTCTATATGCTCGTCTCAGGGGTTCTCCTTGAAGAGTTGTCTAGAAGAAGTTTGCACCAACACAAAAGTCTCTTTCAAGGGTTTATTTGAAATAAATTGAAATAGGTATTTTAAATTGCTAAATTTAAAATCTAATTGTTTTGTGGGACTTTTTGTGAGGCTGTGGCCATCCGACACACAGACCTCCATCCCCGATAATATGAGAAGGAAGGGACTAATGGAGAAAAAAATGGGACTTTAAATGAAACAAAACACTAGGGGCAAGTTGAATCAATCAATGAAATAAAATATAGTATTTATTATTGACATATTTGGATATAGTATATTGCAGGTATACATAGTGAACCAATAAGTATGTTACAGTGTATAATAGAGACATAATTGGTGAAACCATATATTGTTCTAATAGTAACATGATAAACATAGTAACACATGGTGGACAATGAACCCGTTCCAACAGTATATCCAAAGTAATAAAAAGTCATAGTATATAATAAATTACAATTCATGATTAAAAACAACATCAAGCCCATGGTAGTATGCATGATTACTGTGACACAACATCGGTAAAGTAAGCTCGACGCGTTTCGTGGAATATATCCACTCATCAGGAGCATCTAGGAACTGGGGGTACCTATAATGAATAATAAATGACTAATTAATGATAATTAATTAGAAAGGGAAGAGAGGGAGCACAGCTTAGTGGTCCTAGCACTCTTACCTAGGATTAATGGGTAAAGCATGGTAGATAATAATGATGTTGGTGGGAGGCATAGGAGGGAAGGGAAGAATCTTTTATTATTCATTATAGGTACCCCCAGTTCCTAGATGCTCCTGATGAGTGGATATATATTATTCATTATAGGTACCCCCAGTTCCTAGATGCTCCTGATGAGTGGATATATTCCACGAAACGCGTCGAGCTTACTTTACCGATGTTGTGTCACAGTAATCATGCATACTACCATGGGCTTGATGTTGTTTTTAATCATGAATTGTAATTTATTATATACTATGACTTTTTATTACTTTGGATATACTGTTGGAATGGGTTCATTGTCCACCATGTGTTACTATGTTTATCATGTTACTATTAGAACAATATATGGTTTCACCAATTATGTCTCTATTATACACTGTAACATACTTATTGGTTCACTATGTATACCTGCAATATACTATATCCAAATATGTCAATAATAAATACTATATTTTATTTCATTGATTGATTCAACTTGCCCCTAGTGTTTTGTTTCATTTAAAGTCCCATTTTTTTCTCCATTAGTCCCTTCCTTCTTATTTGAAATAAAGTTTCCAAAAGAGGGGATGAAGGGATGGGGAGGACTCAGGTACCTTAGTTGCGACTCATAAGAATTCTCCTAGGTCCAGAGGAATAACTGCCTCCACGCTGGACTCAGCAGACATCGGATAGGCCCAATCTCACTGGCCTAGCAACCGATGTACAGCTCAATCACATATAGTCTCTGCCACAGACTTGGTGTAATTAGAATAGTCTCTGCCACAGACTTGGAATAGCCTTTACTTGGGTTACCTTCTGAATGAAGAACACAGCTCTCAGTGTTAGAATCTTTCAGCCGTTCCGGCAGCACTGTGAGGTAGATTAGGATCCGGGTGCATCCCCCAATTGAGTCCTCAATTGCTTGGTCCCTTCCAGTAGGCAAGGCAACACAGGATCATCCCTGGATCAGTAGGCCCCAGCAACTCCTGGGCCTACTTGTCAGTAACGAAGCCTCTGGCCAACGTGGCCCCGAGGCGGAAACTGCCAACACTTCCCTGAGGCCATGAAGGCCCTCAGGTGGGGACCGAAGACACGACCCCAGAATCTCTTTTTTGCCCTAATGGCGTCTGTTACTTAAATACCCCCTCCCAGCATGCACAGCGGGTTCACCACGCCCCCTGGGCTGCTTGCTAGAAAAGAGGTACCCAATACGTCCAGCCTGTAGCCCTTCCAATTCTGACCAGCTGTGGCAGCGACACCTACTGTCAGGAGGGAAATCACACAACCAGCTAAACTGAAACAGAGCGCAATTTATAACACAAGCCCTCTGAGCCAAACTATTGCTCAGATAACTATAATTTAACATATAGCGCAAACTCATTAGGAGCAGGGCGCTACACTTCCTTTCTGTAACATTGTCTACACAGGTTCTAATGTAACTCGGTACTGTTTTAGTCTGCCTATGTAGGTCATGTTGTTCAAAAATTTCCCTGTTGGTTCTCTCAAAGCAATCCTGTAACTGCTGGAAAGAGTGTTCTGGCCAAATCTCCAGATCTCCTTGCTTTCTGGAACAATTCTCTGCCTAATTGGAATTTACAGCGGAATAAGAAAGAGGGATCGATGATCTGATTGGCCAAGATAAGGGAATGAAACAGCTCTGTATGCTTCCCTAACATTGGAATAAACCATATCCAATTTGCACCCCTAGTCGCACACCTCATGAATTGATGGAATCCTTGGACAGTGGACCTCAAATAGGTGTTTGAAATTGCCAACAATCACAAGTACCCCATCAGGATATTCACACTGGAGTTTGCCTATCACTTTTGCCAAAGTATCCAAAGTCGCAGTAGTACGTTTACTGCAAGAACGAATACCACCATGAATTCCCTTAGCAAGTAGAAGTTCTACACTACCCAAAAATTCAAAGGCTGGGTTCTTTGCAGAGTAGGGTTGCCACCTCATCCCTTTAAACTTGAACACATATGAATTACACAGGTTCTGTGGCTGATTAACCACTTGCCGACTAGCGCAACACGTTATACGTCGACACAATGGCACGGCTGGACAGATGGGACAGATCTTAAAGGGGACGTACCTGTACGCCCATACAGGTACGTCCCCTTTAAGATGCTGCATTGTGGTCGTGCGCGCCCGTCCCAAGCTCGGTGAGTTCGACCGCGGGTCCCGCGGATTCGATGTCCGTGGGGATACCCGCGATGGTCTCACGGAGAGGAAGAACGGGGAAATGCTAATGTAAGCATTTCCCCATTCTTCCTAGTGAAAGGACACTGATCACAGCTCCCTGTGTCACACGTAGCCCATCCCTCCTACAGTTAGAACACATCCCTAGGACACACTTAACCCCTTCAGCGCCCCCTACTGGTTAACCCCTTCACTGCCAGTGTCATTTTTACAGTAATCAGTGCATTTTTATAGCACTGATCGCTGTATCAATGACAATGGTCCCAAAATGGCATCAAAAGTATCCGATGTGTCCGCCATAATGTCGCAGTCATGATAAAAATCGCTGATTGCCGCCATTACTAGTAAAAAAAAAATATTAATAAAAATTCCATAAAACCATCTCCTATTTTGTAGACGCTATAACTTTTGCGCAAACCAATCAATAAATGCTTATTGTGATTTTTTTTTACCAAAAATATGTAGAAGAATACTTATCGGCCTAAACTAAGAAAAAAAATTGTTTTTTTATATATTTTTGGGGGATATTTATTATAGCAAAAAGTAAAAAATCTTGCTTTTTTTTTCAAAATTGTCACTCTATTTTTGTTTATAGCGCAAAAAAAAAAATGCAGAGGTGATCAAATACCACCAAAAGAAAGCTCCTTTTTGTGGGAAAAAAAAGACGTCAATTTTGTTTGGGAGCCACGTCGCACAACCGTGCAATTGTCAGTTAAAGCGATGCAGTGCCGAATCGCAAAACGTGCTCTGGTCTTTGGCCAGCCAAATGGTCCGGGGCTTAACCACTTCAGCCCCGGACCATTTTGGCTGGTTAAAGACCAGACCCCTTTTTGCGATTCGGCACTGCGTCGCTTTAACTGACAATTGCGCGGTCGTGCAACGTGACTCTCAAACAAAATTGGCGTCCTTTTTTTCCCACAAATAGAGCTTTCTTTTGGTGGTATTTGATCACCTCTGCATTTTTTATTTTTTGCGCTATAAAATATATAGCGGGGCCCCGGCAGAAGGCAGAAAGAACCGGAGATCGTGGAGAAGGCACCAGAGAGCGGGAGAAGAACCAGAGAGCGCAGAGACGACACCAGAGAACAGAAGAAGAGACCCCCGAAGTCGGAAGAAGACCCCCGAAGTCGGAAGAAGACCCCCGGAGCTGCCTAATAAATTACTTTAAAAACCTGTGTTGTGCTTTTTATTTGACATTTTTTTGCCACCAGGTGAATGGGTAGGGGTACGATGTACCCCATACTCATTCACATAGGGTGGGGGGCCGGGGATCTGGGGGCGCCCTTATTAAAGGGGGCTCCCAGATTCCGATTTGCCCCCCACCCGCAGACACCGACAACCAACGGCCAGGGTTGTCGGGAAGAGTCCCTTGTCCCCATCAACATGGGGAAGGGTGCTTTGGGGTGGGGAGGCGCAGGACGCCCCCTACCCCAAAGCACCCACCCCCCCATGTTGAGGGCATGCGGCCTGGTATGGTTCAGGAGGGGGGGTGCTCGCCCCCCCCCCCCTTTCCTGACCTGCCGGGCTGCGTGCTCGGATAAGGGACTGGTATGGATTTTGGGGGGACCCCCACACGCCGTGTTTTCGGCATAGGGGGGTATCCCTTAAAATCCATACCAGACCTAAGGGCCTGGTATGCTCCTGGAGGGGAACCCATGCCGGTTTTTTAGTTAAAATTTGGCCTGGAGTTCCCCTTCATGATTCATACCAAACACAGGGGACAGCGAGCGTGAGGCTTGCAGTACCTTGTCGCCGAGAACATTCTCGGCCAGGCACTTCAAGTCGCCTCCAGGACACAACTTGAGCGTCTGCTTCACGCTCAAGTCGTGTCTAAGTTGCCTCGCAAAGTAGCGCTGCCCCTGTGTCAACCGGCACACGAGTCGTCCCGCAAGTCGGATCGTCTTGATCCGACATCCCGGGCAACCTCTATTCAAATCAATGGGCTCCCATAGGGAACCATTCATTTTGAATAGAGATACGAGCGCCTCTGACATTTTTATTTACTATAGCAGTGCCCCGCCGGTTCATGCGCCCAATTAAGGATTTATCCGGCACACCAATTAAGGTATGAACCGGCGCAGCGCACTGTTGATAGTAAATCACCCCATTACCTAAACATAATTTTTCATTTATTCCATCTCAACATATCACATTCTTACTTCTACTATCATGTGTATGTATAACACAACATGTATACAGGTGCTTTCTTAAAATGTCTGAGAAGTAGCATATGCATCACTTATGGTTATATATCTATATATACAGATATATAAGAAAAAATTATACAAGATTTGGATGTTTCTCTGGTTGTTAAAATTGGACTTTAGACTGTCTTCTCCTGAAAACAGGAGACAAGTCCAGCTGTACAAACAAATTCTTCTTATCAATACTCCTTGGCCAACATCATCCATTGTCTGTAAGGCAGCTTGAGCCAACATTGGTAAACACATGAGCTCATGTGTTGTTTTTTTTCTGAAAGGTCTCCAAAAGGACAAATGGACCATCTATTTTGAATCATAGTTCATCTAAGCGAATCTCACATTTTTGCCAATAAATATTAAATGTATTATTTTTTTCTTCTTCATAAATTCACAACACCATCAATGCAGCCTACCAGCACCCATCAATGAATGTTTGCTTGCTTCCATTCATTCTGGAGTCGGGACAGAGACACAGTCCTCCGCCAGGCGCTGCGCCTCTGACACTATGTGCGAATGGAGCGGTGGCTGCCTGCTGATGCTGAGACTTAGTTGCTTGCTGCAGAGAGAACACAGTAGGAACCCCAGTGGCCAGGCGCCCTAGGTAGCAGGGCACCCTAGTGGTAGCACCGGCCCTGGCTAGAGACCAGGAGGTCTTGGCAGGAGTGGAAAGGACAAATTGGGTGATATCCGCAGATGAGGTTGGTGATGTAACTGGGGGCGATGTTGTGGATGACTTTGTATGTTGTGGTTAGTATTTAAAATTTTATACAATGGGGTAGGGGAAGCCAGTGAAGGGATTGGCAGAGAGGAGCAGCAATCCCGGATCGGTTAGTAAAGTGTATTAGTCTAGCAGCAGCATTCATATTATAAATAAGCATTTACAGTGTAAACTAAAGTAAATAGTAGCGCTAAACAGTATAAATAAACCCAGTGACAGGTGATAGTGATCAACACTAAGGCTCCATGTACACAGAAGCTCAAAAACGGCCGTTTTTAAAGCAGCAGAAAAAGCTAGCTTTTATCAGCGTTTTTTTTACTAGCTTTTATTAGCGTTTTTCAGTGTAGCTTTTTTTAGCTTTAAAAAAAAAATAAAAAATTTCAATGGACCAAAAAACGCTCGCGGCCAGCGTTTATGAGCGTTTATGAGCGTTTTTCGGCGTTTTGCGTTTTTTTCTGCCGAAAAACGGCACTTTGAACGCAAATTTCCTGCGTTCAGAAAAAAGCCCATTAACTCCACTGCTCATTAAAGCTAAAAAACGTTATGTGTACATGAACACATAGGCTAACATAGAGTGCAGTTAATGGGCTTTTAAAAAAAACGCCAAAACGCCCATTAACTGCAGTTTATCAGCTTCTGTGTACATGGAGCCAAAGCATAAATAAAGAACTAATAATAAAGTTTGTGCAAAAATAGTCCATAAAAGAGACTGGATTGTCTCAAACAAGGAGCGCTATATATATTATGATATGAGCTCTTCAAAACTTTCACCACACCGCGTGCACTCAGTGTTTTCACTCCCCTTTGGTTAAAAACTCACCAAATGGCGATGCCTTGCACTCCCATGCTCGGCAAAACAGCATCAACCCTTACAGGGTTAAATATCCACCAATATCCAGACGTGACACCCGATATCATGGACTTTCCATATAAAATAAAACAAAGTGCTCCAATAGTGCAGTATAGTTGTAAAAAGTTTATTCTTTTAAAACAGCTTCAAACATTGCACTCACATAACCTCAAATCAATAAAGCCTAGAGGCATTCACTTGTAACTGCAAGTACTGGTGTAATGTGGTCTCAGTGGACACAGCATAGGTGAACTGAAACTCACCAGTGAAAGATCGTGATCCTCTGTCCAATATAGCGCTAAGAGTGAACAACTGGTTGCCGTACAGCCACGTCCCAACATTTCGTCATAACGACTTACTCATGGGATCCCATGTGTGCTCTTTTGCCTACAGTAATATTTATTATCCTAGTGAATGCTGTTACTCTCAGCCAGGGATGAGCTTCGTGTTCGAGTCGAACATACGTTCGACTCGAACATCGGCTGTTCGATCGTTCGACGAAGATCGAACGATTTGGGCCGTTCGCGCCAAATTCGAGTGACACGAACGGCCCACAATGCACTACGCCATCGCAGTGTCATCCAGGCACTGTGATTGGCCAAGCATGCACTGTGACCCCGCATGCTTGGCCAATCACAGCGCCGGCAGCGAGGAGAGCAATGATTGGCCACAGGCAGGATGCCTGTGGCCAATTATTGCTGAGGGGGTTTAGTACACGCCCCACACTATAAAAGGCCGCCAGCGTGGCGGCCTTGTGTAGTGTGTTCCGGAGCAGGGAAAGAGAAGCATAGGCAGGGACAGTGTCATTTTTTTCCTTTACTAATCCTGGATTCCTTGTGTTTAGGGACAGAGAAGGATAGGTAGGGAGAGTGTCAGTGTGTTATTCTGTGCTAAACCTTGTTTGTAGGGACAGAGAAGGACAGTGAGGGAAACTGTCAGTGTGCTATTCTGTTCTAAACCAATCTTGCTGAACCGTATTTGAAATCCTTGAGTTTAGGGACAGAGAAGGACACTCGTGGAAACTATCAGTGTGCTATTCTGTGTTAAATCTTGTTTGTAGGGACAGAGAAGGACAGTGAGGGAAACTATCAGTGTGCTATTCTGTGCTAAACCTTGTTTGTAGGGACAGAGAAGGACAGTGAGGGAAACTGTCAGTGTGCTATTCTGTGCTAAACCAATCTTGCTGAACCATATTTGAAATCCTTGAGTTTAGGGACAGAGAAGGACAGTGAGGGAAAGTGTCAGTGTGCTATTCTGTTCTAAACCAATCTTGCTGAACCATATTTGAAATCCTTGAGTTTAGGGACAGAGAAGGACACTCGGGGAAACTGTCAGTGTGCTATTCTGTTCTAAACCAATCTTGCTGAACCGTATTTGAAATCCTTGAGTTTAGGGACAGAGAAGGACACTCGTGGAAACTATCAGTGTGCTATTCTGTGCTAAATCTTGTTTGTAGGGACAGAGAAGGACAGTGAGGGAAACTATCAGTGTGCTATTCTGTGCTAAACCTTGTTTATAGGGACAGAGAAGGACAGTGAGGGAAACTGTCAGTGTGCTATTCTGTGCTAAACCAATCTTGCTGAACCATATTTGAAATCCTTGAGTTTAGGGACAGAGAAGGACACTCGGGGAAACTGTCAGGGTGCTATTCTGTTCTAAACCAATCTTGCTGAACCGTATATGAAATCCTTGAGTTTAGGGACAGAGAAGGACACTCGTGGAAACTATCAGTGTGCTATTCTGTGCTAAATCTTGTTTGTAGGGACAGAGAAGGACAGTGAGGGAAACTATCAGTGTGCTATTCTGTGCTAAACCTTGTTTGTAGGGACAGAGAAGGACAGTGAGGGAAACTGTCAGTGTGCTATTCTGTGCTAAACCAATCTTGCTGAACCATATTTGAAATCCTTGAGTTTAGGGACAGAGAAGGACACTCGGGGAAACTGTCAGTGTGCTATTCTGTTCTAAACCAATCTTGCTGAACCGTATTTGAAATCCTTGAGTTTAGGGACAGAGAAGGACACTCGTGGAAACTATCAGTGTGCTATTCTGTGCTAAATCTTGTTTGTAGGGACAGAGAAGGACAGTGAGGGAAACTGTCAGTGTGCTATTCTGTGCTAAACCAATCTTGCTGAAGCATATTGCAAATCCTTGTGTTTAGGGACAGAGAAGAATAGGCAGGGGACAGTGTCAGTGTCATTGTTGCTAAGCCTCCTGCACAGTATACTCCTGAAGGTAGCCCTTATTGCTGTTTTTCCCATCTCCCTGCAGGCCATCCATTAAAATGTCTGGAAGGCAAACAAGGAGAGGCAGACAGTCAGGAGGCAAAAAAAGAGGGCAAGCAGGCTCTGTGTCTGGGGGCAACAGTGCTGGTCGTGGACGCGGTGCATTGTCATCAGCACATGGACATGGGACACCCTTGTCCTTCTTTTCGGCAGCTGGACATGTTGAGCCACATCATGCCGAAGACTTGGTAGAGTGGATGACCAAGCCCACCTCATCCTCCTCATCCTCTCTCACCCAGGCTCAGGGTACTGGCAAAGCAGCTGCCAAAGCGTCCTCTTCTCTGGTATCAATGTCATCATTAGTCAATCCTTCCCTAGACCCACCATGTCCTCCTCCTGAGGAGTCCCCCGAACTGTTTGAGCACAGTGTTGGGTACATGCTCCAGGAGGATGCCCAGCGTTTCGAAGGATCTGATGATGATACCCAGATAGAGGAAGGCAGTAGCGTGAGAGCAGAGAGAGGGGATGCTCAAGAAGGACACCAATCTGGCAGTCATGCTCCAGCAGCTGCAGCATACTGCCAGATTGGCTCCAGTGATGAGGAGGGAGGGGATGATGAGGTCACTGACTCCACGTGGGTGCCTAATAGGAGAGAGGAGGAGGAGGAGGATGAGGAGGAGGCACATCTCCAACGAGGCAGGATGCCCTTGGGTGGCCAGCGTATGGGCACCACACCGACGGAATCACCCCGCAGAGCTCCGCCTGTGCAGGGCGCTGCCTCTGCCCGTCATTCAAAAAGTTCTTTGGTGTGGGCCTTTTTTGAGGCGAGTGCATCAGATCGCACAGCTGCTGTTTGCAACATATGTCTCAAGCGTATATCGCGTGGCCAAAACATCAGCCGCTTGGGCACCACATGCTTGATCAGACATATGTTGACCTGCCATGCAGCTCGTTGGCAAGCCTACCTTAAAGACCCACACCAAAGAACAAAGCGGACCTCTCCTTGCACCGCATCAGCTGGGATCTCCAACCCCACTATACCTTCAGTCCTCTCTGAAACCTGCACTGAGAGGAATGAAGGTGTAGAATTAGGTGTGTCACAGCCAAGTACTTGCGGGCACTCTGCTAGCAGTACACCGACGTCCGATTCTAGCAGGCAAATTTCCCTGCCCCAGCTGCTGGACCGTCGAAAGAAGTTCACTCCCAGCCATCCACATGCCCAGCGGTTGAATGCTAGCTTGGCTAAATTGCTAGCGCTTCAACTGCTGCCTTTTCAGTTGGTAGACTCGGCCCCCTTCCGTGAGTTTGTGCAATGTGCGGTTCCTCAGTGGCAGGTTCCCAAACGCCACTTTTTCTCACGGAAGGCGATTCCGGCTCTCTACAGGCATGTGGAAGGCAATGTCTTGGCCTCGCTGGACAGGGCGGTCAGCGGTAAGGTGCATATTACCGCTGACTCATGGTCCAGCAGGCATGGACAGGGACGTTACCTTTCTTTCACGGCCCATTGGGTCACTCTTTTGGCAGCTGGGAAGGATGCAGGACAAGGTGCAGTAGTGTTGGAGGTTGTTCCACCGCCACGCCTCCAAAATGCTACTACTGGTTGTGACACACCTCTCTCCTCCACCCCCTCCTCTTCTTCTTCCTCCATGGCCTCTTCCTGTGCTTTGGCATCGGAACCAGCGGTGCTCCGTAGGCGTTCAAGGGGCTACGCAAGTACGCAGGCAAAAAGATGCCATGCCGTGCTTGCGCTGGTGTGTTTGGGGGACAGGAGCCACACTGGGGCAGAGGTCCTGTCTGCTCTGCAGGGGCAGGCCGAGAGGTGGTTGACGCCACGCCAGCTTAAGCCAGGAATGGTGGTTTGCGACAATGGCACCAACTTCCTCTCCGCCCTCCGACAGGGACAACTGACCCATGTGCCCTGTGTGGCTCACGTCCTTAACCTGGTGGTGCAGCGGTTCTTGAGCAGGTACCCGGGCTTACAGGATGTCCTGAGGCAGGCCAGGAAAGTCTGTGTGCATTTCCGCAGATCTTATAATGCCAGTGCTTGCCTGGCTGAGCTGCAAAAGGAGTTGAACCTGCCCAAGAACCGCCTTATATGTGACATGCCCACCAGGTGGAACTCAACGTTGGCCATGCTGCAGCGGCTGCACACGCAGCAGAGGGCCATCAATGAGTACCTGTGTGACTACGGCACCAGGACAGGGTCAGGGGAGCTCAGGTTTTTTTCACCACGCCAGTGGGGCATGATCAGGGATGCATGCACTGTCCTGGCACCATTTGAGGAGGCCACGAGGATGGTGAGCAGTGACAGTGCATGCATCAGTGACACTGTACCTCTTGTCCACCTGTTGGAGCACACGCTGCGTGGAATAATGGACAGGGCACTTGAGGCAGAACAGAGGCAGGAAGAGGAGGACTTCCTTGCCTCTCAAGGCCCCCTTTACCCAGACAGTGTTCCTTCTGTCCCACCCATCGCACAGGAAGAGGAGGAGGAGGAGGAGGATTGTGTCAGCATGGAGGTGGAGGCTGGCACTCAGCATCATCAGCAGCAGTCTTTTAGGGATGATTTACAGTCCCAAGAAACCAGTGGACTTGTACGTGGCTGGGAGGAGGTGGCTGCGGATCATGTCGTCCTTAGTGACCCAGAGGACTCCGGACTGAATGCCTCAGCTAACCTACGCTGCATGGCCTCCCTAATCCCGCAAAGTCTGCGGAAGGATCCTCGTATTCTTCGGATCAAGGAGAGGGACCATTACTGGCTGGCCACTCTCCTTGATCCACGGTACAAGGGTAAGGTTGCGGACCTTATCTTACCGTCGCAGAGGGAGCAGAGGATGAGACAACTCCGGGAGGCCTTGCAGAAAGGTCTGTGCAACGCGTTCCCAGAGACTGGGAGGTTACAAACTCCTGGTCCTGGACAACGAGTTGCTGAGGCTTCGGCCAGTCAAAGAAGGAGCGGTGGGGAAGGTGGCCGTCTGACCGATGCGTTCAGACAATTCTTTAGTCCGCAGCCCCAAAGTATGATCGGTTCCAGCAACCATCGCCAGCGTCTGATATACATGGTGCAGGAATACCTAGGGGCAAGGTCAGACTTGGACACCTTCCCCACCGAAAATCCTCTGGCTTACTGGGTCTTGAGGATGGATCACTGGCCAGAGCTTGCACAGTATGCAATTGAGCTACTGGCCTGTCCTGCATCCAGCGTTCTTTCAGAACGCACATTCAGTGCTGCTGGAGGATATGTCACGGATCACAGGGTGCGCCTGTCCACCGACTCGGTTGATCGACTGACTTTCATCAAGATGAACCAGTCTTGGATCACCACCAGCTACCACACACCTGATGCTGATATAACAGACTAATTGATTTTAAAATGTCACATCCCTTCAAGACTGATGCTGATGCTGAGTGCCTGTGCTGTTATGTTGACTGGCTATCCTCCTCCTCCTCCTCAATGATCCGATTAATGATGATAGCTTGGAAGATCATTTTGGTTTATGGGTGCCGCCACCAGTGGCTAAGGCACAATTTTTCAGCCCCTGTTTAACAGGGGCGTGTAATTACAATTTTTGATGCAATACTTTGCAACAGGGCTCATTGCTGTGCTCCAAGTACAGTATCTGTGAGGGGTTGCAGTGTTGTGCCACCAGTGCCTAAGGCCCAATTTTTCAGCCCCGGTTCAACAGGGGCATGCAATTATAATTATTGATCTAATAATTCACAGCAGGGCCCATTGCTGCGCCCACCAAGAGTAACTGTCAGGCCTTACAGTGTTGTGTCAACACCACCACCACCACCACCACCAAAGGCCCAATTTTTCAGCCCCTGTTCAACAGGGGCATGCAATTATAATTATTGATCTAATAATTCACAGCAGGGCCCATTGCTGCGCCCACCAAGAGTAACTGTCAGGCCTTACAGTGTTGTGGCACCAGCACCACCATCAAAGGCCCAATTTTTACTACCACTGTTCAACAATTATATGTTATTACAATTCCTGATATAATAGTTGACAGCAGGGCGTTCCAAGAGTAACTGTGAGTGCTTACAGTGTTGTGCCAACACCAACACCTAAGGGGCCAATTTCTGCAGAGTATATACGGCAGGTCCCTACTTTCAAACATCCAACTTACAAACGACTCCTACTTGCAAACGGAAGAAGACAACAGGAAGTGAGAGGAAATCTACCCCTAGGAAGGAAAATTCTCTCCTGTAAGAATTAATATGGGAGAAATGTGTCTCCTCTCTACTGATGCTTTATCACCAATCCTTGTTTCAATAAAAACACCACATTTCAAAAACAGTTGTCATTGGGACGCAAAGTGAGATGAAATGTTCTGAACAGGGGCACAGACAGCAAAACAAATGTTACAGGGGTGATAACCCTTCCCTATGTTTTCCAAAAAGCTTAAAAATAGATTTTTTGGCTGGAGCTACACTTAAACAATGTACGTGTTCAAAATTACAAACAGATTCTACTTAAGAACAAACCTACAGTCCCTGTCTTGTTTACACCGGTCTTGTTTACACCGCCTGTATACTGCTGTATACTGCTGTTCAGAGTATATAGGGCCTTTTTTATTTTGTGTTGCGGGGTTCCCCTTAATATCCAAACAAGACCCAAAGGGGCTGGTAATGGGCTGGGGTAGGGGGGGGGTGATGGGGTAGCTATGCCATTTTTCTTAAAGATTTTCATCCATATTACCGGGACCAGACATTACATTAAAGCCGCAAGCAGTTTTAAATGGCTTTTTTTTCCTTTAGAAATGTAATTTTGTGCAGGGACAGTTCTAAACACGGGAAACACGTGGCACTTCACAGGCATACTTTAGACACCCCCCAGGTACAATATTTAAAGGAATATTTTTCCTTTTTTTTCACTTTATGCATCATTAAAATGACTGCTCCCGAAAAACGGCCGTTTTTAAAACTTCTTTTTGCATTGATACATGTCCCCTGGTGCAGAACCCGGGTTCCCAAACTCTGTTTAGGACAATAACATAGATAATAGTCGTTATAATTAGCACTTTAGAATTCGAACGTTCGCATCCATTGTATTTAATAGGGTTCTAATGTTCGTGCGAACTTTCGGTCCGTTCGCGGGTTCTGGTGTGAACCGAACCCGGGGGTGTTCGGCTCATCCCTACTCTCAGCACAGAAGGCACTGCTGTTACTTAGTAGGCATTTAGTAGACAATGACTTCATAAAGCATTCAACAAAGGAAGTTGAACCTCTCCCAGCATTTCAGACTCATCTCTGTTCAAGTCTTGGAAGTTAAGTCTTCGGTATAATGCAGGGTCCATGTTCCGGAAGTTTTAGGTGGCCTTGTACATTTTGCTGAGCACAGGGGCCAATGGTTCAAAACCTGCTGTTTTTGCAAGCCATTGGTTGTGCTTCCACTGGTTTGTTCCACGCTGGTGAAAATATTTTAAGGGTATTCCAGAATTCAAGGATTTTTAAGACTTCTTTACAGGATTCCGAAAGCATTTCCTCTGGAGGAGGCAGTTGACATTTACCCTCCCGTACAGACAGAAAAAACTGAGCCTAGGAATGAAACAATGGGTAAGAGATCACAATTTTAACAGTTCCAATGAAGCCCAGAGTAGGGAATCGAGCATGAATGAGATGCTTGTAGAGTGGAGGGAGATGACCCTGTTCTACATTCGTTCCCACAATGTCTTCATCCTCCAACAAGTCCACTTTAGGAAGGACTCATTTCACATAAAATTTCTCAGATGCTAGTTCTTCAAGTTTATCCACACTTTTTCTAGCCAATGTCTCTGTGGTCTGTCTTCTGGTTGACCAAGACTTCACTGCCAGTCAACAAAAATGAGTAGTTATATTCATAGCTAGTGATGAGCCGAACACCCCCGGGTTCGGTTCGCGCCAGAACCCGCGAACGGACCGAAAGTTCGCACGAACTTTAGAACCCTATTAAATACAATGGATGCGGGGGGCGTGTCCCGATGTGAGCAGCGGCAGACGTGTTCCAAGATAGCTCCGCTAATCCTTCTCCCCATCCTGTGCCATCCGTGCATCTGCTGACCCGGTGAGCACCGCCACAGCCTCGGGACTGATCCCCTTCCTCTCCTGCTTTGACCTGGCCGTGTGTTGTGCGGAGGAGCCGCGCACCAAAGGAGACATCCGCCCAGCCATAGCTGGCCTGTGCTTGTGACCGCCGCCGCCATCTTCCCGGCCGGAGCTTCACTCCATCCTGTGCCATCCGCGCGTCTGTCGACCCGGTGAGCACCGCCGCAGCCTCAGGACTGGCCCCCTTTCTCTCCTGCTCTGTCCTGGCCAGATCTTGTGTGGGGAAGCCGCCCGCTGGAAGAGACATCCGCCCAGACACAGTCGGCCTGTACTCGCGGCCGCTGCCGCCATCTTCCCGGCCGGAGCTTCCCATCTGTCCACCGAGCCCTGACCATCTGTGGCTCCGGTGCTCTGTCAGGCCATACTAGTGCCTCCCCCTTGCCTCCTCATCTCCTGGCTGTGTTTCGAAGGGCCTGCCGGGCTGACGATCCCTGTGGAGGCCTCCCGAGGCCTAGCTGACGGCGGCCATCTTGCCAGCCTGGGACTCGGGGCGGTGTGTGCTCCCCATCCAGGGCTCCGGAGCGCGGACAGGCCTGCAGTCCCATCACTTCCTCCCCCCATGCTGGGCTGACACTAACTGCTGGACCTGGCTGAGGCCTGGTGATGGCCACCGCTTTCCCGGGCCCCATCCTGCTGAACTGCTCTGACCTCCTCACATCACAGGCCCGGGTGCACGGTTCCCGCATCTCTGCCCTCTTCTCCATCTTCCTTCCGGGTGAGGAGGGATTCCTGACTACCTGCTCCATTAGAGGTACGTGTTCACAACCACATCTGGTTCTCGCCTGCCCCCTTTCAATCACCCCGGGTACGGGCTCTGCGGACCCCCCCCTGTGTCTTCCCCGGCGCAGATGCCCTCCAAAAAGACGCATCCTAAGCCTGCTAAGCCCACTCCGCAGCAGAAGTCGCTGACCTCCCACTCGCCGAGACCTGACGCCGTTTTGGTCGGGAGGCTTCAGGCCTTACTGGCTGAATTGGAGATGGAGCCCGGGGACGCTCCAGTGGCGACGACTTCAGCTCCTTTACCGCAAGATAGTAACCCACGATCCTTGCAGCAATTGAACAGAGCAGAACCTCACTGCTTATGCGCATCGATCATCTTGCTGAAGAATGCAACCTGATAAGAAACGACTTGGACAATATCAGGGGGAGACTGAATCCAGAATCTCGGCTACTGAGGATCTCACCGCTACCCACGTCACCTCCATTGCTGAGTTACAGCGCACAGTGCAGGCCCTCGTTGCAAAATCTGACGATGCCAAAAATCGGCTCAGGCGGAACAACGTTAGAGTCCTTGGCCTACCTGAGGGGGCTGAGGGTGATCGTCCAGCGGAATTTGCGGAGGAATTCTTTAAGGACCTGCTGGATCTTACCACTGTTACTCCTACCTATGTGGTGGAAAGAGCCCATCGGGTGCCCACAGGCCGAGCCATCCCGGGGAATCTCCCCAGACCCTTCCTGGTCCGCTTTTTGAACTACCGAGACAGGGACAGGATTTTGGCAGAAGCTCGTAAACATCCCACACTTAAATACAATAACACCTCCGTCCTCCTCTTCCCTGACTTCTCGGCCGAGTTGCAAAGGAAGAGAAGGACCTTCAATGATGTCCGTAAACGGCTTAGAGCAAAAAATATTAAATATGGCATGCTTTACCCTAGCCGCCTCCGGGTACAACATGACGGCAAAGTTTGGTTCTTTGACACCCCTTCGGAGGCTGACGGCTGGCTGGCCACTCTGAGATAATGGTCTCCCATCGCTTAAAAGTTGTTTGATGCACGGAGCTTACAAGTCCTGAACTACCTATCCTATTGTTCTCCTTTTCACGCATGCCGGAGCTACGGCGAGCGCACCTTTACACTGGATACGCACTTACCCCTTGCGGTTTGACTCCGCAAAGATCACCAGAAGTTCCCTGAACTGTTACTCTCCACCTGTTTGGAAAAACTCTATAATAGGGTTGAGCCTGCAGTTTTGGTTTAGTGCTGCAGAGGACTGTATTGTGGCCTAATTCTCAGGATTAGCTTTACAAATATTGTTTTTGTTTTTGCGTAAAGACCGCTTCCTGACCTCCCCCATGATGTTCTGGGGGGTAGGGGGGATTGGTAGGATAAGCACCTGGTGCTTGGGAAGTTATAGTTTAGTTGCTGTGTTCGTTTACATGTGTTTTTTGTGTTACACGTACAATGGCTCATGCTCCACTGCTGCTCACTGGGTGTCGCCTGCTCGACGACAATTAGTCTCCTCTAATTATTTTAGCCAAAACGCCTATGGCATCACGTGATCGGGATTCCTTTTCTGTGGTATCCTGGAACGTGCGTGGCCTCAACTCTAAGTTTAAGAGGGCGCTTCTTTTTCAATATGTCAAACAACATAGTCCGGCTATTCTGGTCCTGCAGGAGACACACCTGGTGGGCAGTAAGCTCATGGCTTTGAAAAGGCCCTGGGTTCAGAGGGCTTTTCATGCCTCTTACTCAACATATGCTAGGGGAGTTTCCATCTTGGTGCATAAGTCTCTCCCATGTGTCATAGATGCGGTTCACACGGATCCGCTGGGTAGGTTTGTTATACTGGCACTCACGCTATGGCAGCAGAGATATGTCTTTGCGGGTATATATGTGCCGCCGCCCTTTAAGTCTGAGGTTCTGTATACTATACTGGAGAGGATGGCCCCCTACTGTCCTGCAAAAATTTTACTACTGGGTGACTTTAATGCCATCCTTTCCCCAGATCTGGATAGACCCTTGCCACCTAAGTCCTTCACCGGGGAGTTGTCAAATTGGGCATTATCTGCGGGTGTTACAGAAGTCTGGAGGTGGAAATTCCCATCCACTAAAACATTTTCATGTTTTTCTACATCCTACAAAACTGCCTCCAGAATTGATTATGCTTTTGCTAACCCCTCTATGCTGACGGACGTTCTAGACGCATCTTATTTGCCCAGTGGTCTCTCTGACCACAGCCCCCTGCAGATCACCCTGCGCACCTCCTCCTCACATAATGGCTCTATGTGGCGGCTTGGTGCTCAATGGATTTCCCAACCTGACATAGCGGAACAAGCCCCCCCAGCCCTTAGTGCTTACTGGGACTCTAATGAAGGGTCATCCTCTCCTGAGATAGTCTGGGATACTTTCAAGGCATTCACAAGGGGCCATTACATCTCGGCCATCAAGGCGGTTAGGGTACAGCAAACTGCTGCCACTGCGGCATTGGAGAATGGGGTGGAGTTGGCTTCCGCCCACTATGGATTGGATCCCTCCGCCTCAAACTTTGATGCGCTGCAGGCATCCAAATGCAGTCTTCATCTGCACTTAACAGAGGTTACTAGATTAGAATTGTTTCATACGAAGCAAACATTTTTTGAACAGGGGGACAGGAATGGCAGACTGTTGGCAATGATGTCCCGCCATGACACTCCGAATACCGTAATTCCTGAACTTACCTCTCCCACGGGTGAGGCCATCTCATCTCCTGAGGCCATTTTGCTAGCATTCCATGATTTTTACCAATCCTTGTATACCATCACGTTACCCGAGGGCTTAGACCCAGAGGGACTAAATCGCCTCCTAGATCCGATAGCCCTCGGCTGGCTCTCTGACTCGGAGAGATCGCATCTAGTGGCCCCGATAACCACCGAGGAGGTTCTTGCCGTGATTAATTCCCTGTCCACTGGCAAGGCTCCTGGCCCAGATGCTCTTCCGGTTGATTTTTACGTAGAACATGCTGGCATGTTGGCTCCCCGGATGGCTGCCCTATTTACTCATTGCCTGAAGCAGGGCTCTCTCCCTCCCTCCATGGCGCACGCCCATGTTATTCTCATTCCCAAGGCTGGTAAAGATCTAAAGTTCTGTGCCTCCTATAGGCCCATAGCACTTCTTAACAATGACCTAAAAATTCTAACTAAGCTCCTCACTGCTAGACTTGCCACTTTACTTCCCTCCCTCATAGACCCGGATCAGACTGGGTTCATGGCCCACAAGTCTACGGATATTAACCTTCGTAGATTGTTCACCAATCTTCATGCAAGACATGACAATCTGGGTACCAGAGTAGTTGCCTCTCTCGATATTGAGAAGGCGTTCGACTCAATAGAATGGCCTTTATTGTGGGAGATTCTACGGAGAATGGGATTCCCCCTGGTTTTTATCCAATGGTTGCAGACTATATATCACTCGCCGACGGCTGACATTCGTTTAGGGGGTCGGCTGTCTCCTGTTTTTCGGCTTGCTAGGGGTACGCGGCAGGGCTGTCCTCTCTCTCCGGCCCTCTTTGCCATTGCCATGGAGCCAGTGGCTGAGGCACTACGTGTCTCGCCACACATTAAAGGGCTCCGTCTGGCCTGGCTGGAGGAGAGGGTAGCCCTGTACGCAGACGACCTCCTCCTTTTTCTAAACGATGCTGGCCCTTCTCTGCAAGGAGCATTGCTGGTCCTAGAAAGGTTCTCTGAGGTAACAGGGCTTAGGGTCAATTGGTCGAAGTCGCAACTGCTTGCCATAGACGAGAACGCTAAAGGAGGGGCTTCGGCTTCTCTTCAGCTACAATGGGTGGACGAATTTACGTACTTAGGGGTACGTATCTCGAAGAATGTGGCTGACTTCATTTCGCTGAACTTGTCCCCAGTAATCAACTCAGTCAGGGCCAAGCTGAAAGCATGGGAGAACCTTCCTCTGTCCCTGCTGGGGCGTATCAACCTCATTAAAATGAAAATCCTCCCCAAATTTACATATTTGTTTCGTAACTCCCCTCAGTGGATTCCCAAATCATTTTTTTCCCACCTAAATCAAATTTTCTCCTCATTTCTATGGGGCCCACGTCCTCCCCGCTTCAAGCTGACCACTCTCATGCGCCCTTGTTCACAGGGGGGTCTGGCATTCCCGGACTGCCACAAGTATTTCATTGCGGCTCAATTAGTCACTGCATTCTGGTGGCTGGTTCCGGATAGATCCAACTCGGCCTGGGCCACTGAAGCTGCAGTGTTACGATCTGCGGAGGCTTTGTCGAACCTCCTTTTGCGGGGTCCGAAGGCTCCGTACGACCTGACCCCCTCTATGTGTACCACCCTTAAGGCCTGGAGGGAGGGCTTGGCCTGTGAAAAATACCCTTCGACTGCAGTATCCCCGAACGCCCCCCTCTGGAACAATCCCAACCTACATCACTTTTTCGAAATCCCAGACCCGGTGGTGTGGACCAAGTACCATGTTAAAATACTCTCGGATGTCACCTCAGACCTCTCGATTTTCTCCTTTGATCATTTAATGTCTAACCACAATGCCCCGTCCTCATACGGGTTCAGATATCTTCAGTTGTCCCATGCTTTCAGAGCTCAGTTTCCATCAGGCGAGAGGCAGTTGGTGCAGTCTGACTTGGAGCGGATTTTGCGCTTTGACTGTACAAATAAACCCACCTCCGTGTTATACACACATCGCCTCCGGGTCTCTTCTCCTGAGTTGACCAGGCTCCATCAGCAATGGGGCCGGGATGTTCCAGAGCTGGACTCTGAGGACTGGGAGGATGTATGGGACTTCCCATTTAAAATACTTGTTTCCCTGAGGGATCGCCTCATTCAATACAAGATTGTCCATAGAGTATATCTCACTCCCGCCCGGGTGCACAGGATGAGGTCTTCCCTCTCCCCGGAGTGCTGGCGTTGTGACCATGCTCCGGGGGACTACATTCATATATTCTGGTCCTGCCCGGTAATTACAGTCTTTTGGTCACAAATCTTTCTGGAGGTGAATGAAGTGTTGAGTATCTCTATTGTCCCATCCCCAAGAATATGCCTGCTGGGGCTGGTGGAGGACCTGGTGCCCAGGGTGGCTGAGAGAACCCTGTTGGGTCTCTTGCTGTTCTATGCCAGGAAGTCCATCGTCCTATGCTGGAAGCGGAGGGCCCCTCCCTCTGTAGGTCTATGGAAAACACTTGTCAATAATGTGATACCCTTATACAAAGAGACTTATGTACATAGAGGCTGTCCGAAAAAATATGACAGGGTCTGGTCTAAATGGTTGGCGGAGCCCTCCACTGCGGCAGCAGACTAGGAGGCTTCACTGAATTCTGATACCATCCACTGAAGTCTTGTTAAACCAACCCTTGCTAGCACAGCTACTTAGGTGAGCTAGTTAACTATCATCCTACCCCTGGAGCCGGAGCCGGGCCAGCTCATTGATGATGGCTTATTAGAATATACGTTATTACCCTAGCATGTCTTGGTTTTGTAATTCTACCTTGTGACCCCTGCGTGGGTCCCGCCCATGCTGTTAGCCAGATGTTGGCTGTGCTGTTGTACGTTTGTATTGTCTGTGTTTGTAACAAATAAAACAAAAAAGATTTTCCAAAAAAAAATACAATGGATGCGAACGTTCGAAATCTAAAGTGCTAATTATACCGACTATTATGCATGTTATTGTCCTAAAAAGGGTTTGGGAACCCGGGTTCTGCACCAGGGGACATGTATCAATCCAAAAAAAAGTTTTAAAAACGTCCGTTTTTCGGGAACAGACATTTTAATGATGCATAAAGTGAACAAAAAAAAGTAAAATATTCCTTTAAATATCGTACCTGGGGGGTGTCTAAAGTATGCCTGTGAAGTGCCACGTGTTTCCCGTGTTTAGAACTGTCCCTGCACAAAATTACATTTCTAAAGGAAAAAAAGCCATTTAAAACTGCTTGCGGCTTTAATGTAATGTCTGGTCCCAGTAATATGGATGAAAATCTTTAAGAAAAATGGCATAGCTACCCCATCACAGCCCCCCCCCCTACCCCAGCCCATTACCAGCCCCTTTGGGACTTGTATGGATATTAAGGGGAACCCCGCACACAAAATAAAAAAGGCCCTATATACTCTGAACAGCCGTATACAGGCGGTGCATACAAGACAGGGACTGTAGGTTTGTTCTTATGTAGAATCTGTTTGTAATTTTGAACAGGTACATTGTTTAAGTGTAGCTCCAGCCAAAAAATCTATTTTTAAGCTTTTTGGAAAACATAGGGAAGGGTTATCACCCCTGTAACATTTGTTTTGCTGTCTGTGCAGTGTGCACCTGTTCAGAACAGTTCACCTCACTTTCCGTCCTAATGACAAATGTTTTTTGAAAATTTGGGGTTTTTATTGAAACAAGAATTGGTGATAAAGCATCAGTGGAGAGGAGACACTTTTTTTCCCATATTAACTCTTACAGGAGAGAATTTGCCTTCCTAGGGGTAGATTTCCTCTCACTTCCTGTTGTATCCTTCCGTTTGCAAGGAGTCGTTTGTAAGTTGGATGTTTGAAAGTAGGGGCCTGCCGTATATACTCAGCTGAAATTTGCCCCTTACATGTTGGTGTTGCCACAACACTGTGAGCCCTCACAGTTACTCTTGGTGGGCGCATGAATAGGCCCTGCTGTGAATTATTAGATCAAGAATTGTAATTGCATGCCCCTGTTGAACAGGGGCTGAAAAATTGGGCCTTTGGTGGTGGTGGTGTTGACACAACACTGTAAGGCCTCACAGTTACTCTTGGTGGGCGCAGGAATGGGCCCTGCTGTGAATTGTTAGATCAAGAATTGTAATTGCATGCCCTTGTTGAACAGGGGCTGAAAAATTGGGCCTTTGGTGGTGGTGGTGTTGACACAACACTGTAAGGCCTCGCAGTTACTCTTGGTGGGCGCAGGAATGGGCCCTGCTGTGAATTATTAGATCAAGAATTGTAATTACATGCCCCTGTTAAACAGGGGCAGAAAAATTGGGCCTTAGGCACTGGTGCCACAACACTGCAACCCCTCACAGATACTGTACTTGGAGCACAGCAATGAGCCCTGTTGCAAAGTATTGCATCAAAAATTGTAATTACACGCCCCTGTTAAACAGGGGCTGAAAAATTGGGCCTTAGCCACTGGTGCTGGTGCCACGACACTGCAACCTCTCCCAGATACTCTAGTTGGAGTGCAGGAATGAGCCCTGCTGCAAAGCATTGCATTAAAAATTGTAATAACACGCCCCTGTTAAACAGGGGCTGAAAAATTGGGCCTTAGCCACTGGTGCTGGTGCCACGACACTGCAACCTCTCCCAGATACTCTAGTTGGAGTGCAGGAATGAGCCCTGCTGCAAAGCATTGCATAAAAAATTGTAATAATATGCCCCTGTTAAACAGGGGCTGAAAAATTGGGCCTTAGCCACTGGTGCTGGTGCCACGACACTGCAACCTCTCCCAGATACTCTAGTTGGAGTGCAGGAATGAGCCCTGCTGCAAAGCATTGCATAAAAAATTGTAATTACATGCCCCTGTTAAACAGGGGCTGAAAAATTGGGCCTTAGCCACTGGTGGCGGCACCCAGAAACAAAAATGTTCTTCCAAGCTATCATCATCAATCGGATCATTGAGGAGGAGAAGGATAGTCAGTCAACATAACAGGACAGTCTCTCAGCATCAGCATCAGTCTTGAAGGGATGTGACATTTGAAAATAAATTAGTCTGTTATATCAGCTTCAGGTGTTTGGTAGCTGGTGGTGATCCAAGACTGGTTCATCTTTATGAAGGTCAGTCGATCAACAGAGTCGGTGGACAGGCGCACCCTGTGATCCGTGACAAATCCTCCAGCAGCACTGAATGTGCGTTCTGAAAGAACGCTGGATGCAGGACAGGCCAGTAGCTCAATTGCATACTGTGCAAGCTCTGGGCAGTGATCCATCCTCAAGACCCAGTAAGCCAGAGGATTTTCGGTGGGGAAGGTGTCCAAGTCTGACCTTGCCCCTAGGTATTCCTGCACCATGTATATCAGACGCTGGCGATGGTTGCTGATCATACCTTGGGGCTGCGGACTAAGGAATTGTCTGAACGCATCGGTCAGACGGCCACCTTCCCCACCACTCCTTCTTTGACTGACCGAAGCCTTAGCAACTCGTTGTCCAGGACCAGGAGTTTGTAACCTCCCAGTCTCTGGGAACGCGTTGCACAGACCTTTCTGCAAGGCCTCCCGGAGTTGTCTCATCCTCTGCTCCCTCTGCGACGGTAAGATAAGGTCCGCAACCTTACCCTTGTACCGTGGATCAAGGAGAGTGGCCAGCCAGTAATGGTCCCTCTTCTTGATCCGAAGAATACGAGGATCCTTCCACAGACTTTGCAGGATCAGGGAGGCCATGCAGCGTAGGTTAGCTGAGGCATTCGGTCCGGAGTCCTCTGGGTCACTAAGGACGACATGATCCTCAGCCACCTCCTCCCAGCCACGTACAAGTCCACTGGTTTCTTGGGACTGTAAATCATCCCTAAAAGACTGCTGCTGATGATGCTGAGTGCCAGGCTCCACCTCCCTGCTGACACAATCATCCTCCTCCTCTTCTTCCTGTGCGATGGGTGGAACAGAAGGAACACTGTCTGGGTAAAGGGGGCCTTGAGAGGCAAGGAAGTCCTCCTCTTCCTGCCTCTGTTCTGCCTCAAGTGCCCTGTCCATTATTCCACGCAGCGTATGTTCCAACAGGTGCACAAGAGGTACAGTGTCACTGATGCATGCACTGTCACTGCTCACCATCCTCGTGGCCTCCTCAAATGGTGCCAGGACAGTGCATGCATCCCTGATCATGCCCCACTGGGGTGGTGAAAAAAACCCGAGCTCCCCTGACCCTGTCCTGGTGCCGTAGTCGCACAGGTACTCATTGATGGCCCTCTGCTGCGTGTGCAGCCACTGCAGCATGGCCAATGTTGAGTTCCACCTGGTGGGCATGTAACATATAAGGCGGTTCTTGGGCAGGTTCAACTCCTTTTTCAGCTCAGCCAGGCGAGCACTGGCATTATAAGATCTGCAGAAATGCACACAGACTTTCCTGGCCTGCCTCAGGACATCCTGTAAGCCCGGGTACCTGCCCAAGAACCGCTGCACCACCAGGTTAAGGACTTGAGCCACACAGGGCACATGGGTCAGTTGTCCCTGTCGGAGAGCGGAGAGGAGGTTGGTGCCATTGTCGCAAACTACCATTCCTGGCTTAAGCTGGCGTGGCGTCAACCACCTCTCGGCCTGCCCCTGCAGAGCAGACAGAACCTCTGCCCCAGTGTGGCTCCTGTCCCCCAAACACACCAGCGCAAGCAGGGCATGGCATCTTTTTGCCTGCGTACTTGCGTAGCCCCTTGAACGCCTATGGAGCACCGCTGGTTCCGAGGACAAAGCACAGGAAGAGGCCATGGAGGAAGAAGAAGAGGAGGGGGTGGAGGAGAGAGGTGTGTCACAACCAGTAGTAGCATTTTGGAGGCGTGGCGGTGGAACAACCTCCAACACTACTGCACCTTGTCCTGCATCCTTCCCAGCTGCCAAAAGAGTGACCCAATGGGCCGTGAAAGAAAGGTAACGTCCCTGTCCATGCCTACTGGACCATGAGTCAGCGGTAATATGCACCTTACCGCTGACCGCCCTGTCCAGCGAGGCCAAGACATTGCCTTCCACATGCCGGTAGAGAGCCGGAATCGCCTTCCGTGAGAAAAAGTGGCGTTTGGGAACCTGCCACTGAGGAACCGCACATTGCACAAACTCACGGAAGGGGGCCGAGTCTACCAACTGAAAAGGCAGCAGTTGAAGCACTAGCAATTTAGCCAAGCTAGCATTCAACCGCTGGGCATGTGGATGGCTGGGAGTGAACTTCTTTCGACGGTCCAGCAGCTGGGGCAGGGAAATTTGCCTGCTAGAATCGGACGTCGGTGTACTGCTAGCAGAGTGCCCGCAAGTACTTGGCTGTGACACACCTAATTCTACACCTTCATTCCTCTCAGTGCAGGTTTCAGAGAGGGCTGAAGGTATAGTGGGGTTGGAGATCCCAGCTGATGCGGTGCAAGAAGAGGTCCGCTTTGTTCTTTGCTGTGGGTCTTTAAGGTAGGCTTGCCAACGAGCTGCATGGCAGGTCAACATATGTCTGGTCAAGCATGTGGTGCCCAAGCGGGTGATGTTTAGGCCACACGATATACGCTTGAGACATATGTTGCAAACAGCAGCTGTGCGATCTGATGCACTCGACTCAAAAAAGGCCCACACCAAAGAACTTTTTGAATAACGGGCAGAGGCAGCGCCCTGCACAGGCGGAGCTCTGCTGTGTGATTCCGTCGGTGTGCTGCCTCTACGCTGGCCCCCCGAGGGCATCCTGCCTCGTTGGAGATGTGCCTCCTCCTCATCCTCCTCCTCCTCCTCTCTCCTATTAGGCACCCACGTGGAGTCAGTGACCTCATCATCCCCTCCCTCCTCATCACTGGAGCCAATCTGGCAGTATGCTGCAGCTGCTGGAACATGACTGCCAGATTGGTGTCCTTCTTGAGCATCCCCTCTCTCTGCGCTCACGCTACTGCCTTCCTCTAGCTGGGTATCATCATCAGACCCTTCGAAACGCTGGGCATCCTCCTGGAGCATGTACCCAAAACTGTGCTTAAACAGTTCGGGGGACTCCTCAGGAGGACATGGTTGGTCTAGGGAAGGAGTGACTGATGATGACATTGATACCAGGGAAGAGGACACTTTGGCAGCTGCTTTGCCAGTACCCTGAGCCTGGGTGATAGAGGATGAGGAGGATGAGGAGGGCTTGGTCATCCACTCTACCAAGTCTTCGGCATGATGCGGCTCAACACGTCCAGCTGCCGAAAAGAAGGACAAGCGTGTCCCATGGCCACGTGCTGATGGCGATGCACCGCGTCCACGACCAGCACTGTTGTCTCTAGACACAGAGCCTGCTTGCCCTCTTTTATTGGCTCCTGACTGTCTGCCTCTCCTTGTTTGCCTTCCAGACATTCTAATGGCCTGCAGGGAAATGGGAAAACCAGCAATAGAGCCTAGCTTCAGGAGTATATTTTGCAAGAATCACACTACTCCTGCTGTAGGTGCTGCAAATGCCTGTTGGTGTAACACACCAGGAAAACGCAGCAATACAGGCTAACTTCAGGTGTAATATGATCATGAGGCACACTCCGCCCGCTGTAAGTGCTGCAAATGCCTGTTGGTGTAACACACCAGGAAAAAGCAGCAATACAGGCTAACTTCACGTGTAATATGATCAGGAGGCACACTCCGCCCGCTGTAAGTGCTGAAAATGCCTGTTGGTGTAACACACCAGGAAAAAGCAGCAATACAGGCTAACTTCAGGTGTAATATGATCAGGAGGCACACTCCGCCCGCTGTAAGTGCTGCAAATGCCTGTTGGTGTAACACACCAGGAAAAAGCAGCAATACAGGCTAACTTCAGGTGTAATATGATCAGGAGGCACACTCCGCCCGCTGTAAGTGCTGCAAATGCCTGTTGGTGTAACACACCAGGAAAAAGCAGCAATACAGGCTAACTTCAGGTGTAATATGATCAGGAGGCACACTCCGCCCACTGTAAGTGCTGCAAATGCCTGTTGGTGTAACACACCAGGAAAAAGCAGCAATACAGGCTAACTTCAGGTGTAATATGATCAGGAGGCACACTCCGCCCGCTGTAAGTGCTGCAAATGCCTGTTGGTGTAACACACCAGGAAAAAGCAGCAATACAGGCTAACTTCAGGTGTAATATGATCAGGAGGCACACTCCGCCCGCTGTAAGTGCTGCAAATGCCTGTTGGTGTAACACACCAGGAAAAAGCAGCAATACAGGCTAACTTCTGGTGTAATATGATCAGGAGGCACACTCCGCCCGCTGTAAGTGCTGCGAATGCCTGTTGGTGTAACACACCAGGAAAAAGCAGCAATACGGGCTAACTTCAGGTGTATAATGTGCAGGAGGCTTAGCAACAATGACACTGACACTGTCCCCTGCCTATCCTTCTCTCTCCCTGCACACAAGGTTTATCAAAGTATATGACACTGACACTCTCCCTGCCTATCCTTCTCTCTCCCTCCATACAAGGTTTAGCAAAGAATATGACACTGACACTGTTCCCTGCCTATCCTTCTCTCTCCCTGCACACAAGGTTTATCAAAGAATATGACACTGACACTCTCCCTGCCTATCCTTCTCTCTCCCTGCACACAAGGTTTAGCAAAGAATATGACACTGACACTCTCCCTGCCTATCCTTCTCTCTCCCTACACACAAGTTTGAGGTACAAATAGCACTGACACTGTCCCTGCCTATGTAACTCTTTCCCTGCGCCGGAACACACTACACAAGGCCGCCGCGCTGGCGGCCTTTTATAGTGTGGGGCGTGTGCTAAACCCCCTGAGCTATAATTGGCCACAGGCAACCTGCCTGTGGCCAATTATGGCTCTCCTAGCTGCAGGCGCTGTGATTGGCCAAGCATGCGGGGTCACAGTGCATGCTTGGCCAATCACAGCGCCGGGATTGCACTGCGATGGCGCAGTGTATTGTGGGCCGTTCACGTCACTCGAATTTGGCGCGAACGGCCCAAAACGTTCGATGTTCGCCGAACAGACGAACAGCCGATGTTCGAGTCGAACTTATGTTCGACTCGAACACCGAGCTCATCCCTATTCATAGCTATAGTTATATAGTTATATGTTTAGCTATATACGGTACAGAAAATCATAGTGTCTGCTAGAATTTATGTCCCGTCTTCACAAATAAAACTACTCAAACTACTGGAGGCACCAAATAGATGTTTTCTGGTAGGGTCCACTGTAACAGAAGACCTCGTTGCCTCAGAATGACAAGCTTAGCATGTGAAGACAGCTCCAGGGCAATATCAATTCCAGATGGTCCTGCACCCAGGAGGACAACTGAACGGGAAGAGAAGACCTCTGGGTAGCGGTAATAATGGCTGTGCATAACTTGACCTGGAAAAGGTGTGGAAACGACTTAGCCACTGGCCTCACAGTAAAACTCTACTTCATTGATACACAGAAGCGGGCCTACTTGCTACACAATGAAGTCTTCTATTTATTGTTATTATAATTAACATTTAAATTTTTTTTTTTATCTGTTAAAGGACTAAACTTTTGAAAAACTACCTACCCCAAAAAATCTAATGCTTCTACCTTGCAAATCTGGTAACCACCGCAACATTTCATTGCCAAGTTATAAAACTGGCCCACTGTTGCGTGATTAAAGCAAGCAAACCCTCCCACTTAGCACACATTTAAAACTCAACTTCAGCCAACATTTAATTAAAGCAAAGTTTTACCTGCTGATTTTTCCCTTCATTACATCAATCATTTTTGACCCAGTGACATTCTCACTGCTTCTCATCTCTTTGCTTCTCTGGGAGAAGCTCACAGTGTGCAGTGAAATCAGAGTAAGCTGCTTTAGTATAGAAGGGGAGCCTGTATAACTGTGCAAGACTAAAGGGAGTGCTGGAGTTCATCTTTAAAGGGTTAGATCCTCTGTCAAGCATTTATTGATATTGTTGTTTTTCCCAGTTTGAATTTCCCATCACATTCTGTTCCGAGTGACCATGGTTATCAGGACAAACAGGGTCTATCTCCCAGTGGGGTTGGAAATAAAGACCTGCCAGAGGTCCTAAACCATCCCCATTTCATCCAAAACTGATAAAAGATTGGCTTCACGTTTTCTTTAATGATAAGCAAATCCATGAGGATTCTGTATACAGTGGAACCTTGGATTACGAGCATAATCCGTTCCAGGAGAATGCTCGTAATCCTAAGTACTCGCATATCAAAGCAAGTTTCCCCATTGAAGTCAATGGAAACAAAAAAATTGGTTCTGCATTAACTGCGATGGCATGCAATACCGCAGGTGGCCAGAGGTGGGGGGCGCCGGAGAGCATCGGAGACACTCAGAAAGGGCAGATGACACCGCGGCTGAACTTGGAAAACCTCAGAAAGGCTCGGGAACTGAGTATTTCCGCGATTTTCCAAGCATTTCCGAACCGCTCCGATCGGCGCCGTTCGGCTCTGCTCAGCTTCAGCGCTCCCCACCCCAGGCCAAACGTGGTATTGCACACCACTTTGGCTTGAATCCTGTTCGTTTTGCGAGGCAACACTCGCAAACCGAGTCAGCATTTAAAAAAATACAGTGCTCGTATTGCGAAACGCTCGTTAACCGTGTTACTCGCAATCCGAGGTTCCACTGTATATGAGAAAACAAAACAAAGGCAATAAAGGAATGATATGTACTGTAATAGAACAAACATCAAATAAAATTTGAAACTTTTTCAAATAAATAATATAAAATAGGAGTAATAACTATGTTTGTAAAAAGTATTTTTTATTTAAATTGGAATGTTATTTAAAAGACCATACAATATTTCAGGTTTAACTATAAAAAGTTCTGAAGTAAATTAAACAACTGTTAATAAGAGTTTGATTTTTCAAATCCAATATGTTATTTTAAATACAAATTTAAAAAAAAGACACATTTATTTCATGAATGGTTATTAAAGACGTAGAAATATAAATGTAAAATTAATTGTTTAATATGTTATGCTTAAAGAAGTAATGACGATGTTAAATACAAAAAAAAGTTAAACAGTAAAACATTATTTTTAATAAAAAATATGTAAAACTATTAGACCATCATTTCTATTCAAATATAATCCAATTCAAATCCAATGTGTTACTTTGAATACAAATTTAAAAAAATGGTTAATAAAGACATAATAAACAATTAATTTAAAATGTATATTTTGATGTTATACCTAAAGGAGTATTGATGGTGTCATATACAAAAAAGTCAAATAGTACAAAATAAACTTTTATTTAAATAAAAAATTGTAAAACTATCAGACCATTATTTCTAGTCAAATAAATGTATTTAATATGAGTAATAACTTTTATTTTAATGTCTGGAGATAAGTAAATGAACATTATTTCACACTCTGATAAAGGTTTGATAAGGTGCGATGTACTGTAGATCAATGCTCACAGTAAATGCTTCTCTACACCTTAACTTCAAAGAAACATCAAACACAGAGTTTTATTTGTCCCCCAATACACATTCTAGTTTCTACAGAAATGGGCCAGAACCATGCATAGAACAAACAAGGGCTCAGAAAAATGAATTTACCTTAAAAATGCAGATATTGGAAATAATGTACTATCAGTGGCGGCCTGTCCATTAGGGGCGTGCGGGCACCACCCCCCCCCTCCCCGTCCATGCGTCCGACCCCCTGATCTACATACAGGGCACCGGACGATGGATTCCAATGGGGGGGGAGTTTGAAGCACGTGATTAGAGCCAGAGTCTCTATTAGGCTTCAAAAAATCAAAAGAGATGGGCTCGGGGCGCAGAGCACTGCACCCGGATCCCACCCAGTTGTGCAACGATAGCGAATGAATATTCGCTATTTTCACACTAAATTTCCTCCGAGACGCACGGCGGAAGCCATGGAGGAAGCCGCTGGATGAGCAGACACTGGAGCCACTGCCCGCACTCCGCCACCTAGATGGGGTAAGTGCCAGAGCGCCGGCCGCCCGGGGGGGCCTGGTAGTGCTACGCCACCAGCCGCCCCGGGGGGGGTTGTTTGCAGCCCCCCCTCAAAACAAAAACCACCATACTACTACCACAGTTAAGTATTCACTAATCAGAGCACTGCTGATATACCTGACCACACCTACAAGTCCCATGAGACATTGCAAGACCCTGACAATCACAAGCATGACTCCTAGAGGCAGAGGCATGATGGGATTTGTAGCTTCACCACAGCTGGAGGGCCGAGGTTGTCTACCCCTGGATTAAAGGCTTCTAGTGTGTTTTGAGGTTTGTACTCTTATAAGATATCACCATTGTCTTTACGTCAATAGTATTACCGGAGAAAGGGCAGTTCTGGTTATAGTTAACCTGTCCTTTTCTCTTTGTCCATGCAGGACAAACGGAAATTGTAATTTAAAGCATATCTAAACCCAAAAACAAAATATAAACTATATTGTAGCTTACAATTCCCTGAATGTGGGGGTCTACATTAGTTTTCATCTTTCAGGCTAAGTACTGTATATGTCCTGTAAGTACAGAGATATTTCTGTCAATCCTGCCAGAAATACAGTGTCCTCGTAATTTCCTGTGCACTGAACTGAAATCTCAAACAAACTTAGCTGTCTTCTATTAAATACAAAAACAACTTCATCCCTATACACCCTGTTCCAAATTATTATGCATATTCTATTTCAGTGTCACAAAGATTAAATATTTTGTTTTTCAGTTCAACTCATGGATGGCATTGTGTCTCAGGGCTCTTTTGATCACTGAAAACAATCACGGACTCCTGTGATAATTAGATTGCCAGGTGAGCCCAATTAAAGAAAAAACTACTAAAGGAGGGTGTTCCACATTATTAAGCAATGCACCATTTTCAAGCAATATGGGGAAGAAAAAGGATCTCTCTGCTGCCAAAAAGAGTGAAATAGTTTATTGCCTTGGACGAGGTATGAAAACATTAGATATTTGACGAAACTTAAGCATGATCATCGCACTATTAGGAGATTTGTGGCTGATTCAGGAGCACAGACGAGTTTTGTGCAGATAAAGGCACATTGAGGAAGATTTCTGCCAGATCCATGCATCGGATCAAGAGAGCAGCTGCTAAAACACCATTACATAGCAGCAAACAGATATTTGAAGCTGCTGGTGCCTCTGGAGTTCCACGGACATCAAGGTGTAGAGTCCTCCAGAGTCTTGCAACTGTGCATAAACCTTCTATTCGGCCACCACTAACCAATACTCACAAGCGGAAACGGCTGCACTGGGCAGATAAATACATGAAGACTAATTTTCAAACAGTCCTGTTCACTGATGAGTGCCGTGCAACCCTGGATGGTCCAGATGGATGGAGTAGTGGATGGTTGGTGGACGGCCACCCTGTTCCAACAAGGCTGCGACGTCAGCAAGGCGGTGGTGGAGTCATGTTTTTGGCCGGAATCATGGGAAGAGAGCTGGTCAGCCCCTTTAGGGTCCCCGAAGGTGTAAAGATGACCTCTGCAAAGTATGTGGAGTTCCTGACTGACCACTTCCTTCCCTGGTACAGAAGGAAGAACTATGCTTTCCATAATAAAATCATCTTCATGCATGACAATGCACCATCTCATGCTGCAAAGAATACCTATGCATCAATGGCTGCTATGGGGATAAAATGAGAGAAAGTCATGGTGTGGCCTCCATCCTCCCCTGATCTCAATCATATTGAGAACCTTTGGAACATCCTCAAGCAAAAGATCTTTGAGGGTGGGAGGCAGTTTACATCCAAACAGCAGCTCTGGGAGGCTATTCTGACATCTTGCAAACAAATTCAAGCAGAAACTGTCCAAAAACTCACAAGTTCAATGGATGCAAGACTTGTGAAGCTGCTATCAAATAAGAGGTCCTATGTTAAACTGTAACGTGACCTGTTAAAATGTTTAAAAAGTTAAAATAGTGTTCAAAGTTTGATTGAAATAGCTTTTGATTTCAGTAAATATGCTGCAAACACAACGAATGACAATTTTCAGTTCTTTACAACCTATAAAGTGTTTTGAAACTTACTGTGCGTAATAATTTGGAACAGTGCATTGTAAGTTTTTTATTTTGGAAAAAAAACTGTTATCATTAGGAGGTTTGTTCAATAACATTTGAATTATACTCTTAATAGTTGATAACATGAGAATTATGCTGACTGTTGTTTACATCATTGGCATAATAATTTGGAACCGGGTGTAATAAAGAGGTGAGGGGGAGGTGTTCTGTAGCTCAAGTCAGGATGACATGACAACACTGCTCCTCCATGGGCTAAGGAAATGGTCACTTTAAAAGTACGTGTAAAGCTAAAACCAGTTTTTGTTTTGGATAGAGTAGAGAATGGCTTAGATTTATTTTTGGGAAGATTTCCACTCATAAACACAACCGGAACTTAGAGAAAATCTCTCCAAAATGAGGGGGAAAATACAGTTTTCACTGGAATGTGTGTGTCTCCAATGGATGTTTGCCCTTTTAACCTCTTCCGGACCAGCCGTCGCAGTTTTACCGAGGCAGGTTGGCTCTCCTGGGCGAAACAACATTACCTTACGTCGCTTCGCATTTTGGCCACTAAGGGGCGTGCACCGCCGGAGCTGATGTGAGTGCCCGGCGGGCACGATGACCGCCGGGCACCCGCGATCGCTTGTCACGGAGAGAGAACTGTGATCTGTGTGTGTAAGTACACAGATCACGGTTCTCTCAGGGAAGAGGAGACAGATTGTGTGTTCATTCTAAGTATGAACACCGATCACTCTCTCCTCCTACCAAGTCCCATCCCCCCCCCACAGTTAGAACACACCTAGGGAACACAGTTAACCCCTTCCCCGCCCCCTAGTGTTAACCCCTTCCCTGCCAGTGACATTTATACAGTAATCAGTGCATTTTTATAGCACTGCTCGCTGTAGAATAGTCACTGGTCCCAAAAATGTGTCAAAAGTGTCCGATCTGTCCGCCGCAATTTCACAGTCCTGATAAAAAACACTAATTACCGCCATTACTAGTAAAGACATTTTTTTTTTTTATTCCATAAATCTATTCCCTATTTTGGAGACACTAATATCGGCCTAAACTCAAGAAAAATGTATATATTTTTTTTCTTATTGAGATATTTATTATAGCAAAGAGTAAAAGATAGTGTTTTTTTCAAAATTGCCGCTCTTCTTTTGTTTAGAGCGCAAAAAAATAAAAACCGCAGAGGTGATCAAATACCACCAAAAGAAAGCTCTACGACCGCACAATTGTCAGTTAAAGCGACGCAGTGCCGTATCGCAAAAAATTGCCTAGTCATTGAGCAGCCAAATCTTCCGGGGCTGTAGTGGTTAATCCTGTTCCAGTGACAACAACTCAAAAATGTTGGATTTCCCATCACATTCTGTTCCAGTTACAACTCTAAAATTTTGGATTTCCCATGGAGTTGAAAATAAAAACCTGGCCGAGGTTCTAAGCCATTTATACACAATTACATTTTAGAGACAAATATATTTTTATTGTACATAAAAATAGAAGAACAAAAAAGAGGTAGATCCTCATATCCATCTTTACAAGTTGTATAGTACAAATTAAGTAGTTATAACATAATCATAGGTAGCGTACCAGTAAAGGTATGTACCCCAGGCAAAATAAGAACATAAACATATAACCTAGGGTAAGGAGGACCAAAACCTGAGGGTGATACATTTGAATATTTCAAGGGGGGAGCAGAAAATAGGAGACGTAAGAAAAAGAAAGAAAAAGGAGAGGAGAGCAAAAGATCCAGATGAAGTCGGAGGAATTGTATTTGAGCGAACCTTGGAGGTCTGACCTAGAAGTAGTGGTCAAGGTGTGGTATTATATTAGTCAGCTTTGTCAAATGGGAGCGAGATCTAGGCCAAACCTTCTCTCCAGCACAATGCCAGAATATTATAGCTCTGTCCTTAAAAATCCTCAAGGTTTACGAAAATGCAGGAATCAAATTATAAAATATTAACACGTTGGTATTATACGCCATCGGCCTTAAATAATTTTTTCTGGAAACATCTGACAGGTAATGGAGAGGATGTCATGGAAAAGGGACTATGATACACATTTTTTGGGCATGCCCAGTAATCAGACAATTTTGGCAAACGGTACAGAGAATTACTCAAAAATTCACTGATTACCAGATTGAAGAAGATCCAGCTCTCTTTTTGCTACATCATACACAAATCCCACCCAAAAAATATACAAACTCAGTCTTGTGCCACTTAATAAATGTGGCAAAAAGTTGTATTGCGATGAACTGGAAAGACCCTAGGGCCCCCATGATCTCAATGTGGTTAAATAAAGTCAGAAGAGTGGGAATAATGGAGAAACTCCTACCAATAACGTTGGAGGGAAAAAAAGAAATACAAGAAATATGGGTACCATAGGAGCAATTTGCAAAATCAGAAGAAGGGAAGAGGTTATTAGGAGAGAAAAGATAAAATTAGGATGATAGGTAGAAAGAGTAAGTAAGGGGTTCCCCTTTTCTTTTCTTTTTTGTTGTTCCCCCTGAGTATAGCAGGGAAAAATGAAGGAGGAACATGGGGTCGAAGGGAGGGGATGGGGGGAGGATTAGGGAGGTAGAGGGGAAGAAGAGGCCAGAAGAGGATATTAAAATAACGAAAGTGAAATAATTTGGTTTAAATAAGACTGTCTGTATTGATTTATGTATGGAGACAATAAGAAGATAGGTCGAAGTACCAGATGTCTCTTCTAAAGGGCAATGTTATACCTGTATATCCTGTTTTAAGAAAATAAAGAATTACAATAAAAAATAAAAAATTATATTAGTCAACGGGTAATAACATATGCTTCAGGGAGTTTGAAGTGGAAAAGTCTATCCAAATAAGCCAAGGAGCCTTAAACTTTTCAAACGTGACGTTACCTAGAGCTAGCATCTCCTCCATTCGCATGATATCCTTTACAGTAGAAACCCACAAGGATAATGGAGGGGCAGTGGTCGTTTTCTAGAATAAAGGGATCCACAATTACATTTTAAAAAGAATGCTCAACTCTCAGACTCTGACTCTGTATCAGACTTTGTAACTTCCCCCTAATGAGTACACAAGACTCCCGTAATCAAGATATACAGTATATCCCATTCCAAATTTTGACCATACCATAATTAGGTATGACTGTCACTAAAGCAGCAGCATCTCTAGGCAAGTCACTGACAGGTTTGCCACAACTAATTTGTTGACCAAGTTGCAGTAGTAATGCCCATGGAACAAGAGCAGCTAAGGGTTAGTACCTCAAGTTTTAAGCTTCAGTCCATCACATCCGATGAAGCTTTTCTAGTCAATAGCAGTACGACTCAATATGTGCTCTTTTTCCTACAGTAATATTGCTCATTTTAGTGATTTTATCACTCTCAGAACAAAAGGGACTACTGTGATTTAGTAGGCACTTAGTACAACATGCCAATTAGTAGGCAATGACTTCATAAAGCATTCAACAAAGGAAGTGGAACCTCTCCCTTCATCTCAAACTCCTCTCTGTTCAAGATCCGGAAGTTGAGTCTTCGATATAATGAAGGGTCCATAATCCGGAGGTTTCGGGTGGCCTCATACATTTTGCTGAGCACAGGGGCCAATGGTTCAAAACCTGCTGTATCTGCAAGCCACTGGTTGTACTCCCACTGGTTTGTTCCAAGACGGTGAAGATACTTTAAGGGTATCCCAGAATTCTGGGTTTTTAAGACTTCTTCACGGGATTCTAAAAGCATTTCCTCTGGAGGAGGCAGATGGAATTTTCCCTCCAGTACAGACAGAAAAAACTGTGCCTGGAAATGAAACAATGGGAAAGGGATAACAATTTTAACAGCTCCGATGAAGCCCAGAGTAGGGTAGCGAGCATGAAAGAGGTGCTTGTAGAGTGGAAAGAGATGACCCTGTTCCCCATTAGTTCCCACAATGTCTTCATCCTCCAACAAGTCCACTCTAGGAAGGGCTGATTTCACATTTAGAGTTTTATTTACCTGAGGGTTTTCTTTAAACCCTTTCCCAGATCCTAGTTCTTCAAGTCCATCTACATCTTTTCTCGCCACCTTATCTCTCTGGTCTATCTTCTGGTTGGTCGTTGTGTCACTGCCAGTCAACAAGAATGGGTAGTTATATTTATAACCGGTAGAGAAAATCATAGTGTCTGCCATTATTTCTGTCCCGTCTTCACAAATCAGACTATTGTGAGTAGCGCGCACCACTGGAGGCACCAATAAGAGGTTTGCTGGTGGGGTCCACTGTAAAGGAGGACCCCGGTGGCTCAGACTGACATGTTTAGCATGTGGAGACAGCTCTAGGGCAATATCAATTCCAGATGGTCCTGCACCCAGGAGGACAACTGAACGGGAAGAGAAGACCTCTGGGTAGCGATAATAATGACTGTGCAACACTTGACCTGAAAAAAGTGTGGGAACAAATTAGTGCCTGGTTACAGATAAAATTTTACGTTAAAAAAAAATTCATATCATCATTGCTAGTCTGTTATATAAGGTTCTAATCATCTGTAGTAATGTGATCACTTCTTTGCCCATTTACCAAGTGTATACTCTTGTTATGCAGTGTTTGCTTGCACTTTTACAATATGGTTGCTATGCTCTCTCTCTTACCAAGGATGAGGTCATCAAGAAGAGCAGAGGATGACAAGGGGTTTTGTGGGTAAGTGGGTGGAGAGAGACATGGAGAGAGATAGATTAATGAATTCCTGCTAAGAGAACCCAGGCTGTGTAAGTGCTGCAGATTCATCCCACTGAGACATACATAGAGACTGTTAAAGATTTCATGTTCCTGTTTGGAAAATACTTATGTTGGATGGTTCACTGAATGCTATTTCTTCAACACATCTCAATTGTACAGTAAAAAGGGCACAGGCTGGATATAGTATGGAAATCCAACTCATGTGCTGCTCAAGGACTTCTCAGCAAAGATACCATGTAACAGGAAAAGTGTTTGGCACAACACAAATCCTTTAAATCTTCATTTTATTTAACCACTTCCATACCGGGTCATTGTAAAATGACGCCGGCAGGAACCCTCTCTCCCTCCAAGTGGACGTCATATGACGTCCTGGGTTTGTGGGGGGATATCTGAATGATGCCTGCAGCTAGAGGCATCATTCAGATATCCTTCTCTTCTGCCGGCGATCCTGCGCACCATAAGAATGATCATAGTGGTGGTTCCGCCGCTTGATCGTTCTTATAGGCGGCTGGAGGGGACATCCCCCCCTCCCGCCGCCATCCGGTGCTTCTCCGGGCTTTCCTGTGCCATCGGGGGCCCGGAGAAAGAATCATCCACCGCCGGTGGTGGGTCACGTGACGAGCATAGAGATGACTGGTGACCAGATGGACACCAGTCATCTCTATGACCGTCGGAGGCCCGGGCGCGATATGATGACGTTACGCCCGGGTCCTCAGAAGTAAACAAAGCCACCATTGCGGCTGTAAGTATGAGATTGTTGAATTTTTTTTCACAATCTCATGCTTTCCAGCCTGGAGGAGAGATGTGGGGTCTTATTGACCCCGCATCTCTCCATAAAGAGGACCTGTCACACACCATTCCTATTACAAGGGATGTTTACATTCCTTGTAATAGGAATAAAAGTGATCAAAAAAAAAAAATGTGTAAAAATCAAAAAAATGAAGTAAAAAAAAAAAAAAAAAAATTAAAACGCCCCTGTCCCCGGTAGCTCGCGCTCAGAAGCGAACGCACACGTAAGTCCCACCCACATATGTAAACGCCGTTCAAACCACATATGTGAGGTATCGCCGCGTGCGTTAGAGCGTGTGCAACAATTCTAGCACTAGACCTCCTCTGTAATTCTAACCTGGTAACCTGTAAATATTTTCAAAGCGTCACCTATGGAGATTTTTAGGTACCAAAGCTTGGCACCATTCCATGAGTGTGCGCAATTTTAAAGCAATACATGTTAGGTATCTATTTACTCAGCGTAACATAATCTTCCATTATTTTACAAAAAAATTGGGCTAACTTTACTGTTTTGTTATTTTTTAATTCATGAAACCATTTTTTTTCCCCAAAAAAAGGCGTTTGAAAAATTATTGCACAAATACCGTGCAAGATAAAAAGTAGCAATGACTGGCATTTTATTCCCTAGGGTGTCTGCTAAAAAAACATATATAATGTTTGGGGGTTCCGAGTCATTTTCTAGCAAAATAATGATGATTTGTACATGTAGGAGAGAAGTGCCATAATAGGTCTGGAAGTGGTATAAAAAGCCCTGTATGGAAAGGGTTAAACAGCGATAAAACCAACCAATCTTTATACGGGCTTCTGCCTCACAGGGTCTTAATCATAGTTTTGTGGACAAGCTTACCCCATTTCTACACCCTTCACTGTGAGTACTTCAAAGAGGAATACCCTTACTGATAGCAATGGCAGAAATCTAGGAACTGAGGCGAAAGCTCAAATATTTACCCTGTCAAAGGTCTGTAAACACTTAAACCACTAAAGCTTCGTACACGATCGGACTTCCAACCAACTTTTCCGTGGATTTTGGTCCGAAGGGCGTTGGCCGTGAACTTGTTCTGCATACACACGGCACAACATTTTCAGCCAACATTCACCAAACCACGTGTTTTTTCAGCTCTTTACCGCCACCCTTTGGGCAACTTCTGCTATCGTTGTCTGATGTTTAGCCTTGGTTCCGAGCATGCGTGTTTGTACTTTGGATTTTAGTTGGACGGACTTGCATACACACGATCGGATAAACCGACGTAACAGATTTATTGCCCAAAAGTTGGTGAGCATGAACAGCCAACTTTTGTTGTCGTTAATTCAGACAATAATTGTCTGATGGAGCATACACACGGTCGGATTATCCGACACAACACGTCCGTCTGACAATTATGGCCATAAAGCTGGATCGTGTGTACGAGGCTTAAGGCCCAGTTCTCACAGGGTCGGCACGACTTCGGGGGCGACCTCGGCGGCGCGATCTCAAGACGACTTGAGACGCCCGACGAGGCAATTTGCATAATGACTTCTGTATAGAAGTCAATGCAAGTCGCCCTGCGTCGCCCCCAAAAGTAGTACAGGAACCTTTTTCTAAGTCGGAGCGACTCAGGTCACTCCTATTAGAACGGTTCCATAGCACAGACCGGGATGCGACTCCTATGTGAACCGGGCCTAAGAGTGGCAATGCTTTCTAAATACTGGAGCAAGACCTTGTTTTAACACTGCGCTCTAAGTTTACACAAATAAAATAAAAATTCAGAATGGCTCGGATTTCTGCCCACATGCACAGAATCTTATGGCTAAAAGCCTGGTCAGCTTAAGCTGCTTAAAAAACACGCCTCACACATATGACCTTTGAAAAAATAAGTATTTTTGGTGAGGCACCTCATAAAAATGAAGAGTGCCCCATTGTTCTCCTTAGACTCGCTCATCCATGTCTTTATGGACCCTGCTATGTGCACTAGTGTGCAATCATCTTGAAACAGGAAGTGACCATCCCCAAACAATTGCCAAAAAGTCAGGAGCATGAAATTGTCCAAAATGTCTTGGTATGCTGACACCTTAAAGGAGCACTAAAGCTTCCCTTTTTTTTGGCCAAAAATAACAAACATGTTATACTTACCTCCACTGTGCAGCTCGTTTTGCACACAGTGGCCCCGATCCTGGTCTTCTGGGGTCCCTCGGCGGCTGTCTTGGCTCCTCCCCGCAAGGACTCCACACCATAATGCGAGTGAGCTCGCATGGTGTGGAGTGATTGCGGGCGCGCTCCCGTGATACAGCGGCGGCCATAGCCGCCGACTGTATCACTCGGCCCCGCCCCCCGCGCGCCGCGTCATTGGATGTGATTGACAGCAGCGCCAGCCAATGGCTGCGCTGCTTTCAATCCATCCAGTGTAGCCAATCGGCGGCCAGGCTGAAAAACGAAGAGGATGACGGGGACGAGCGTGGGACTTTCGAGGGGCCAGGTAAGTAAAACGGGGGCTCGGGGGGGGGGGCGGTATTGTCGAATGTTTTTTCACCTTAATGCATAGGATGCATTAAGGTGAAAAAACATGTAACTTTACTACTCCTTTAACCACTTAAGCCCCGGACCATTTCGGGCCATTAGGACCAAGCCTGTTTTTGGGATTCGGCACTGCGCTGCTTTAACTGTAAATTGTGCGGACATGCAATGTTGTACCCAAATGAAATTTGCGTCCTTTTCTTCCCACAAATAGAGCTTTCTTTTAATGGTATTTGATTGCCTCTGCGATTTTTATTTTTTGCGATATAAATGGAAAAAGAACGAAAATTTTGAAAAAAAAAGATATTTTCTACTTTTTGTTATAAGAAAAATCGAATAAACTCAATTTTAGTCATACATTTAGGCCAAAATGTATTCAGCCACATGTCTTTAGTAAAAAAAATGTCAATAAGCGTATATTTATTGGTTTGCGCAAAAGTTATAGCGTTTACAAACTAGGGTACATTTTCTGAAATTTACACAGCTTTAAATTTATGACTGCCTATCTCATTTCTTGAGGTGCTAAAATGGCAGGGCAGTACAAAACCCCCCCAAATGACCCCATTTTGGAAAGTAGACACCCCAGGGAAATTGCTGAGAGGCATGTTGAGCCCATTGAATATTTTTTTTTTTTGTCCCAAGTGATTGAATAATGACAAAAAAAAAAAAAAAAATTACAAAAAGTTGTCACTAAATGATATATTGCTCACACATGCCATGGTTATATGTGGAATTGCACCCCAAAATACATTCTGCTGCTTCTCCTGAGTACGGGGATACCACATGTGTGGGACTTTTTAGGAGCCTAGCCACGTACGGGACCCCGGAAACCAAGCACCGCCTTCAGGATTTCTAAGGGCGCAAATTTTTGATTTCACTCCTCACTACCTATCACAGTTTCGAAGGCCATAAAATGCCAAAATAGCATAAAACCCCCCCAAATGACCCCATTTTGGAAAGTAGACACCCCAAGCTATTTACTGAGAGGCATGTTCAGTCCATGGAATATTTTATATTTTGCCACAAGTTGCGGGAATATGACAAACTTTTTTTTTTTTGCACAAAGTTGTCACTAAATGATATATTGCTCACACATGCCATGGGCATATGTGAAATTACACCCCAAAATACATTCTGCTGCCTCTCCTGAGTACGGGGATACCACATGTGTGGGACTTATTGGGAGCCTAGCCGCGTACGGGACCCCAAAAACCAAGCACCGCCTTCAAGGTTTCTAAGGGCATAAATTTTTGATTTCACTCCTCACTACCTATCACAGTTTTGAAGGCCATAAAATGCCAAGATGGCACAAAACCCCCCCAAATGACCCCATTTTGGAAAGTAGACACCCCAAGCTATTTGCTGAGAGGCATGTTGACCCCATTGAATATTTTTTTTTTTGTCCCAAATGATTGAATAATGACAAAAAGAAAAAAAAAAATGTACAAAAAGTTGTCACTAAATGATATATTGCTCACACATGCCATGGTTATATGTGGAATTGCACCCCAAAATACATTCTGCTGCTTTTCCTGAGTACGGGGATACCACATGTGTGGGACTTTTTGGGAGCCTAGCCGCGTACAGGGCCCCAAAAACCAAGCACTGCGAACGCTGCAGTTATGTGTGTTGTGTTTGGTAAGTGACAGTGATCGATCGATACTGCACTTGGGTGGGCTGGGCTGGGCTGGGCTGGGCGGAGGGGCTAAACGCAGGCGCTAGCAGGTATCTGGGCTGATCCCGCTAACACTGCGTTTTTGGGAACCCTAAACCGCTGGGGATGCTAGTATAGATCTGATCAGATCTGATCAGATACTATACCACTAAGGGGGGTGTATGCTTTGCGCGTGGGTGTTAGCGTTACTGTCACTAACCTAACACTGCCTGGGGCGACGCAGACCCTCTCTGGCGCTAAAACCTAATTGATCTCACCCGCCGGGCGATCAGGGGGGTTAAACCTTTATTGGGTTATATACGGCGGGTGCCCTGATGCTATAAAAAGCAAACTAATCAACCAGCGTCACCCGTAACCTTTATATGGTGATCACTGGTGAAAGGGTTAACTAGGGGCAATCAGGGGGTTAAAATCTTTATTAGGTTAAATATGGGGGTACCTGACACTATATAAAAACCTGACGGGTAACCTAAATAACTAAATAACTTACTGGCTAACCAGTGACACCAGTGACGCTTATACGGCGATCACTGGTGAAAGGGTTAACTCTAGGGGCAATCAGGGGGTTAAAATAATATATGGGGGTACCTGACACTAATAAAAACCTGCGGCGAACCTAAAAAAAAATAACTGCCTATCTAAAACACCAGCGACACGAATACAGCGATCGGAAAAACAATCGCTTAGTGACGCTGAAGTTAGGGGGTGAAAGGGTTACCTGGGGGGTGATCAAGGGGTTAAACCTTTATTAGGGGGGGTTAGGGGGCTACCCTGGACCTAAAGGGGCCTAATCCTAACTGCCCTGCAACTTTTTACAATCACAGATGACACTAAATGCAGTGATCAGTAAAATAAATGATCACTGCAATCAGTGACACTGTGATTGGGGGCTTTGGGGTGACCTGGGGGGTGATCTGGGGGTGACTGGGGGGTGATTTGTGTGCCTATGTGTACCTACGTGTCAGTGGACTGTTAGTGCACTAACCTGCTTCCTCTCTGCTCGGCGCCGGGAACGGAAAGACCGCGGCGAGGGAGATGACATCACTTCCTCCAGCCTTGTTTACATCACATGGCGGAGGAAGCATTTTCATTGGCCGGGAGCGATCGCGAGGGGGGGGCGGAATCGAGCGCCCCCCCCTCATGCCTGATCGCTCCCGAACACTTAACGGCCGCTCACTGCAGTGAAGGGGGGTCCGGATGGACCCCCCAACTGCACAAAGGCGATCACGTAGATCTACGTGATTCTGCCTGTTCGTGCCATTCTGCCGACGTAAATCGGCGGTGGGCGGTCGTTAAGTGGTTAAGGGCTCACTTCACTGGAACTAAGGGGCCAAGCCCAACCCCTGAAAAACAACCCCACACCATAATCCCCCTCCACCAAATGATATGGACCAGTACACAAAGCAAGGTCCATAAAGACATGGATGAGCAAGTTTGGGGTGGAGGAACTTGACTGACCTCAACCTGATAGAACACCTTTGGGATGAATTAGAGCAGAGACTGTGAGCCAGGCCTTCCCGTCCAACATCAGTGCCTGACCTCACAAATGCGCTTCTGGAAGAATGGTCAAACATTCCCATAGACCAGGGGTGTCCAAACTTTTTTCAAAGAGGGCCAGATTTGATGAAGTGAACATGCGTGAGGGCCGACCATTTTGCCTGAGATTCTGTGAACCATTAAAATTCGGTCTTATGCCTCGTACACACGACCAGGATTCCTGGCGGTAAAAAGACCGCCGGGAATCCCGGGGGGGAAAACCGAGAACCTGCTCGGTAACTTTCCCCCCTGTACACACTGACGGTTTTCCCGGCAGGAAAACTGCCATGACAGCTTTGGCCGGGAATCCCGGCCGTGTGTATGCTCCCTCACAGTGTTTCCCATAGGGAAACTGCCGGGTAAAAGACCGCGGCAGGAAAAAAGAGAACATGTTCTCTTTTTTCCTGCCGTGATTCGCGGCAGTTTTCCTGGTGGGAAAACTGCAATTTAGCATAAACACGGCCGTTTTTCCTGGTCGTTCGAGCACTAATACACTGCCCAACAAGAATTCTCTTGCCTTTGTGGCTGTGTGTGGTGAAGAGATGAGCTCAGGCGTGTTATTTGGATATACCGTATTTATCAGCGTATAACACACACCTTCATTTTAAAAAAATCTTACATTTTTTAAATTAAGTCCCGCCTCCTATGATGGACAGAACAGTCGTCCAATGGCAGCGCAGAACTTTTTCAGAGGTCGCCGTGCAAACAGGAAATACTCCTGTATGCACAGCGCTCGTCACCGCCTCCTTCCTGGCAGCCAGCATGTATTTCTTTTGTGGCCCCCAGCGCTCTGGGATTTGTTGGGGGCCACAAAAGATATACATGTCAAAATGACCAGGCGGGCCGACCAAAAGCGGAACGCGGGCCGCGATTGGCCCGCGGGCCGGACTTTGGACATGCCTGCCATAGACACAATCCTAAACCTTGTGGACAGCCTTCCCAGAAGAGTTGAAGCTGTTATAGCTGCAAAGGGTGGGCCAACTCAATATTGAACCCTACGGACTAAGACTGGGATGCCATTAAAGTTCATGTGCGTGTAAAGGCAGGCGTTCCAATACTTTTTGCAATATAGTGTTGTGTATATATATATATATATATATATATATATATATTGTGAGGGGGTTAGCTCGGCAGCGGGTGTGTGTGACCCCCGGGATGGGCTCCCCACACAAAAACAGGCCCAGCAAACGGAGGTTGTGGTTTTCAAAATCAAAAAGGTGCGGTTTATTTTCTATTTACAGTGACAAAACACAGCAAAGCAAAAGAAACATAAATAAAATAAATCCTGGTCAACTTGACCTCTGAGTAAACATACAGGTTTCCTAACTAACAACTGGGATCAGCCTAGTGCTGTCCTAGTCCCTAAGTCCCTGGTTTTAAATGTCCAAGCAAATAGCCACACAGGCTTTTTCTCACCGCACAGGGGTTCACTCTCCCTAGACAGTCCACACAGGTCTGGTTCCAGGCATGAGCTAACATCTAATGAAGCTGGGAGTTCTTATAGAGGCCTAAATGAGCTGACAAGCTTCAGCTGGTCTCATCAACTCCCTGTCTGTACGACGCCCCACACTCTCCCTAGAGGTATGAGTCATCCATGAGCCCACTAGCCTTATACAACTCTCCACCTAGTTGTATAAGTCGGCGTAAAGCCTGAATCTGGGCGAAATATATCTACCCCCCTGGATGCAACCAGGTGACTTTACCTTCCTGCTGTCACAATATATATATATATATATATTGTGACAGCAGGAAGGTAAAGTCACCTGGTTGCATCCAGGGGGGTAGATATATTTCGCCCAGATTCAGGCTTTACGCCGACTTATACAACTAGGTGGAGAGTTGTATAAGCCCAGCTGAGGCTAGTGGGCTCATGGATGACTCATACCTCTAGGGAGAGTGTGGGGCGTCGTGCAGACAGGGAGTTGATGAGACCAGCTGAAGCTTGTCAGCTCATTTAGGCCTCTATAAGAACTCCCAGTTTCATTAGGGGTTAGCTCATGCCTGGAAGCAGACCTGTGTGGACTTCCTGGAGAGAGTGAACCCTTGTGCGGTGAGACAAAGCCTGTGTGGCTATTTGCTTGGACATTTAAAACCAGGGACTTAGGGACTAGGACAGCACTAGGCTGATCCCAGTTGTTAGTTAGGAAACCTGTATGTTTAGTCAGAGGTCAAGTTGACCAGGATTTACTTTGTTTATGTTTCTTTTGCTTTGCTGTGTTTTGTCACTGTAAATAGAAAATAAACCGCACCTTTTTTATTTTGAAAACCACAAGCTCCGTCTGCTGGGCCTGTTTCTGTGTGGGGAGCCCATCCCGGGGGTCACACACACCCGCTGCCGAGCTAACCCCCTCACAGTTGGTGGAGAACCAGTGGCAGTTTTTTTTAAGCCAGCATGGAGGAGATACTGAAACAGCTGGCTCTAGCAAATGTCAATCAACAGCAGACAAATGCAGGTTTGCAAAAGAGCCTTGCAGCTCATCAACAGAGCCTTGCAGCTCAACAACAGAACTTCGCAGCCCAGCAGCAAGCTCATCAACAGAGCCTTGCAGCCCAGCAGCAAGCTCATCAACAGAGCCTTGCAGCCCAGCAGCAGACAAACGCAACTTTGCAACAGAGTCTGGAGGCTCAGCAACAAGCCCAGCAGCAATCTGAGGCCCGCTTCATAGACCTGTTGCAGAAGCAAGAGCAGAGACTACAACAACAGATGGAAGCAGTAATGCAGCAACGTCCGCAGACCAGTGAGGAAAGCCGTCCCACTAATACCGCGTCCTTTGGGGTGAGTCGTTTATTGACAAAAATGACTGGAGAGGATGATCCAGAGGTATTTTTGACCACATTTGAAAGGACCGCTGAAAGAGAAAAGTGGCCTGAGGAGCAGTGGGCTGGACTAGTGGCTCCTCTGTTAACTGGTGAATCGCAGAAAGCTTACTATGACCTAGAGCCTAACCAAGCAAAAGACTATGTGATGCTAAAAGCTGAAATATTGGCAAGGCTGGGTGTCACCCTGGCTGTCCGGGCTCAGCGTGTGCATAACTGGACTTTCCAGCTTGGAAAACCCCCCAGGTCTCAAATGTATGATCTCATTCACCTGAGCAGAAAGTGGCTACAGCCAGAGACTTTGTCCGCACCAAAGATTGTGGAACGTGTTGTAATGGATCGGTTTTTGAGAGCTCTTCCTACTGCCATCCAAAAGTGGGTAAGCCATGGAGACCCAGAGACGGCCGATGGTCTTGTGGATCGTGTGGAGAAATACTTGGCTACAGAGAACCTGACGGCCTCTTCCAGAGACACTCGGACTTTCCACCCTAAGACCAGACCATCCCCAGGGGCGGATAAGAGGATTCCAAGGGGTGAGGGTGGAGAGAGTGAGAGGGTGGGAGCTCTACCCCAAGTTTGGCGAGAACAGCCTGGGAAATCAGCGGCTCAAGAGGCGGCAAGAAGGATCGTTTGCTACCGCTGCCGGCAAGCGGGACATATTGCAGCAAATTGCCCGGTTGTGGAGGAACCCATGCAGTGTGACTTTCTGACGGGCAGACGTCAGTCGCTGTGTGCGACAGTCGCATGCACTGCCATTCGAGGAACTGAGAAACATTTATGCAAAATGTGTGTTAATGGTAGAAATGTTGTGGTATTGCTGGATTCAGGTAGCCTTGTGACCCTGATAAAGGCTGAGTTAGTTAGAACAGAGGTCTCTGGGAATAGCAAGGTAGCTGTTATTTGTGTGCATGGGGACACCCGAGAGTATCCAGTGACTACAGTGTGTTTCGAGACCCCCAAAGGTACCCTCTCTCATCCAGTGGGCTTAGTATCTCAGTTACCGCATGACGCCATTGTGGGAAGGGATTTTCCGAAGTTCTGGGAACTGTGGGATGATCCTGAGCCCCCCACTGGTGCCCCTATGTACCAGGAATGTGATAGCCAGAACTCCCCTGAGAGTGGTGAGGACTCTCCGGAATTTCCCTTGTCAGTATTGGCAGGGGAGACTCAAGAAACTGGAGAGGAGCCCACCTCCTCAGACGAAAACCTACCGTCTGTGGAGTTTTCTGATCTTGAGGTTCACAGGGAAAACTTTGCCACAGAACAGTTGAAAGACCCCGCCCTAATAAAGGCACGGGAAAACGTAGTGAAAATAGATGGCGAGTTAGTGAACCCAGATAATACCTGCACTTACCCATACTTCAGCGTAGAGAAGGACCTACTGTATCGAGTGGCAAAAAGGGCAGAAGAAACCGTTGAGCAGCTTGTGGTGCCCAAACCTTACAGGAAGTTGGTGTTGGAGTTGGCCCATGGGCACATTCTTGGAGGTCATCTGGGGACAGAGAAAACCCGAGAGAGGGTATTACAGAGATTCTATTGGCCGGGGGTGATGAAGGACATAGAAAATTATTGTTCCTCCTGCCCTGTGTGTCAGAGGTCGGCCCCGATGCCACATTTCCGCAGCCCGCTGGTCCCTCTACCCATCATTGAGGTCCCGTTTGAGAGGATCGCCATGGATTTGGTAGGTCCTATAATCAAGTCCGCTAGGGGGCACCAGTACATATTAGTTATAATGGACTATGCCACCCGTTATCCAGAAGCGATCCCTCTCCGAAATACCTCGGCCAAAACCATAGCCAAAGAGCTATCTCTTGTGTTTAGCCGGGTGGGTATTTGTAAAGAACTGCTTACGGACCAAGGTACACCCTTTATGTCCCGGGTTATGAAGGAGCTGTGTAAATTGTTCAAAGTGACGCAATTACGTACATCTGTGTATCACCCCCAAACCGATGGGCTGGTTGAAAGATTCAACAAAACCCTAAAACAAATGTTGAAGAAAGTGGTGGATAGAGATGGAAAGGATTGGGACTGTCTACTTCCTTATCTGATGTTTGCTATTAGGGAGGTGCCCCAATCCTCTACGGGATTCTCCCCCTTTGAGTTACTGTATGGGAGACACCCAAGAGGGCTGTTGGATATTGCCAAGGAAACTTGGGAAAGTGAGAGTTCTCCCCACAGGAGTGTGATTGAGCATGTCGCCCTGATGCAAGACCGAATTGCACAGGTAATGCCCATCGTGAAGGAACATTTGGCCCAAGCGCAGTTAGCACAGCAGAGAGTGTACAACCGTGGAGCCAAGACCCGTACCTTCTCCCCGGGGGATAGGATACTGGTACTTGTCCCTACGGTTGAAAGTAAATTCCTTGCCAAATGGCAAGGCCCCTACGAGATAATGGAAAAAGTGAGCGAAGTGAATTACAAGGTCAGACAACCAGGAAGGCGAAAGCCCGAACAGATCTATCACGTTAATCTGTTGAAAGCCTGGAGGGATAGAGAGTCCCTAGTCGCAGACACTTGGTCACCAGCTCAAACTGGTTGCGTGTTTCCTGAGGTTGGAATCGCAGCCACCTTGTCACAACCCCAACAACAGGAGGTTAAGGAGTTTGTGCTTCGCAACAAGGAGGTATTCTCTGAGCTGCCGGGACAAACATCTGGGGTAGAGCATGACATTATTACCCCGCCCGGTGAAAGGGTGAAGTTAAAACCCTATCGGATCCCAGAGGCCCGACGGGAGGCAATACGGGAGGAAGTACAGAAAATGCTGAACTTAGGGGTGATAGAGGAGTCCCAAAGTGATTGGTCTAGTCCCATTGTGTTGGTGCCTAAACCGGATGGGAGCTGGCGATTTTGTAACGATTTTCGTCAGTTGAACAAAGTTACAAAATTTGACACCTACCCCATGCCACGTATAGATGAGTTGATCGACCGGCTGGGAACAGCCCGATACATGACGACTCTTGACCTCACAAAAGGGTATTGGCAAATCCCCCTGGCCAAGTCGGCCAAAGAGAAAACCGCATTTGTAACCCCAGACGGGGCGTTCCAATATAAAAGAATGCCGTTCGGGTTACAGAATGCGCCGGCCACATTCCAGCGGAAAATGGACCAGATGCTGAGGCCCCATCGGAAGTATGCTGCGGCTTACCTGGATGACGTAATTGTCCATAGCACAGATTGGGCCTCACATCTGCCAAAAGTGCAAGCAGTCCTGGACTCTGTTCGGGAAGCGGGGTTTACGGCTAACCCCAAGAAGTGTACCATTGGGCAGGAGGAGGCCAAATATCTTGGGTACACCATTGGGAGGGGAGTAATAAAACCCCAACTCAACAAAGTCGAGGCCATCCAGAGTTGGCCACGTCCCAACAGCAAGAAGCAGGTACGAGCCTTTCTGGGAATCGCTGGGTATTATCGGCGATTCATTCCCCACTTTGCTTCTAAGGCTGTGCCCCTAACCAACCTGACGAAGGGGAAAGGGTCAGTCATGATTAAATGGACCCCCGAGGCTGAGGCAGCATTCCAATTCTTGAAACAAGCCTTATGTAGCCAGCCAGTGTTGTACTCACCCGACTTCTCTAAAGACTTTGTCGTACAAAGTGATGCGTCAGATGTGGGGTTAGGAGCAGTATTGTCCCAGGTCTGGAACGGGGAAGAGCACCCAGTCATTTACCTCAGCAGGAAGTTGAAGTCCCATGAGGTAAATTACGCCACCGTTGAAAAGGAGTGTTTAGCGGTGAAGTGGGCTCTAGATTCCCTTCGGTACTATCTGCTAGGTAGGCACTTTGACATGGTTACGGATCACGCTCCGTTAAAGTGGATGGCTCAAAACAAGGAGACAAATAGAAGTGTGAATAGGTGGTTCCTGGCCCTACAGGAATTCAACTTCACAGTAAAGCATCGCCCTGGCGTTCAAATGGGGAATGTGGATGCTTTGTCTCGAGTACATGAATGCCTGATTGCTGGTGTTCCAACCCCGAGGTTAAAACAAGAGGGGGGGGGTATGTGACAGCAGGAAGGTAAAGTCACCTGGTTGCATCCAGGGGGGTAGATATATTTCGCCCAGATTCAGGCTTTACGCCGACTTATACAACTAGGTGGAGAGTTGTATAAGCCCAGCTGAGGCTAGTGGGCTCATGGATGACTCATACCTCTAGGGAGAGTGTGGGGCGTCGTGCAGACAGGGAGTTGATGAGACCAGCTGAAGCTTGTCAGCTCATTTAGGCCTCTATAAGAACTCCCAGTTTCATTAGGGGTTAGCTCATGCCTGGAAGCAGACCTGTGTGGACTTCCTGGAGAGAGTGAACCCTTGTGCGGTGAGACAAAGCCTGTGTGGCTATTTGCTTGGACATTTAAAACCAGGGACTTAGGGACTAGGACAGCACTAGGCTGATCCCAGTTGTTAGTTAGGAAACCTGTATGTTTAGTCAGAGGTCAAGTTGACCAGGATTTACTTTGTTTATGTTTCTTTTGCTTTGCTGTGTTTTGTCACTGTAAATAGAAAATAAACCGCACCTTTTTGATTTTGAAAACCACAAGCTCCGTCTGCTGGGCCTGTTTTTGTGTGGGGAGCCCATCCCGGGGGTCACACACACCCGCTGCCGAGCTAACCCCCTCACAATATATATATATATACACACACACACACACTTTATAAGCTAAAGTAGAGGACTGCTATGCTAAATAAAATACCATGCCAACATGGTAACACAGATGGTAACACACATAGGGGGAGATTTACTAAAACTGGAGCACTCAGAATCTGGATGCAGCTGTGCATGTTAGCCAATCAGCTTCTAACTTCAGCTTTTTCAATTAAGCTTTGATAACAAAACATAGAAGATGATTGGTGTCTGTGCAGAGCTGCACCAAATTTTGCACTCTCCAGCTTTAGTAAATCCCCCCCATAATTCCTACCAGTGGTGTGATTGCAGACCTGACAGGAGAACAGGTAACTGCCATATTTAATCGGCGTATAACACACACAGGCGTATAACACGCACCCTCATTTTAAGAGGGAAGTTTCAGGAATTTTTTTTTTTTTTTTATTAAATGATTTTGAAGCAAATTAAGGGTCAGTGCCCATGAATGCCCATCTGCAGCCTGATCAATGTCCATCTGCAAGGCTGATTAAAACCCTCAATGCAGCCTGATCAAGGTCCATCTGCAGCCCATCAGTGCAGCCTTATTAATGCCTTTTTTTAGCCTCATCTGCAGCCTCACCATCTCCTTTATCAAAGCAGCCTGAACATCAGGAAATCACTGAGCTGTCATCTTCTGTTTACTCGGCTCTCACACACACATTCCCGCCTCCGCCATCGGCATTGGACCAGCTCCTGTGATAGACAGAACACTGGTCCAATGGCGGAGGCAGGACTGTGTGTGTGTGACGTGAAAGCCAAGTTAGAGCCGAGTAAACAGGAGATGACGGCTCGTGAATTCCGGCGGCGCTCGTCCCCCTCCTTCCCCTCCGAGGTACGCTCTCGGCGTATAATACACACCTGTGATTTTCCCCCTATTTTCAGGGGGAAAAAGTGTGTGTTATACGCCGATAAATACGGTATTTAACAACCAGCAGCTTTCACTCACTGTGGTTCCCACTCCAATTGAGGTCTGAAGGGAAAATCTACATTCCAAATGTAGATTATTTGCACTGCCCAGGGGGGGTGAATGTCCACCTGCCCCTCAGCCTATGAACTCTGAACCTTCTTTACCATTGCAGCAGCTAGTAAAATTTACATTTCAGCTGGTGTGTAAGGAATGATGGAAAGGAAATAAAAAAAAATATGTAGTGCTGAGGAAGGGATACAAGTGACCCTCTTACTTCGCTGAGCATTTGCAAAGGAAATAGTCACCTAAAGTATATGTAAAGTCAAAACCTTTTTATGTTTTGTTTTACATAGGGCAGGGAATAGCCACAAAAAAACTTTCAGGCATTTGGGGAGGTTTCTTCCCAGAGACACAAGAGGAAGTGAGAGGAAATCTCTCCAAAATAAGAGGAAATGTAATCTTAGTGGTCCCTAGATCAAATGTCTCCACTGGACCTTTTTTCAGTGACAACTGAATTTACATCACATTCCATCTCAGTGTCAATGGTCAACAAGGCAAACACACAAGCTTTAGGATTACATAAACTTGATTCCTAACACTTCTCTATACGATTGTATGCATTTTGAGGTGGCCTGAAGACCTTCTTAATGAAAGTGTTTGAGGTTGTCACATTTACCCCTAACGCAGGTGGTCAGACACTATAGCAGCCCCCTTTCCCATAAGGCATGCAGGCCTACCTGTACTTGGCAGCCCCCAGGAATTTAACACAATGCTACAATGCCTGACCACCATGCCAGGGCAGGCACTATCTGAACAAAACAAACAGGTTCAATGACAGTCCAGGTACAAGGCAGGCAAGGTTCAGCATAGTCAAGGTCCATCCATAGTCAAAAGGCAGGCAGACGTTATAGAATAGTCCAATATCTGATCCAAGGTCATCAACAAGGGAGGGCAAACAGCAGAGCAGGAGAGACAAACAGGCAGCTTGAGCACGTGTAACCAGCACTATTACAAGCATGAGACTGCAGGCTTGGCTGACTTAAATCAGGTTTGGTCTCCACCCAGAGACTGGCCACATTAACCACCTTGCAGGTGGGCAGACAGACAGGGATGCATCATAGCCAAAACCAGGATGCTGGAATGAGACCGGTAGCTGTCAAAGAACAGGAGTGTTTACACGCTCCTGATAGGGGTCTTGTAAGATAAAATATTGTCATTGGAATAATCCAATATCTTTAAGTCTCCAGTATTTCCAGAAAAAGACTACTAACTAAAGGGCATATGAGCAGGGAAAATGGAGTATGTACAGTAGTGCTGAGGAGGATGGAGAGCGAAGTGACCCTATTACATTGACCTGAATGAGAAATAAATGGTCACTTTAACCACTTAAGCCCCGGACCATTTGGTAGCTAAAGGACCAGAGGTGAATTTAGAATTTTGCACTGCGCTGCTTTAACTGTAAATTGTGCGGACATGCAATTTTGTACCCAAATGAAATTTGCGTCCTTTTCTTCCCACACAAATAGAGCTTTCTTTTAATGGTATTTGATTGCCTCTGCGATTTTTATTTTTTGCGATATAAACGGAAAAAGACCGAAGATTTTGAAAAAAAATGATATTTTCTACTTTTTGTTATAAGAAAAATCGAATAAACTCAATTGTAGTCATACATTTAGGCCAAAATGTATTCAGCCACATGTTTTTAGTAAAAAAAATGTCAATAAGCGTATATTTATTGGTTTGCGCAAAAGTTATAGAGTTTACAAACTAGGGTACATTTTCTGAAATTTACACAGCTTTAAATTTATGACTGCCTATCTCATTTCTTGAGGTGCTAAAATGACAGGGCAGTACAAACCCCCCCAAATGACCCCATTTTGGAAAGTAGACACCCCAAGGAAATTGCTGAGAGGCATGTTGAGCCCATTGAATTTTTTTTTTTTTTTTGTCCCAAGTGATTGAATAATGACAAAAAAAAAAAAAAAAATTACAAAAAGTTGTCACTAAATGACATATTGCTCACACATGCCATGGTTATATGTGGAATTTCACCCCAAAATACATTCTGCTGCTTCTCCTGAGTACGGGGATACCACATGTGTGGGACTTTTTAGGAGCCTAGCCGCGTACGGGACCCCGGAAACCAAGCACCGCCTTCAGGATTTCTAAGGGCGCAAATTTTTGATTTCACTCCTCACTACCTATCACAGTTTCGAAGGCCATAAAATGCCAAAATAGCACAAAACCCCCCCAAATGACCCCATTTTAGAAAGTAGACACCCCAAGGAAATTGCTGAGAGGCCTGTTGAGCCCATTGAATATATTTTTTTTTTTTGTCCCAAGTGATTGAATAATGACAAAAAAAAATTACAAAAAGTTGTCACTAAATGATATATTGCTCACACATGCCATGGGCATATGTGGAATTACACCCCAAAATACATTTTTATGCTTCTCCTGAGTACGGGGATACCACATGTGTGGGACTTTTTAGGAGCCTAGCCGCGTACGGGACCCCGAAAACCAAGCACCGCCTTCAGGATTTCTAGGCACAAATTTTTGATTTCACTCCTCACTACCTATCACAGTTTCGAAGGCCATAAAATGCCAAAATCGCACAAAACCCCCCCAAATGACCCCATTTTGGAATATAGACACCCCAAGCTATTTGCTGAGAGGAATGGCGAGTATTTTACAGCTCTCATTTTTTTTTGAAAATGAAGAAAGAAAATATATATATATATATATATATTTTTTTTCAATTTTCAAAACTTTGTGACAAAAAGCGAGATCTGCAAAATACTCACAATACTTCTCAGCAAATAGCTTGGGGTGTCTACTTTCCAAAATGGGGTCATTTGGGGGGGTTTTGTGCTATCTGGGCATTCCATGGCCTCCGAAACTGTGATAGGCAGTGAGAAGTGAAATTAAAAATTTACACCCTTAGAAAGCCTGAAGGCGGTGCTTGGTTTTGGGGTCCCGTACGTGGCTAGGCTCCCAAAAAGTCTCACACATGTGGTATCCCCGTACTCAGGAGAAGCAACAGAATGTATTTTGGGGTGTAATTCCACATATGCCCATGGCATGTTTGAGCAATATATCATTTAGTGACAACTTTGTGCAAAAAAAAAAAAATTCGTTTTTCCGCAACTTGTGTCAACATATAAAATATTCCATGGACTCGACATGCCTCTCAGTATATAGCTTGGGGTGTCTAATTTCCAAAATGGGGTCATTTGGGGGGGTTTTGAACTGTTCTGGCATTTTATACACAACATAAGGAAGCTTACATCCACTCTTCTAACCACTTGAAGACAAAGCCCTTTTTGACACTTTTTGTTTACATGAAACATTATTTTTTTTTGCAAGAAAATTATGTTGAACCCCCAAACATTATATATATTTTTAAAGCAAAGGCCCTACAGATTAAAATGGTGGGTGTTGCATTTTTTTTTTCTACACAGTATTTGCGCAGCGATTTTTCAAACGCATTTTTTGGGTTTAAAAATACACTTTTTTTAATTTGAATGCACTAAAACACACTATATTACCCAAATGTTTGATGAAATAAAAAAGATGATCTTAGGCCGAGTACATAGATACCAAACACGACATGCTTTAAAATTTCGCACAAACGCGCATTGGCGACAAACTACATACATTTTTAAAAGCCTTTAAAAGCCTTTACAGGTTACCCCAGTAGATTTACAGAGGAGGTCTACTGCTAAAATGATTGCCCTCGATCTGACCTTCGCGGTGATACCTCACATGCATGGTGCAATTGCTGTTTACATATGACGCCAGACCGACGCTTGCGTTCGCCATTGGGCAAGAGCAGGGCAGGACAGGGGTGCTTTTTTTTTTTCTTTTTTTTTTTTTATTATTAATTTTGCTTTTTTATTTTATTTTTAAATTGTTCCTTCCAAGTATTTTTTTTTTTTATCATTTTTATTGTTATCTCAGGGAATGTAAATATCCCCTATGATAGCAATAGGTAGTGACAGGTACTCTTTTTTTGAAAAAACTGGGGTCTTCTAGACCCTAGATTTTTCCTCTGCCCTCAAAGCATCTGACCACACCAAGATCGGTGTGATAAAATGCTTTCCCAATTTCCCAATGGCGCTTTTTATATCCGGGGGGGGGCATTCCCTCCCACTGCTTGTAAAAGCAGTCTAGAGGCTAATTAGCCGCTAGGATTGCTTTTACATGAAAGCCGGCCGCAGGCTGAAAAGAATGATACCAAGATGATACCTAATCCCGCAGGCATCATTCTGGTATAAACATTCAAAGTCCAGCAACATACCAGTACGTTGCTGGTCCTTGTTGGACATGTATTGTAATCTTTTTTTTTTCATGCAGCCAGTTGGCTGAACGAAAAAAGAGATTGATCGGTGGGTATGCCCACCATTAGAATACCGCCCTTCATCCACCCACTTCCAATGATGGGCATACACGCACCATTTATATATGCCGAAGCATGGGGGCATCCTCCCGCAAAAAAGTTATGCCGCACACACATGGTCGGACTTTTCCACGGGCAAGCCTCCGTCGGAATTTCGACCGTATGTACGCGGCATTAGGAGCAAAATCGCTCCTCCGCCCCTGCTGCCCCAATGCTTCGGCATATTTGCTTTTTTTTTTTAACTGTGGTGGTGAAATCACCTCCTACAGCACTGGAGTCGCAGGGATCAGGCCTGTCTCTGCAAACGCTGCAGTTATGTGTGTTTTTGTTTTGTAAGTGACAGTGATCGATCGATACTGCACTTGGGTGGCCTGGGCTGGACGGAGGGGCAAAACGCAGGTGCCAGCAAGTATCTGGGCTGATCCCGCTAACACTGCGTTTTTGGGAACCCTAAACTGCTGGGGACGCTAGTATAGATCTGATCAGATCAGATATTGATCTGTTCAAATACTATACCACTAAGGGGGGTGTATGCTTCACGCGTGGGTGTTAGCGTTACTGGCACTAACCTGATGCTGCCTGGGGTGTGACTCAGACCCTCTCTGACGCTAAAACCTAATTGATATCACCCGCCGGGCGATCAGGGGGTTAAACCTTTATTGGGTTATATACACGGCGGGTGCCCTGACACTATAAAAAGCAAACTAACTAACCAGCGTCACCCGTAACACTTATATGGTGATCACTGGTGAAAGGGTTAACTAGGGGCAATCAGGGGGTTAAAACCTTTATTAGATAATATATGGGGGTACCTGACGCTATAAAAACCTGCGGCGAACCTAAAAAAAATTACCAGCTACCGATCTGCATCACCGACACTAAGACAGCGTTTAGAAAAACGATCGCTTAGCGACAGTGGTGATGGGGGTGAAAGGGTTACCTGGGGGGCGATCAAGGGGGTTAAACCTTTATTAGATAATATATTGGGGTACCTGACACTATAAAAACATGCGGCGAACCTAAAAAAAATTACTGGCTACCGATCTGCATCACCGACACTAAGACAGCGTTTAGAAAAACGATCGCTTAGTGACAGTGGTGATAGGGGGTGAAAGGGTTACCTGGGGGGCGATCAAGGGGGTTAAACCTTTATTAGATAATATATTGGGGTACCTGACGCTATAAAAACCTGCGGCGAACCTAAAAAAAATTACCAGCTACCGATCTGCATCACCGACACTAAGACAGCGTTTAGAAAAACGATCGCTTAGCGACAGTGGTGATGGGGGTGAAAGGGTTACCTGGGGGGCGATCAAGGGGGTTAAACCTTTATTAGATAATATATTGGGGTACCTGACGCTATAAAAACATGCGGCGAACCTAAAAAAAATTACTGGCTACCGATCTGCATCACCGACACTAAGACAGCGTTTAGAAAAACAATTGCTTAGCGACAGTGGTGATAGGGGGTGAAAGGGTTACCTGGGGGGCGATCAAGGGGGTTAAACCTTTATTAGATAATATATTGGGGTACCTGACGCTATAAAAACATGCGGCGAACCTAAAAAAAATTACTGGCTGCCGATCGGCATCACTGACGCTAAGACAGCGATCAGAAAAATTATCGCTTAGCGACAGTGGTGATAGGCGGTGAAAGGGTTATCTGGGGGGTGATCAGGGGGTTAAACCTTTATTAGGGGGGGTTAGGGGGCTACACTGGACCTAAGACTAAACTTTGGTGACACTTTTACAGTCACAAATGTCACTGATTGCAGTGATCACTAAATAAATGGTCACTGCAATCAGTGACACTGTGACTGGGGGCTGGGGGGGTGATCTGGGGGGTGATCTGGGGTGTCTGGGGGGGCCTGGGGGGGCGATTTATGTCCCTATGTGTCCTGGTGTCAGTGTAGTGTTGTGTGCACTGACCTGATGTCTTCTCTTGTACGGCGCTCGGTATATGTGAGCGCCGCACCAGAGATGACATCACTTCCTCCTGTTCCCTCTGTCTGACACAGACAGAGGGGGCATTTCCATTCGCCGGGAGCGATCGCGAGGGGGTGGCCAGAAACGAATGGCTGCCCCCTCATCCCGGAACGCTCCCGGACACTTAGCCACCGCTCACTGTATAGGAGGGGGGTCCGATTGGACCCCCAACTATACAAAGGCAATCACGTACACTCTACGTGATTGTGCCTGTCGGTGCCATTCTGCCGACGTATATATACAGTGAGCGGTCGTTAAGTGGTTAACCACTTCAACCCTGGAAGGTTTTACCCCCTTAATGACTAGACCATTTTTTGCGATACGGCACTGCGTTGCTTTAAGTGACAATTGCGTGGTCTTGCGACGCTGTACCCAATCAAAAAGAATGTCCTTTTTTTTCTCCACAAATAGAGATTTCTTTTTTTTTCTTTTTTTTAATGTTTTTACTGGTAATGGCGGCAATCTGCAATTTTTAGCAGGACTCCGACAATGCGGCGAACAAGTGACACTTTTTGGGGACCAGTGACATTATTACATTGATCAGTGCTACAAAAATGCACTGATCAATGTATAATCGAAACTGGCAGGGAAGGGGTCAACACTAGGGGGCAATCAAGGGGTTCACTGTGTTGCCTGGGTGTGTTTTAACTGTGTGGGGGCTGGGCTGCCTGGGACAACAAAGAGATCGCTGTTCCTTATCACTAGGAACAGCAGATCTCAGAGTTGTCCCCTGTTAGAACGGGGATCCGCCTTATTTACATAGGCAGATCCCAGTTCTGCCTCTCCTCACCACGATCACGAGTAGCGCTTCCGCGGCCTGCAGTGGGCGAGCTCACGCTCCACTGGCAATGCGCAAGCCCCGCAGTGTAAAATGCACAGACTGACGTACGGCACACTGGTGGCAATTGATGTGGCACGGTGGCGGAAATTGATGGGGCACACTGGCAGCAATTGATGGGGCACACTGGCAGCAATTGATGGGGCACAGTAGCTGCGTTTGATGGCACAGTGGCGGCAATTTATGGGTACCGTGGCGGCAATTGATGGGCACAGTGGCTGCGCTTGATGGGCACAGTGGCTGCGCTTGATGGGCACAGTGGCTGCGCTTTATGGGCACAGTGGCTGCGCTTGATGGGCACAGTGGCTGCGCTTTATGGGCACAGTGGCTGCGCTTTATGGGCACAGTGGCTGCGCTTGATGGGCACAGTGGCTGCGCTTGATGGGGGTTTTTTTTTTTCAGTTTGTTTGCGCCCCCCCAAAAATTTTGAGCACCAGCTGCCAATGCTTGACACAGTCCAATTTCTTTTTTTCTTGAGCTCGCTGCGTGGTGTGCAAAAACAAAACAAAAGTGAACAAAAAAGTGCTTTTATGGTGTGTCTGGTTGACCCCCAAGGTTTCAAGACTCCCGAAGAAGTAAGGCACACTCAGGTCCACCTAGCCAAAAGGCCCAGCAGAACCCTCTCCTCATGATAAGCCAAAACCGACTAATGAGTACTTGGTGGAGGGCTCTTCAGAGGGAGACCCCTCAAGGCAGGGGAGGAAGGAACCTTATGGCCACACATCTACCCCTAGATTTCAGGGTAGGCCCAAACACCCACCCCCTACATTTCACAGTCCAATTATTGAACAAATTGTAGCAGCAATGTCATTGGAGAAAAACCCACTAAGGAGGTAAGAGTTAGTTCCTATAAGTTTTAGGCTGCAACCTAACACTGACGGTGATTAACTTTTCTAGTTTATAGCAGTGCAATTCAATATGTACTCCTTGGCCTACAGTAATACTGCTCATCTTAGTGAATGTTCTCACTGTCAGCGTAGAAGGCACTGATATGATCTAGCAGTCACTTAGTACTACATGCCAACTTGTAAGCATGTGACTTCACAAAGCATTCAAAAAAGAAAATGGAACCTCTCCCTTCATCTCAAACTCCTCTCTGTTCAAGATCTGGAAGTTAAGTCTACGGTATAATGCAGGGTCGATATTCCGTAAGCCCCGGGCGGCTTCAAATATTTTGGCGAGCACAGGGGCCAATGGCTCAAAACCTGCTATATCTGCAAGCCATTGGTTGTACTCCCACTGGTTCATTGCAAGACGATGAAGATATTTCAAATGTATCCCAGAATTCTGGGTTTTTAAGACTTCTTCACGGGATTCTAAAAGCATTTCCTCTGGAGGAGGCAGCTGGCATTTACCCTCCAGTACAGACAGAAAAAACTGTGCCTGGCAATGAAACAATGGGAAAGGGATCACAATTTTAACAGCTCCAATGAAGCCCAGAGTAGGGAATCGAGCATGAAAGAGGTGCTTGTAGAGTGGAGGGAGATGACCCTGTTCCCCATTAGTTCCCACAATGTCTTCATCCTCCAACAAGTCCAGTCTAGGAAGGTCTGATTTCACATTAAGTTTCTCAGATGCTAGTTCTTCGAGTTCATCCACACTTTTTCTTGTCAACTTCTCTCTCTGGCCTGTCTTCTGGTTGACCATGACTTCATTGCCAGTCAACAAGAATGGGTAGTTATATTTATAACCGGTACAGAAAATCATAGTGTCTGCCATTATTTCTGTTCCATCTTCACAAATAAAACTAGTGGAGGTAGCCCGAACTACTGGAGGCACCAGGGAGATGTTTTCTGGTGGGGTCCACTGTAGAGAAGGACCTCGGTGGCTCAGACTGACAAGCTTAGCATGTGAAGACAGCTCTAGGGCAATATCAATTCCAGATGGTCCTGCACCCAGGAGGACAACCGAGCGGGAAGAGAAGACCTCTGGGTGGCGGTAATAATGGCTGTACAACACTTGACCTGGAAGAGGTGTGGAAACAACTTAGCCACTGGCCTCGCAATAAAACTCTACTTTCATTGGTACACAGTAGTGCAAATCATACAGTGCCTTGAAAAAGTATTCATACCTCTTGAAATTTTCCACATTTTGTCACAACCACAAACGTAAATGTATTTTATTGGGATTTTATGTGATAGTCCAACACAAAGTGGCACATAATTGTGAAGTGGAAGAAAAATTATAAATAATTTTCAAAATGATTTAAACATATGTGAAAAGAGTGATGTGCATTTGTATTCAGTCCCCCTAAATCAATTGTTTCTAGAACCACCTTTTGCTCCAATTACAGCTGCAAGCCTTTTTGGGGAGGTCTCTACCAGCTTTGCACAACTAGAGAGTGAAATTTTTGCCCATTCTTTGCAAAATAGTTTAAAGCGGAGGTTCACCGGGAATTATTTTTTTAAAAGCCAGCAGCTACAAATATAGCAGCTGCTGACTTTTAAAAAATGGACACTTACCTGTCCAGGTCGGCAGCTGAAGCTGAGCTACTGCTCGGCTCTCGGCCTCCCCCGCCGCCATCCTCGGTGAGGGAATCGGGAAGTGAAGCGCTGAGGCTTCACTGCCCGGTTACCTACTGCGCATGCGCGAGTCGCGCTGCGCCGTCCTAACAGGTCCCCGCTGTGTCCTGGGAGCCGAGTGTTTCCCAGAACACAGCGGGGGGGAGGTGTGACGCGAAGGGGCGGGACTATACCCGGACGTGGTGCAAATACCTGTTTTATACAGGTATCTGCACCACCTCCCCCCTGAAAGGTGTCAAATGTGACACCAGAGGGGGGAGGGTTCCGAAATGCGGAGGTTCCATTTTGGGTGAACCTCCGCTTTAACCACCTCAATACTGCACGCCGTCATATGACGTCCGGGTATTCAGGTGGGGATATCTGAATGATGGGTGCAGCTACAGGCATTATTCAGATATCCTTCTTTTCAGCCAGCGATTCGGCGCACCATAAGAACGATCATAGCGGCAGTTCCGCCGCTTGATTGTTCTTATAGGCGACTGGAGGGGACGTCCGTCCCCCTTCCCGCCATCCGGTGCTTCTCCAGACTCTACCGTGCCATCGGGGGTCCGGAGAATGAATCGGCCGGGGCATGACGATAGAGATTTACGGTGACCAGGTGGTCAATGGTCATCTCTATGACCATCAGAGGCCCGAGGTACTTGGAGGTACCCAGAAGTAATCAAAGCCGCAATCGCGGCTGTCCGCATGAGATCGGTGAATTTTTTTTCACGATCTCATGCTTTCAAGCCTGGAGGAGAGATGTGGGGTCTTATTGACCCCGCATCTCTCAATAAAGAGGACCTGTCACAATGATTCCTATTACAAGGGATGTTTACATTCCTTGTAATAGGAATGAAAGTGATCAAAAAAAAAAAAAAATATGTAAAAAAAAAAAAAAAAAAATGAAGTAAAATAAAAAATACAATATTTTTTTTTTTTTTTTTAAACGCCCCTGTCCCCGGTAGCTCACACTCAGAAGCAAACACACACGTAAGTCTCGCCCACATATGTAAACGCCGTTCAAACCACACATGTGAGGTATCGCCGCGTGCGTTAGAGCGTGTGCAACAATTCTAGCACTAGACCTCCTCTGTAACTCTAAACTGGTAACCTGTAAAAAAAATAAAGCGTCGCCTATGGAGATTTTTAAGTACCAAAGTTTGAGTGTGCGCAATTTTAAAGCATGACAAGTTAGGTATCTATTTACTCGGAGTAACATCATTTTTCATATTATACAAAAAAATTGGGCTAACTTTACTGTGTTGTTATTTTTTAATTCATGAAACAGTTTTTTTTTTAAAAAAGGCGTTTGAAATATTATTGCGCAAATACCATGCGAGATAAAAAGCTGCAATGACCGCCACTTTATTCCCTAGGGTGTCTGCTAAAAAAATATATATAATGTTTGGGGGGTTCTGAGTAATTTTCCAGCAAAAAAATTATGATTTTTACATGAAGGAGAGAAGTGCCAGAATAGGCCCGGTATTGAGGTGGTTAAGCTCTGTCAGATTGGATGGAATGTGCAATTTTCAAGTCTTGCCACAGATTCTCAATTGGATTTAGGTCTGGACTTTGACTGGGCCATTCTAACACATGAATATGCTTTGCTCTAAATTCTAAACCATTCCATTGTAGCTCTGGCTGTATTTTTAGGCCCCATGCACACGAGACGCTGTTATTTGCTGTTGAATGCGCGTTCAGAGGCAGTTGGACACTTTTTTCAACTGCTCCTGAACCCATTCAATGTTATCCTATGTGTCCATGCACACAGTCTCGTTTATTGCCGTTTTTAGGCAGTTGCGTTTAACCTCGTTTTTCCAGAAGCAAAAAATTGGGTTCAGACGCAAACGTTTTCCACGTTTCAGACGCAAAACGCGGTACCGGCGTTTTGCCGCGATTTCGTTTATTAGCGTTTTTAAAGGTGACCTATTTTTTTACATTAGAAATCTCAAAAATGATGGCAAATGATGAAAAACCATCAAAAAAATATGAAAAAAAAACTGTAATTGCTTGCATTGCACTGTAGACAATCCACAACTTGTGGCAGGTGACGTGGCAAGTGGACAATCCACAACTTGTGGCAGGTGATGTTGCCAGGTGACGTGGCAGGTGGAAATCCACAAATTGTGGCAGGTGACGTGGCCAGGTGACGTGGCAAGTGGACAATGCACAACTTGTGGCAGGTGATGTGGCAAGTGAACATTCCACAACTTGTGGCAGGTGATGTGGCAAGTGAACATTCCACAACTTGTGGCAGGTGATGTGGCAAGTGAACAATCCACAACTTGTGGCAGGTGACATGGCCAGGTGACGTGGCCAGGTGACGTGGCCAGGTGATGTGGCAAGTGGACAATCCACAACTTGTGGCCAGGTGATGTGGTAGGTGACGTGGCAAGTGGACAATTCACAACTTGTGGCAGGTGACGTGGCCAGGTGACGTATCAGGTGACGTGGCAAGTGGACAATCCACAGCTTGTGATGTGGCAAGTGATACGCTAAATACAAGTACACTGCTGCTCTCTCAGCTGCTGGTCTCCCAAAATGGCTGAAATGGTTAAATAATACTGTTTTTTGAGCTTAGGGAGGGTCTTATGATGTTTCTTAACTAAACGCCTATAGACGCAAACGCGGTAAAACGCCGCTAAAATCGCGGCAAAACGGGCGTTTTTAAACGCCGGTTTTAGCCTATAAAAACGTGTGTTCAGCAGAGTTTGCACCGGCGTCTCGTGTGCATGGGGCCTTAGGGTCGTTGTCCTGCTGGAAGGTGAACCTCCACCCCAGTCTCAAGTTTTTTGCAGACTCTAAATGCCGCGTACACACGGTCGGAATTTCCGACAAGAAAAGTTCGATGTGCGCTTTTGGACGGAAATTTTGACCGTGTGTAGGCTCCATCTGACTTTTTCTGTCGGAATTTCCGACAACAAAAATTTGAGAGCCGGTTCTCAATTTTTCTGACAAGAAAAGTTCTTGTCGGAAATTCCGATCGTCTGTATGCAATTCCGACGCACAAAAATCACGCATGCTCTGAATCAATTTGAAGCATGCTCAGAATCATTGAATCATTTTTCTCGGCTCGTTGTAGTGTTGTACGTCACTGCGTTCTAGATGGTCTGAATTTTGTGTGACCGTGTGTATGCAACACAAGTTTGAGCTAACATTTCATCGGAAAAAAAAATCCACGGTTTTCTTGTCGGATTTTCCGATCGTGTTTTTTTTATAACCTAACCCTGCTTTAAATTTCTCCACAACTTTATCCCTGATCTGTCTGGTGTGTTCCTTGGCCTTCATGATGCTGTTTGTTCACTAAGGTTTTCTAACAAACCTCTGAGGGCTTCACAGAACAGCTGTATTTATACTGAGATTAAATTACACACAGGTGGACTCTATTTACTAATTAGGTGACTTCTGAAGGCAATTGGTTCCACTAGATTTTAGTTAGGGGTATCGGAGTAAAGGGGGCTGAATACAAATGTACGCCACAATTTTCAGATATTTATTTGTAAAAAAAAAAATGAAAACCATTAATACATTTTCCTTCCACTTCACAATTATGTGCCACTTTGTGTTGGTCTATCACATAAAATCCCAATAAAATAAATTTAAGTTTTTTGGTTGTAACATGAGAAAATGTGAAAAAAAAATTCAAGGCACTGTAGCTATACAATGAAGTCTGCTATTTAAAGTGATCGTAAAGGATCGGTTTTTTTTTTTAATAACAAACATGTCACACTTATCTCCACTGTGCAGCTCGTTTTGCACAGAGTGGCCCCGATCCTCGTCTTCTGGGGTCCCTTAACAGCTCTCGCGGCTCCTCCCCACATCAGATAACCCCCCTAGGAGAAGCGCTCTTTCGAGGGGGTTACCTTACGGGCGCGCTCCTGAGTCCAGCATTTGTGTCCACAGACACGAATGCCGGACTTGGCCCCCCCCCCCCGGTGCCCGTGTCATTGGATTTGATTGACAGCAGCGGGAGCCAATTTCTGCAATTTATCCAATCAAGAGCCAGGACCCCGTGGAGAGAGGGAGAGCACAGGGAAATACGGGGCTCAGGTAAGTAAAATGGGGGGGCTGGGGGGCCGGTGACTGCAAGGTGTTTTTAGGATGCATTAAGGTGATAAAACACAAAGGTTTACAACCCCTTTAATGGTATAAATATATTTTTATTTTTATCTGTTAAAGGGCTAGGATGTTTAAAAACTAACCCCCCCCCCCCCCCCCCACACACACAAAATCAAATGTTTCTACCTTGCAAATCTGGTAACCACAGCAACATTTCACTTCCTAATCATACGACGTGCCCACTGTTGTGTGATTAACCACTTAAGGACTAGCCACTGTATATATACGTCGGCAGAATGGCTCGTACAGGCATAATCACGTACCTGTACGTGGCCCTTTAAATGCCTGTCCGTGTGGTCTTGAGCGTGCCGCCGCCGCCGCCATCCCTGTAAGTCCGACCGCTGGTCCCGCGGACTCGACCGCCGCGGGGATCCCCGCGATCGTCTCACGCATACCTTCCAACTGCACAGCAGGAAACATGAAGAGAAGAAGAGGAGCAGCAGCAGCAGGTAAGAGCCCCCCCCCCCCGCGATCGGCGCACTAGTATGCCCCCCCCCCCCCGATCGGCGGCCCCCCGCAAGTCCTTTTTTGCAAGTCCTTTTTTTTAATGTTCCGGCGGCAACCATCACCCCCCCCCCCCCCCCCACGCTGAACAACTTCTGTGGCAATTCCCGTTTTTTTTTGCCAATGTCCCGCACCCCCCCGCTCAACAACTCTGGTTGGCAGGGGAGAGGGGACATCAGAATGTCCCGCGAAGGGACTTTACAAAGTTGGGAGGTATGGTCTCACGGAGGTATAGAGCGGGGAGATGCTTGTGTAAACAAGCATCTCCCCGCTCTGCCTATTGACAATGACACTGATCTCAGCTCCATGTACTCGGAGCGGAGATCAGTGTCATATGACACACAGCCCATCCCCCCTACAGTAAGAAACACTATGCAGGGAACACTTAACCCCTACAGCGCCACCTAGTGGTTAACCCCTTCACTGCCAGTGTCATTTTCACAGTAATCAGTGCATTTTTATAGCACTGGTCGCTGTGAAAATGACAATGGTCCCAAAAATGTGTCAAAAGTGTCCGATGGATCCGCCATAATGTCGCAGTCACGAAAAAAATCACTGATCGCCGCCATTACTAGTAAAGAAATAAAAATTTATAAAAATGCCATAAAACTATCCCCTATTTAGTAAACACTATAACTTTTGCGCAAACCAATCAATAAACGCTTATTGCGATTTTTTTTTACCAAAAATATGTAAAAAAATACGTATCGGCCTAAACTGAGGAAAAATAAATGTTTTTTTATATATTGCATTTTTTTCTAAATTGTCGCTCTATTTTTGTTTATAGCGCAAAAAATAAAAACCGCAGAGGTGATCAAATACCACCAAAAGAAATCTCTATTTGTGGGGAAAAAAAGGACGTCAATTTTGTTTGGGAGCCCTCGTCGCACGACCGCGCAATTGTCAGTTAAAGCGACGCAGTGCCGAATCGCAAAAAGTGGCCTGGTCCTTTAGCTGCAAAATGGTCCGGGGCTTAAGTGGTTAAAGCAAGCAGACTTATAACACACTTAAAACTCAACTTCAGCTGAAATGTAATTAAAGAAAAAGTTCTACCTGCTGACATTTTGCCTTTATTACATCAATCATTTTTGACCCAGTGACATCCTCACTGCTTCTCATCTCTTTGCTTCTCTGGGAGAAGCTCACAGTGTGCAGTGAAATCAGAATAAGCTTTTTCAGTACAGAAGGGGAGCCTGTATAACTGTGCAAGACTGGAAGGAGAGATGGAGTTCACCTTTAAATTTTAAACAGAGTTTGGAAGGGTTAGAGCAGGCATGTCCAAAGTCCGGCCCGCGGGCCAATGGCGGACCGCAGTCTGGTTTCGAACGGCCCGCCTGGTTATCTAAACATCTAATCCACCGACTATCTCCCAGCGCCGGGGCCACAAAAGATATATAGGCAGGCTGCCTCGGAGGGAAGAGGCGGGACGAGTGCTGTTCACACAGGAGGAGTATTTCCTGTTTACACGGCAGCCTCTGTAATAGGAAGTCCCATCTCCGGCGCTGCCATTGGACGACTGTTCTGTCCATCAAAGGAGGCGGGACTTTCTCTTAAAGAGACCGCTGTGTAAACAGGAGATTTTCCTGTAGGATATCTTTGGCACTCGTCCTGTCCCCTCCAAGGCTGCACTGATGGCAATGGTGGGTGCTGCATTCCTGGCAATGGTGGGTGCTGCCTTCCTGGCAATGGTGGGTGCTGCCTTCCTGGCAATGGTGGGTGCTGCCTTCCTGGCTATGGTGGGTGCTGCCTTCCAGGCAATGGTGGGTGCTGCCTTCCTGGCAATAGTGGGTGCTGCCTTCCTAGCAATGGTGGGTGCTGCCTTCCTAGCAATGGTGGGTGCTGCCTTCCTAGCAATGGTGGGTGCTGCCTTCCTAGCAATGGTGGGTGGTTCATTCCTGGCAATGGTGGGTGCATTCCTGGCAATTTGTGGTCTGCAGATGGGCACTGACCCTTATTTTGCTTCACAGTTCTTTATTTAAAATTTTTATTTTTTTTCCTGAAACTTCCCTCTTAAAGTGAAGGTGTGTGTTATACGCTGATAAATACGGTATATCCAAAAACTACGCTTGAGCTAATCTCTTCACCACACACAGCCACGAAGGCAAGAGAATTCTTGTTGGGCAGTGTATTAGTGCTCGGAGGAACACACTTAGACCGAATTTTAATGGTTCAAAGAATGTCAGGCAAAATGGTCGGACCTCGCGCATGTTCACTTCATCAAATCTTGCCCTCTTTGAAAAAAGTTTGGACACCCCTGGGTTAGAGCTTCTGTCAAGCATCTATTGATATTGTTGTCCTTATTAGAGAGAATTTCCTTAACTTCATCAGGACAAAAAGTAATGAGAATTATTGCAAATGGGATTGCAGCCAAAAAAAAAAAAACATTAAGCCCAGGTTCACACTGGGGCTGCGGGAGTGAAGCCGTGCGAGTTCAGCTGAACTCGCACGATTTCACTCCTGCCTGTCAGTCCCGATTTCAGCCGCGATTACAGAGACATCTGACACAGATGTCAATGTAAATCGCGGCTGAAATCGCAAAAAGTAGTACAGAAACTACTTTTTGAAATCGGTGCAGTGCCGCAGATGCGGCGTCGCACCGATTAGGACGGTGCCATTGCCCGCAATTTGCGGCAAATTTCGCCGATTTGACATGCGATTTGACATGTCAAATCGCATGTCAAATAGCACCAGTGTGAACCAGGGCTTATTGTTTTTTTGATAATTGATCATTTTATTGTTCTCTGTGCCCCCCCTGCACTGGTGGCATCCATGCCCTCCACCCCTGTTTCTTTGTTGGGGGAAATCACAGGGACAGGAGGTGAGAGAAATCAGAGAAAATCTCCCCAATGAGCAGAGAGCTATAAAGACTTGATTAAAATTCGGAGTTTTAACTACTGTATATACTCGAGTATAAGGCCAACCCGAGTATAAGCCGAGGTACCTACTTTTACCACAAAAAAACTGGGAAAACGTATTGACTCGAGTATAAGCCTAGGGGGGGAAATGTGCCCATTGCCACCTCACTGTGCCAATTGCCCAACCTTACTGTGCCAATTGCCCAACCTTACTGTGCCCATTGCCATCTCACTGTGCCCATTGTCACCTCACTGTGCCCATTGCCACATTACTGTGTCTATTGCAGTCTCCCTGTGCCCAAGTCAGTCAGTGTACCTGAAAATCTTCTTAATCCGTGGCCGGCGTCCATTGTTTAAATCTCGCGGCTTTCTTCTGGTCCCTTCCGTGATAGGCGTTTCCAGCAAACACTGTGTTGAGTGTTGCGCCTATCACGGAGCTCCTCTCATTCTCGGACTCCGTTTCCCAGCAGGCACTGTGTTCAGTGTTCCGCCAATCACGGACGTCGGACAAGAGAACGTCCATGATAGGCGCAACACTCAACACAGTGTTTGCTGGAAACGCCTATCGCGGAAAAGACCAGAAGAAAGCCGCGAGATTTAAACAATGGACGCCGCCTGCGGAATAAGAAGATTTTCAGGTACTGACTCGAGTATAAGCCGAGGGGTATACTTTCAGCCCTAAAAAAAGGGCTGAAAAACTTGGCTTATACTCGAGTATATACAGTACATCATCTTCCAAACTTTGAAATACCACAATAAATTGCTTTATTTCACCAACTATCCCTGTCCTAGAACCTGATAATTTGTGAAATTCGATTTTCTCACCTTGAAACTGCTCCAACCCTTCAATGTCTGGCACAAATGGATCGGAGTAGTGTCTACAGAACAAAAGAAATAGGAGGTGTCAGATTTACTGAGTAATGCATTTTTTTTTTTTTTTGGATAGTGTAGGCAGTGGTTAAAGGTGATATATTACACCCACCACCCCCTCTAATGCCGTGTACACACGATCGGAAATTCCGACAAGAAAAGTTTGATGTGAGCTTTTAGTCGGAAATTCTGACCGTGTGTAGGCTCCATCTGACTTTTTCTGTCGGAATTTCCGACAGCAAAAATTTGAGAGCTGGTTCTTAATTTTTCTGACAAGAAAAGTTCTTGTCGGAAATTCCGATCGTCTGTATGCAATTCCGACGCACAAAAAAAACACGCATGCTCGGAATCAAGCAGAAGAGCCACACTGCCTATTGAACTTAATTTTTCTCGGCTCGTCGTACGTGTTGTACGTCACCGCGTTCTTGACCTTCGGAATTTCAGACAACATTTGTGTGACCTTGTGTATGCAACACAAGTTTGAGCCAAAATTCAGTCGGAAAAAAATCCACGGTTTTCTTGTCGGAATTTCCGATCGTGTGTACGCGGCATTAACTGATCACTGGCATTATAAAAAAAAAAATCTAAATGGCCTTTTTTTTTTTTTTTTTTTTACACCTAAAGCCATGGTCACATGATGTCCCAGTCCCAAGTCTTCTCATCACTTTTTACAGGAGATAGGATCCTTCGTTGGGTGCCCATGTTACCACCTGCTTGATGGTGACACTTCCTATTAGCTGTCTAGTGGTGGGGTTCTCTCAGAATCCAGAAGATGAGATCACAGTGTCAGGAGACTGACAGGTAATTACTCAGCAGTGACAGGGGCTACTTTTGGATTTATGAGCACTCTCCAGAAGCACTATGAACCTTTTCTATCTGCCCCACTCCCAGCTACCTAGGCAAGAATGATATCTTCTCTTCTTCGAAGCCTCCTGGGGTATCAACGTCACATGCCCCAGGAGGTTTCAAGGAGCAGAGACACACAGTGGCCAGGGGGAGTCATCATCAGGGGCCAGCTTCCTGAACCCAAAAAAGGCAGTCAGGCTCCTGATGAAGTCACAAAAGAAGATAGACGGTGGAAACTGGGTAGTTGCACCTGAGCAGTGGAGTTCAGCATGATTCGTTGGACAGGTGAGTATGTGAATCCAGGATAAACCTGTATAGCAGATAAGGGGGAATATAGAAAAAAAAAGTCTGGGAGGTGTGTGATGGAGCAGCATGGTGCGGCGGAAGAAAACAATCAAAGTCACAGTGCAGAGTAACAATTGTAACCGAAGTTCAGCAATACAGAACAGTCCTGGTGGGAAGGCAACCCAACTGGGAGCCCTCACACGTGTCAGTAGAAGTAGGTCTTAGGTGTGCTGATGTTTGTCTTGAGGGATGGAATGTGGCCTGGCTGGTTCATACCCAAGTGGGGAAGCTTCCAGATAGGATGGCATGTTTCCCTACTCCTCTGGAACCTCTTCCTGATGCTAAGCACTTTCCCTGCCAGACCGGTGACCTGCCCCTACTCTAGCCACACGCACAGGAGCCAGGGGCTTAAATAGACCCTGTCTGACCCAAGATGGCCACCAAAGTCACATGGGGTGCTAGCATCCAATCCGATATCTGCCCATGTGACCCAAAAAAACATAGAGGAACCAAGTTCCTCTTGACTTCCTCTCACTCAGCAATGCCACTGCGGTTGAGCACCACCTGCATTGGAGGAAACAGACTGCACCTGCCTAAAGGGGGCTGAGTGAAATTCCTCTTTAAGTACTTAAATGTACACACACTGTACACAAGTGAGGACACTAAATGGTATAGAGATTAGGTGATTCATCAGTGACAAGCATGAAAAGGCTCTTAAACCTAGTACACACAGCCGAGAATCTCGTCGCCAAAAAAACATTGTTTTTCTCAACGGGTTTCTTGTCAAGCTTAACGAGATTCTTGTCAAGCTTTCCTTGCATACACACTGTCAATCCAAAATCTCGTCGGTCCAAAGCGCGGTGACGTACAACACGTACGACGGCAGTATAAAGGGGAAGTTCCATTCTCACGGTGCCACCCCTTGGGCTTCTTTTGCTGATCTCGTGTTACTGCGTGTTAGTAAAAGTTTAGTGAATGACGAGTCGCGCTTTTCAGTCTTCGTGCTTTCAGTCCGTTACAGCGTGACGAATGTGCCATCTGCGTTACGAACGCTAGTTTTACAAGAAGGTGAGCTCCCGTCTCATACTTGATTCTGACCATGCGTGGTTTTCGAAGACTCGGAAAAGCATACACACGACCGGTTTTCTCGTCCAAAAACAGTCTGACGAGAATCACGATGAGAAAAATGAGACTCCCGACGAGAAAAAAGAAAGCAGGTTTTCTTTTTTTCTCGTCGAGATTCACGGCAGTTTTCTTGACGAGAAACCATACACACGAACGGTTTCTCGGCAAGAAAGCTCTCCCAACAGTTTTCTTGTCATTTCTTGCCGAGAAAACCGGTCGTGTGTACGAGGCCTTAGTCTTTCTGAACCCAAGTGAAGAGAAAAGAGGGATGAGAAATCCAGACCTAGATTTGGACATCTAGAGGATTTCTGTTTCTTACCCCACACAGACCATGATGGCATCGAACTGTTCTGTCACAGGATCACCATTGTCCAGAGTTTGGAAGGTCACATCCCAGGAAATCTCTGAGTTCTTCCCTTCCCCCAGTACAGGAGTGACCGACACCACCCGGGTATTAAACTGCAAAGCACAAAAGGACAGAGGGCTTAAAGAGTGCGCAGACCGAAAACCAAAAAAGTTCTTTAGATGTGAGGGCTGCATTTGTTTTTAGATTATTATTTTTTTAAATTACACATGTAGCGACCTGCTCCCAATGACTGGACGCTATGTTAAATTTAGTGGGTGTCTGAGCCAATAGTTGGGCTCAGACTTAAAGGGGTTGTAAAGGTTAGTTTTTTATTTTCTAAATAGGTTCCTTTAAGCTAGTGCATTGTTGGTTCACTTACCTTTTCCTTTGATTTCCCTTCTAAATGTTTTTTTTCTTTGTCTGAATTTCTCACTTCCTGTTTCTCCTCAGTAAACTTCACACCATCATCTGAGTGGTGTGGAGTCATCCAGAACAGCTTACTGAACAGCTTACTGAGGAGGAACAGGAAGTGAGAAATTCAGACAAAGAAAAAAAACATTTAGAAGGTAAATCAAAGGAAAAGGTAAGTGAACCAACAATGCACTAGCTTAAAGGAACCTATTTAGAAAATAAAAAACAAACCTTTACAACCCCTTTAAGTGATTATGCTAAATTGGTCTCTGTTCAGCTGTGGCTGTGCCTGACAGGATTTCCCACTGTTGCCTGTAGGTGGCGATACCACCACAGGCTGGCGTTGGAATATGGGCAGGTCATGGTGTATTAAGTGTCCTTTCCCGGGAACAGTTCAGTGGGTGTGTTCTATGAGCTGCGCATGCTGGGGTAGGGTACTTAAGGGGCAGACGCCATTGTTCTAGGTCCTTCTTCCCCTCGCGGCTCTCCTGGCACGAGGGTTGTGTGTGTGATCTAGGCTTTGGGACCATGTTGGTCCGAGGCCACAACTCTACCAAGTAGGCCCTGTTATGCTGACTGGGGCCTACCCTTTGAAGGTGATCCTGTGCTGTCCGTCCTGAGGGAGGAAGCCACTCAATGGAGAAAACCAGGGGAGGACCTGTCCTGGAGAATACCGAGTGGAAGGCTGGTGTCTTGAGGAAGGCCTGGTGATTCTGTTGGAGGATGCACCGCAGCTAAAGTTCACCTTACAGTCTGCCGGGTCGGCTTAAAGGCTTTTTGACTGTTTGGCTGGAAGTTCGGGCGCTAAGTCCTGTGGCAGAGGATCCCAGATTATCCAATCTTGTGCACAACCGGTCTGTGGCAGAGACTGGTCCTGATCATAGTTCGTGCATCATTCCGGCTGCTAGACAAGGTGAGAGGGGCCTATCCGGGTGAGCAATACCCACTGGAGGAGGAGTGGTGAATGACTTTGTAGTTGAAAAGGTTCTTCCCAGTGATCTGTACGGTGTACCTGAACCTACCCCTTCCCTTCATCCTTCTACTGTTCTTCACAAGTTTTAAGCAAAAGAAAATTAAAACCTAACAACAGAGGGTTTTACATCTTGTGTGGACATTGGAGTTCTTACAGACTTTCTTTCCCTAGACAACGAATACTGAGGTAACGTGCAAGGCCCAAATATAAACCAGCAGCTCCTGCGGGGGTGTGCTACACACACTTAGTCCTAGGGTGACTACATTCAATCACTCCATCTGTACAGGAGAAATGGTGTCACCCTAGGTGAGTCTTTTCTTTTTATGTGTTCACCAAAATAAAACTTCAGTTGGTTTTAATATGTAGCATTGTACAATTCAACATTTGGTAGCTTCTTAAAGTTCTTGTAAGTCCACAGAAGAACAGGATAAATAACCCCCATAACTTGTGTCTTTAATATTTTATTCTTGGGGGAGCCTTTTGCATTTCCTAGCTGTAACAATGTAACAAATAAATTATATCTACATTTTTTTTTTCGGGGGGTTTTGGATAGTGTGTGGAAGGATTCAAACGGCTGTAAGGTTTTCGATTGCTGTTTGTGTCCCATGTATGGAGAATTTTTCCACTCCATTTGTCCTGGTAGCCAGTGTCACCAGGACAGGAAGTGATGGAAAACATAAAATCTTACGGATATCTCCGGAACAGAAAGTCAGGAGGAATCTTTTAATAGGGACGCCTCTTATGCCGCGTACACACGACCGTTTTTAATGTCATTGAAAAAAACTATGTTTTTCTCGACGTGATTCTTCTCAAGCCTGCCTTGCCTACACACTATCGTGGAAAAAAATGCTCGAGCAAAGCGCGGTGACGTACGAAACGTACGACGGCACTATAAAGGGGAAGTTCCATTCGGATGGCGCCACCCTTTGGGCTGCTTTTGCTGTTCCTTGTGTTAGTAAGGTTTGGGAGAGACGATTCGCGCTTTTCAGCCTCGTGCTCTTCAGTCTGTTACAGCGTGACGAATGCGCTATCTCCATTATGAACGCTAGTTTTACCAGAACGAGCGCTCCCGTCTCATCACTTGCTTCTAAGCATGCGCATTTTTTTCACGTCGTTAAAGCCTACACACGGCCGTTTTTCATGATGAGAAAAACGACGACGTGAAAAACGACGAGAAAAATTAGAGCATGTTCTAAATTTTTAATGGCCATTTTTCACGTGGTGAAAAATGCTCTGGAGCCCACACACGATCGTTTTTAATGACCAAATAAAAAAATGGCATTTTTCTCGTCATGAAAAACGGTCGTGTGTACGCGGCATTAGACAATTATCTATACTAGTAGATTTTCAAATAAAAAATTCTTATGAAAATGCAGACGGAAAGTCTCAGAGCAAAAGATTGATGAATGTCATTCGAAAGTAGCTCATATTTTCACTTGCGTTAGATTTTGAAATGAATGGACTTTACCAAATAAAATTCTTTAAATAAAGAATTCTTTAAAATAAGGCTTCTAAAGTCACATAAAATATTAAAGCGGTATTAACCATTTGACCTCCGGAAGATTTACCCCCCCCCTCATGACCAGGCCATTTTCTGTGACACGGCACTGCATTACTTTAACTGACAATTGCACGGCCATGCAACACTGTACCCACTGTAAAATTGATGTCCTTTTTTCCCCCACAAATAGAGCTTTCTTTTGGTGGTATTTGATCACCTCTGTGTTTAAAAAAAAAAAAGACTGTAAAAAAATGTCAGTAAATTTTGTAACTAAGTAATTTTTCTCCTTCACTGATGTGCGCTGATGAAACGGCACTGATAGGCACTGATAGCCTGAACTGGTGGGCATTGATGTGGTGGCACTTATGGGCACTGTGAGGCGGCACTTATGGGCACTGATTAGGTGGCACTGATGAGGAGGCACTAATATGCCGCACTCATGGGCACTGATGGGAACTAAAAGGCACTGGTGGGCGGTACTGATGGGCGACACTGATGAGCATTGATCGACAGCAGTGATGGGCAGCACTGATAGGCGGCACGGATAGCCAGCACTGACTAGCATCGCTAATGGGCACTGATTGGTGGCACTTGTAGGCAGTGGTGGGCACGGATTGCTGCCACTGGTGGGCACTGATTGCTGCCACTGGTGGGCAATTTTGGGCACCGATTGGTGACACTGTTGGCGCTATATTGTAATCAGGGCACTGATGATCAGCGCCCTGATTACATGTGTAGATGTCCCCCTGCATGGAGATGCTGCTGATTGGCTCTCCTCGCCACACACTCTGTCAGTGTGAGGCGAGGAGCGCCGATTACCGGCATCTCTGTGTTTACATGTGACCGGCTGTGATTGGACATAGCTGATCACATGGTTAAAGAGCTGCGGACTCCTAGCAACACGGCACGACCGCGATGGCCGCGCTGTGCACCCCCGCGGGCGCGCGAGAGTGGTCGTTCTTGGACACCATCATATGACGGCGTCATTTGATGGTGGGCGGGCGGCAACTAGTTAAAGAAGCTGCAGGAATATCTGGCAAGTACTGGCTGTGTGGTACATGTGACAACAATCGCCCATATTCTTCATATGTCTGGGCTATGGGGTAGAGTGGCAAGAGGGAAACCTTATCCTACCAAGAAAAACATCCAAGCCTGGCTAAATTTTGCAAAAACACATCTGAAGTCTCCCAAAAAGCATGTGTGAAAATGGGTTATGGTCTGATGGAGCCAAGGTTGAACGTTTTGGCCATAATTCCAAAAGATATGTTTGCCACAAAAATGCCACACATCACCAAAAGAACACCATGCCCACCGTGAAGCATGGTGGTGGCAGCATCATGCTTTGGGGCTGTTTTTCTTCAGCTGGAACAGAGGCCTTAGTCAAGGTAGAGGGAATTACCTAAGCCCTGAAACTCCGTGGGCTAGTTCCCGCGATGATTTTCCCCAGCTAGAGTCGGCTCGTCATTGGATATTGATAGCAGCGCAGCCATTGGCTCGCGCTGCTGCCAATCACATCCAATGACGCGGGGGGCGGGGCCGAGTGATACAGTCGGCGGCTATAGCCGCCGGCTGTATCACGGGAGCACGCCCGCAAGCTAACCCCCTTGGGAGAGAGCTTCCCATGAAGGGGGTTAGCTCTTTCGGGGAGGAGCCGAGACAGCAGCCGAGGGACCCCAGAAGACCAGAATCGGGGCCACTGTGTGCAAAACGAGTGGCACAATGGAGGTAAGTATGACATGTTTGTTCTTTTTTTTTTCTTTTAAAAGGGAACCTTTAGTGTGCCTTTAAACAACTGTCACTAAGTGTCCCAATTGGACGATTTTCACTCACCTCCTGTGTTTATGACAATTGTAATATTTTGGAACTCCCATCACTTTCTGTCCCAGTAAAAATGGTGACCAGGATAAACAATTCTGCTTAGTGGATACACAAACAGCAATACAAATTTCCAATGAAAGTTGAACAACAAAGGTTTTGGTTATAGGTACTGTACACATGACGACATACCCGAACTCTGCTCCGTTTTTATTATAGCTACACATCAATGACGACATACCTGAACCCCGCTTCATATTTATAAGGGGATGAAAAGGTTCAAGTATGTGTGCTAAGTACCTGTCCAATATAATCATTGAAACGTTTCACATAGGCATCCCCCCTTCTCACCCTGATGTTGGGTCGGATGGAGAACCTGTCCGTATAATCCTCCAGGTATTTCAAGACTTCAGAGTGGTGGATGAAGGATGGCAGGGACGGGTCAAAGGGAAAATCAGGGAACTCCATGATCTCTTTGGGTAGGTTGGTACTGTAAGTGAAAACATATTGATAATACAGATTAATGATCTATCATGAGAATGACATTCTATTTATTAAATGGTGGGTAATGTGCTGGATTGTTGTTCTGTAATTTAGCTCTAGGTTCTATAAAGAAGGTAGAAATATTTTGTCTAAGATCTAGTGTAGTATCTGTTCTTATCAGTTTTCGGAAGGTAGAATGTCAGTGCCTCTTGTAGAGTGGGGGCGCTGGCTAGTGGTTGGGTAGCAAGTCGAAAAAAATCAATGCGTTTTATTGTTTAATTGTTTCATTTTCGGATAATTTTTTATTTATGTTTATTCGTGATAACGATTTGTAATACGGAAAGTCGTTAAAGTTAGGCCCCTTTCCCACTTGTACTACTGCAAAGTAGCATGACAAGTCGTTCCCCATGATTTCCAATGACAACCATTCATATATTTTTTTTTAATTAATTCATCTTTATTTGAAAAAAAAAAATTAAATCATACACAGTTATAAACCAAACAAAAAAAAAAGAAAAAATTTAAAATACATCCCACTTCATACAGCCAAAATCGACCCCCCCCCCCCCCCCCCCCAGTTAAAAAAAATAAAAAATTGATTCTCTTCCTCTCTTCCATTGTGAAAAACCTACTTACCTACTTACTGAGGCAGTGACAAAAAACTCCCCCCCCTCCCCCTCCTTTCCTAATATTTTAATTATATGTTAAATGTACTCGTGTATTTCCTTTTCCTCTTGTGCTTCTTTGTATTCCGTGTCATTTTTCTTAATGTTTTCCCTCCCCTTCCCCATCCGTGAAGAGAGAAAAAAGAGACGGGGGGGAGACACGGAGGGCCACCTCCCCCCGTCAACACACAACATTTTGTTCTATACATATCTAAAAATGTTGCAGTACATTATACTCATCCCTCCCCTTCCCTTGAACTGTATGAGGTATTTTTAGGTTTTAAGTAGAGTCTAATTTTCTATCTATCTTTTTCTCTATATGGTTCTTAAACATTTTTATTTTTATTTATTTTTCCCATTCTGCCCATATTTTTTAAAATTTCTCTTGTTGGTTTCTAGTTTCATAAATCCATCTTTCTGCCTCCATTATTCCATCTACTTCTCCTCTCCATTCTGCTAGGGTAGGGCATACAGGGCCGCCATCAGGAATTTTTGGGCCCCTTACGCAGCTGGAGCAGAGGAGAACCGGGGGGGGGGTGCTCTGCAGCCGCAAATTGAGAAGTGGGGGGGCGGCCGCGAATGGAGAAGCGGGGGGTGCCACGAATTCAGAAGCAGGGGGTGCTGCCGCCGTGAATTGTTAAGGTCGGGGGGGGAGCTTTGGGTGCTGACGAACAAAGAAAGAACAAAAAAATATTTTATAAAAAAAAAAAGGGGGGTTTCCATCCGGGGCCCTGGGGACCTCCAGGCCTCTGGGGACCTCTGGGCCCCTTACAAAAAATAAATAAAAATAAATAAAATACATTTTTTTATATAAAAAATACATAAAAAAGGGGGTTACCATCCGGGGGCCCTGGGGACCTCCGGGCCTCTGGGCCCCTTACAAAAAAAAAAGTTTTATAAAAAAATATATATATATATATATTTTTATAATAAAAAAAAGAGGGGGTTGCCATCCGGGGCCCCCGGGGACCTCCGGGCCCCTTACAAAAAAAAAAAAATGTTTTATAAAAAAATATATATATATATATTTTTATTTTTTTTAAAAAGGGGGGTTGCCATTCGGGGCCTTGGGGACCTCCAGGCTTCTGGGGACCTCTGGGCCCCTTTAAAAAAAAAGGGGGGTTGCCATCCGGGCCCCTGGGTGTACTGCCTGTACCCCCCTGATGGCGGCCCTGCGGGCATATAACCTGTTTCCAGTATTTAGGTATCAGCCTCTTAGCTGCATTTAATAAATGTGGCATGATGCTATTTTTATACGATTTTATAGATCCCATTGACCCATGGAATAAAACGTTTAGTGGTGTTAACTCCATAGGTTTCTTACTGATCTCTTCTATCCATGGGGCTATCTCCTCCCAGAATACTCAGATTTTTGGGCAGTTCCACCATATATAGAGGAAGGTGCCTCTCTCTTTACAGCCCCTCCAACATCCGTTACTTACGGATGTATACATCTGTGCCATTCGTGCAGGAGTTCGGTACCATCTAGCCAGAAACTTGTATTGCATCTCCTGGGTAGATGAGCTTATGCACGAAGAATGAGTTGTTTCCCATACATTTTTTATTTGTGATGTTGTAAATGTATGACAACCATTCATATTAGTACGACTTCAAGTCGTTCCGAATTCAAAGTAGTCCCTGCACGACTTTGGTCCGATTTTGATGCCACTTACACAGACATTCCTTGAAATCGCGGCAAAATTGCGTCCGCGAATCGCGATAAAATCGTGCGACTTTGAAGTCGCACAAGTGTGAAAGGGGCCTTACTCCATGCCAGTAATCCAGCCCCTAATACAAAAGGAATCAACTGATTGGACTAGAAAACTGTAACTCGGATAGATCTATTCCTTTCGCCTTGCTCATTTGTTCACTAATAGAATAAAAACAAATCGATACGATTAAATTTGGGACATTCGTTATGCCATTACGAGTCGACCTGCTGTTTCATTAGGCCTTTAATGAATTAATGAATCATGCCAAATTCATTTGTTATTTTCATTATAATTTCTTTCGTATAAGTTTCTTTTTTCTTTGGACATTCGGATGCATCCGAATGTCTGAAAGATACAAAATTTGTCCGAATTTCGATTTGTTATGATACGAATAGCACATGCCTACTATAGCACATTCTGGCCTCCATGGGATCTTACCTCAGGTCTCTGTACATGCTGGAATGGGTGTGTGCCCCGCTCTCCACCTCTCCCGTGTACACCCAGGTCCCGCCCACTTGTCCCGTCATCTCCAACACCACGGGAGGCTCGAAAGTCAAAGGTCGGGAGAGGATGTGACGGGCGCTACAGAGTCCCGCCCCTCCAGCGCCGATCACCGCCACCTGTAATCTGCCAGATGCCATGATGTTTTTCTGTTGGGAAAATGAGAACAGAAAAATAATAATTATACAAAGACAAATAAGTAAAAGTTTCAAAGCTAAACCCCGGCCACAAAAACCTTTACTTAAATATATTTCACAAAGGTCCACTTTGTGAGCACCAATTGCCTTTGCAACCCCACATATAAAAGTAGCAGTGACATCATCCCTGTGCTGTACATAGTCTGTGCAGAGAACAGAGCTGTGGGAGGGGCCCAGCAGGCTCCGTCCACCACAAAAAAAACGACAGGAGAGGGCGGAGACAAGACCAATCATCTTCCACAAGGAGAGAAAGCAGCAGTGACCGGTCTTTATTCACTAGAGCTCAGTGCTGGGACAAGGTCACCCAGCGCCCAGGACAAAGATGCCAAACTGCGTCCCCCTCCCCCATTCATGAGGTGCAAGCTTAGAGGATCCTACACCCAGCCGTCACTCCCTTCTTAAAATCATTATCACTGTAACTACTCCTGTCAGCCTTGGAACAGAAGTTAGGCGCCCCCATCCCTTCAGTAAACCATTGCACGCAGGACAAATGCCCTTCCCGCCCACTCCTTGTCCCGGCCCTGCTTAAGCTCCTGAAGATTTTATCCCCTTCATGACCAGGACATTTTTTGCTGTTCGGCACTGCGTTAGTTAAACTGGCGATTGCATGGTCATGCAACACTGTACTGAAATTAAGTTTAGATCATTTTTTTCACACAAATAGAGCTTTCTGTTATATAACATATCCAATAATAAAAATTAAAAAACAAAAACAAATTGCTTCATCATTTTTGGCTAAAGTGCATTCTGCTACATATACGTGTAGCGCCCTCCTCACTCCCCTCTTTCTCTCGTCTCGTCTTTCTTGTGTCTAGGGGTATTCTAGATTCTAGTGGTGAGGGAGCGGGGACACCACGCCTGGCCTCCACCACATGTATCAGTGCGGTATAAGCAACGTTCTTGTATTACCTTCGGGTCAGTGCTGTGCACCTGGATCCTCCCTCCAAGAGTCACCTTGAACCATGTCTGCTAGGAAATGAGCCCCACACCATTAAAGTTCAACACTCCTTTATTCTTCTTGAATGAACACAAACAGTTGAACTCCCTTGATAGGAACAGAACAGGAAAGGAGGTGTGGATGCGAATAGGCCCAGACACAATGTAGTTCTCCACTTTCCTTCCTAAAAGTGGGTTACGGTCTCCGCACGAGGGTAGATTTCCTTCCAGGCGGTCTCCGACGAGAGGCTCACCTGTCACCAGCAATATGCTGCACCGGGTCTTCAAATGAGGAGCTCCCCCCGGTCCATTGCGCCTTCCGGATTCTGATACCCACTCCCGGGATTCGCTAGGATCTCCTTCGCTCCGGACCTCCACCCGAGTACCTCACAGCGCCACCCACCGGACTGCGGGGAATTACACATCACTGATGTCTCTGCCAAGTTCAAATTTACACCCGGGAAAGTACATACCCGCTACATACAAAAAGTAGTAAAGTTCACGGCCTTCTTTCACTATCTCGGCGCTATGGGCTCAGCAGGCTAATAACAGATTAAACCAAATGACCAAATGTTCCCATATGTCATTTAAAATTCAGCTGCTGCTTTCAAAGCAAAAAAATGCACAATCATAAAACATAAAGTTAGTAAAGCTATAACAAGTGAAACTTGTCGGTTACTAAAGCGGCGCTTAGTGGTCACAAGGTAAACATGACAACTCTATCCTATGGAAGTCCATAAGAGATATAAAAGTGAACTGTATATTTCAAAAGGGTGGTAGGAGTATCAATATCCAAACGAAACAGGAGGTGTTTGTAGAATCTGGTAGAGTCTCTACTGACAACAGCTTCCACCGTGTCCACAGCACCACAAAATCAAAAAAAATCAGGCATTAAGACAGCCATTGGCTCATTGTGTGGTTGTGTACATGTGTGCCGGTCCCGTCCACCGTAGGCCTACACACTCACCACTTCCTGACCCTGGAGCGCAGATGGAACGCCCTCAGAGGAAGTCGAAAGGACGAAACGTCAGGGCGTGACCTCAGGGCAATAGAAAGTGACGTTTTGCGTTCCATCTGCGCTCCAGTGTCAGGAAGTGGTGAGTGTGTAGGTCTACGGTGGACGGGACCGGCACACATGTACACAACCACACAATGAGCCAGGAACAGCACGTCTTTTAAGGGTAATAGTGGCTCTCTTAATGCCTGATTTTAGTGACTGATATCAATGGAGATTGTCGAATAAAAAGGTTAAAGCGGGACTACACTATCTCCGTTCTTTTCTTGTCACTCTGAGACCATCAGAAGAAGCATCTAGTGATTCCGGTCTGCATGAGAGGCGGAGGACGAATGGATGATCCTGGTTTGCAGTGACTGCTTAATTCAACTATTCGGTGAGTAGGAACCCCTAAGGGGTGTGTGACACAAGGGAGAAGTTTTGTGGTGCTGTGGACACGGTGGAAGCTGTTGCCAGTAGAGACTCTACCAGATTCTACAAACACCTCCTGTTTCGTTTGGATATTGATACTCCTACCACCCTTTTGAAATATACAGTTCACTTTTCTATCTCTTATGGACTTCCATAGGATAGAGTTGTCGCATTCTGCTACATGTCTTTGGTAAAAAAAAATCCCAATAAGTGTATACTGATTGGTTTACGTGAAAGTTATAGCTAGGGTTGCATCGGTAGTAGTATCGGTATCGATACCAAGCATTTGCACGAGTACTTGTACTCATACAAATGCTCAGATACTTGACCCGATACCTGCGTCCTCAGTGTAGCAGGGGGGGGCCAGGCAGCCTTACAGATGATCGGTGCGGGCAGTTACAAGCACCGATCTCCCTGTATAGCTTTTAATAAAGCAGATGACAGCCGCTTCTCCTCCTCTCCCTCCTGCGACTTTCAGCTGCTTTATTAAAAGCTATATAGGGAGATCGGTGCTTGTAACTGCCCGCACCGATCATCCCGACTCTCCCCTGTGTCCTTCTGTGTCTCCCCGTGTCCTCCTCTGGCTCCCGAGTCTGTCCTGCTCCTCCTCCGTGCTCCTCTGGTCTCCCTCTGTGCTCCCCCGGTCCCCCTCTATGCTCCCCCTCCGTGCTCCTCCGGTCAACTTTGTGCTCCCCCTCTGTGTCCTCCATGCTCCCCCGGTCCCCCCTGTGCTCCCCCCGGTCCCCCTTTGTGCTCCCCCTCTGTGTCCTCCGTGCTCCCCCGGTCCCCCTCTGTGCTCCCCCTCCATGCTCCTCCGGTCCCCCTTTGTGCTCCCCCTCTGTGTCCTCCATGCTCCCCCGGTCCCCCTCTGTGCTCCCCCTCCGTGCTCCTCCAGTCCCCCTTTGTGCTCCCCCTCTGTGTTCTCCGTGCTCCTCCGGTCCCCCTCTGTGCTCCCCCTCCGTGCTTCTCCGGTCCCCCTTTGGGCTCCCCCTCTGTGTCCTCCGTGCTCCCCCGGTCCCCCTCTGTGCTCCCCCTCCGTGCTCCTCCGGTCCCCCTTTGTGCGCCCCCTCTGTGTCCTCCGTGCTCCCCCGGTCCCCCCCTGTTCTCCCCCCGGTCCCCCTTTGTGCTCCCCCTCTGTGTCCTCCGTGCTCCCCCGGTCCCCCTCTGTGCTCCCCCTCCATGCTCCCCCGGTCCCCCTTTGTGCTCCCCCTCTGTGTCCTCCGTGCTCCCCCGGTCCCCCTCTGTGCTCCCCCTCTGTGCTCCTCCAGTCCCCCTTTGTGCTCCCCCTCTGTGTTTTCCGTGCTCCTCCGGTCCCCCTCTGTGCTCCCCCTCCGTGCTTCTCCGGTCCCCCTTTGTGCTCCCCCTCTGTGTCCTCCGTGCTCCCCCGGTCCCCCTCTGTGCTCCCCCTCCGTGCTCCTCCGGTCCCCCTTTGTGCGCCCCCTCTGTGTCCTCCGTGCTCCCCCGGTCCCCCCTTGTGCTCCCCCCGGTCCCCCTTTGTGCTCCCCCTCTGTGTCCTCCGTGCTCCCCCGGTCCCCCTCTGTGCTCCCCCTCCATGCTCCTCCGGTACCCCTTTGTGCTCCCCCTCTGTGTCCTCCGTGCTCCCCCGGTCCCCCTCTGTGCTCCCCCTCTGTGCTCCTCCAGTCCCTCTTTGTGCTCCCCCTCTGTGTTCTCCGTGCTCCTCCGGTCCCCCTCTGTGCTCCACCTCCGTGCTTCTCCGGTCCCCCTTTGTGCTCCCCCTCTGTGTCCTCCGTGCTCCCCCGGTCCCCCTCTGTGCTCCCCCTCCATGCTCCTCCGGTCCCCCTTTGTGCTCCCCCTCTGTGTTCTCCGTACTCCTCCGGTCCCCCTCTGTGCTCCCCCTCCGTGCTCCTCCGGTCCCCCTTTGTGCTCCCCCTCTGTGTCCTCCGTGCTCCCCCGGTCCCCCCCTGTGCTCCCCCCGGTCCCCCTTTGTGCTCCCCCTCTGTGTCCTCCGTGCTCCCCCGGTCCCCCTCTGTGCTCCCCCTCCGTGCTCCTCCGGTCCCCCTTTGTGCTCCCCCTCCGTGCTCCTCCGGTCCCCTTTTGTGCTCCCCCTCTGTGTCCTCCGTGCTCCTCCGGTCCCCCTCTGTGCTCCCCCTCCGTGTTCCTCCAGTCCCCCTCTGTGCTCTGTGCTCTCCTCCGTGCTCCTCTGGTCCCCCTCTGTGTTCCCCTCCGTGCTCCTCCGATCCCCCTCTGTGCTCCCCCTCTGTGCCCTCCGAGCTCCTCCGGCCCCTCTCTGTGCTCCCCCTCCGTGTCCTCCGGTCACCCTCTGTGCTCCCCTCCGTGCTCCTCCGGTCCCCCTCTGTGCTCCCCCTCTGTGCCCTCCGAGCTCCTCCGGCCCCTTTCTGTGCTCCCCCTCCGTGTCCTCCGGTCACCCTCTGTGCTCCCCCTGCGTGTCCTCCTCAGTGCTCCTCCGGTCCCCCTCTGTGTCGGCAGAAGGAGCTAGTAAATCTGTCATTTACCGACTCCTTCCTTTTCCGAATGCACAATGATCACTGACTGTCCATTCATAACTGTCACTGAGCATCGTAACCTGTGTTTACTAAGCTTCAGTTTATGAATGGGGAGGAGTCTCTGTCTCCTGTCCATTCATCTTCGGTGCAGCTGAGGCTGCAGAGAAAGGGACTGGGGAATCTGTGTCCTCAGTCCCTTTCCCTGTCTCAAAGGGGAAATGTCAGGGGTAAAAAAATATTTAAATATAAAAAAAACAGCTCACTCCCCCACGCCCCCCCAACCCAAAAAAAAGGCATTGTAAAAATAAATACATTTTAAAAAATAATTAAAAAAATGAATTGTAAAAAATAAAATAAAAAACTACTGACACAGTCCACGCCTCATCAGTGCTGCATATTAGTGCCACTGTCACATGACATTAAAAAAAAAGGATCAGTAATCGGTATCGGCGAGTACTTGATTGAAAAAAAAGTATCGGTACTTGTACTCGGTCTTAAAAAAGGGGTATCGGTGCAACCCTATGTATAGCGTCTACAAACTATTGTGTATATATATTGCATTTTTTTATTTTTATACTACTAATGGCGGTAATCAGCGACTTATATTGGGACTGTGATAGTGCAGTGCGCAATGCGTCACTAACTGACGCTGGATGGGGGGGGGGACTGACTAACTGCCACTGACATCACCAGTGACACTAATACAATGATCAGTGCTACTACTATACACTGTCACTGTACTAATCACACTGGCTGGGAAGGGGTGAACATCTCAGGTGATCAAGGGGTTAAATGTGTGCCCAAGTATGTGTAATGTGTGTAAGGCCGGCCAAGGACGGTTCGAATCTCAGCAAGAACTGGACGAGATTCCAACTGTGAGTGGGCAGGCTGAATGTACCAAGTTGATCGATCGATCGATCCACTTGGGTACAACCAGCCTGCCAAATTTGCTTGCGATTATCGCTAGCGGCTGCTATAGCCCCTACCAATAATCACTGTCTGCAGACAATTGCTCAGCAGAAGGGATTCCCCTGTCAGCATTGTCTGTCAGGAATCGTGCAAATTTCTTCCCTGCAACCCGTGGTTGCAGGAAAGAAATTTGCACCGTCTATGGCCTGCCTAATCTGTGCTTCCTTACCTAATAGTAGGGCTGGGGAAAAAATCGATTTAAATCTTGAATCGAGATGAGGGGTCAAATCGATTCAAATTTTCAGCAAATCGATTTTTTTGTTGTTTTTTTTTTTCACCAGGACCGGCGCTGACACCACGCTGGTCCTGAGGAGCTGCGGGCAGGAGTTTTTAGGCTGGACACCGCAGACTAGGCCAAAGCCGCAGCCTCGCCTAAAAACACCTGCACGCAGCTCCTCAGGACCGGCGCGGTGTCCATCCCAAAAAAAAAAAACTTGATTCGAATCGTGAATCAAGTTTTTTTTTTTTAAATCGCAGATGTTTTTTTGGGGGAAAATCGCCCAGCTCTACCTAATAGATCTCTTTGATTCTCATCCCTGCTTTGCAGAGATGAGAAACAGAGAGACTGTAACCTCTTCAGCACACACTGTACTGTCTGCTGTTTTTACTAAGCAATGGGCCGGTTTTTGCTTTGCAGGGAGGAAAAAAACGTCAAATCACTGCTGTTTGTAGAGAGGCTCTGTGTTTTTTTATCTACACAGGGCTCTCTTTTGTCATTCGCTCAGCCAATCGGCGGGTAGAAATCATTGGCTGGGACCCGCTGATTGACCAGAAAAAAAAGTTTACTGTTTTTTTTTTTTTTTTTGTTTTAATTAATTTTATTTTCTACGAATTTCATAAAATATAAAATCATTTTTGCAAATAAAAATAAATAAAAAAGGGTACAGTATATGTATTATTTTGAGTTTTTGTTATTACTAAATAAACAGGTCCATAGCAGAAAAGTCAAAATTGCTCCGGTCCATATGAGGTAGTAGGGGTAGCGGTATTAACCACTAACCAATTGTCAAAAGTGTCAGATGTGTCTGCCGCAATGTCGCAGTCACAAAAAAAAATCGTAAAAAAAATTATAATTAAAATGCCATAAATCAATAACCTATTTTGTAGACGCTATAACTTTTGCGCAAACCAATCAATAAACGCTTATTGCGATTTTTTTTACCAAAAATATGTAGAAGAATACATATCGGCCTAAACTGAGGAAAATTTGGGGATATTTATTATAGCAAAAAGTTAAAAATATTGTGTTTTTTTCAAACTTGTCGCCCTTTTTTTGTTAATAGCGCAAAAAATAAAAACCGCAGAGGTGATCAAATACCACCAAAAGAAAGTTCTATTTGTGGGGAAAAAATTATAAAAATTTCTTTTGGGTACAGTGTTGTATGACCGCGCAATTGTTATTCAAAATGTTACAGCGCTGAAAGCTGAAAACTGGCCTGGGCAGGAAGGGGGTGAAAATGCCCGGTATTGAAGGGGTTAAACACAAAACCAACAATGTAATATACTGCAGCTTACTAATCATTATGTGGTGGCTGCATTAATTTTCCTTTTTTTAGACTTTTTTTCCCTCTGTTTTCACCTGGTGATTTGACCAGTAACACACCTCCTGTATTATAGTGCCCCCACTCTGGATGAAGGAGCACAGGGGACACTGCAGACAGCGGTCATTGTCAGCCTGGGGGGAGGGGAGTGTTAGATGGACTATCAGATTTAAATACACTAACAAATTCAAGGCAAACTTCCACTTTATAGGCAGTTACAGTAAAAAAAAAAATCAGCTTTTTGGATATAGATTTTATATAAATAAAAGCTAATCATTGTAAGCACCCCTGCCAGTGTTAAATCGTTTGTCTCAAACCAGTAAACTGATACATCTGAAAGAGAGCTTTTCTGTTGAAAAAACACAGACTTACTGGCTGGATCAACAGATGAAAATAGAAGAGAGAAAGTCTAAAAAAGAAAACGAATGCAGCCATTACATCTAAGAATTGGCAAGCTGCAATATAATAAATGTTTGCTTTTGGGTTTAATACTGCTTTAAGCTGCTAATAGTTTAACATTTTTTTATGTATGACATTTTTAAATGAATTTTTCCTGGGGTGTTCATCTACAACCCCCAGATGTTCATCTATAAACCTCGGGGTGTCCATCTATAAACCTTGGGGTGTTCATCTATAAACCTTGGGGTGTTCATCTATAAACCTCTGGGGTGTTCATCTATAAACCTCTGGGGTGTTCATCTATAAACCTCTGGGGTGTTCATCTATAAACCTCGGGGTGTTCATCTATAAACCTCGGGGTGTTCATCTATAAACCTCTGGGGTGTTCATCTATAAACCTCGGGGTGTTCATCTATAAACCTCGGGGTGTTCATCTATAAACCTCGGGGTGTTCATCTATAAACCTCTGGGGTGTTCATCTATAAACCTCGGGGTGTTCATCTATAAACCTCTGGGGTGTTCATCTATAAACCTCGGGGTGTTCATCTATAAACCTCGGGGTGTTCATCTATAAACCTCGGGGTGTTCATCTATAAACCTCGGGGTGTTCAACTATAAACCTTGGGGTGTTCATCTCTAAACCCCGGGGTGTTCATCTCTAAACCCCGGGGTGTTCATCTATAAACCTCTGGGGTGTTCATCTATAAACCTCGGGGTGTTCATCTATAAACCTCGGGGTGTTCATCTATAAACCTCGGGGTGTTCATCTATAAACCTCTGGGGTGTTCATCTATAAACCTCGGGGTGTTCATCTATAAACCTCTGGGGTGTTCATCTATAAACCTCGGGGTGTTCATCTATAAACCTCGGGGTGTTCATCTATAAACCTCGGGGTGTTCATCTATAAACCTCGGGGTGTTCATCTATAAACCTTGGGGTGTTCATCTATAAACCTCGGGGTGTTCATCTATAAACCTCTGGGGTGTTCATCTATAAACCTCGGGGTGTTCATCTATAAACCTCTGGGGTGTTCATCTATAAACCTCGGGGTGTTCATCTATAAACCTCGGGGTGTTCATCTATAAACCTCGGGGTGTTCATCTCTAAACCCCGGGGTGTTCATCTCTAAACCCCGGGGTGTTCATTTATAAACCTCTGGGGTGTTCATCTATAAACCTCGGGGTGTTCATCTATAAACCTCGGGGTGTTCATCTATAAACCCTGGGGTGTTCATCTATAAACCTCGGGGTGTTCATCTATAAACCTCTGGGGTGTTCATCTATAAACCTCAGGGTGTTCATCTATAAACCTCTGGGGTGTTCATCTATAAACCTCGGGGTGTTCATCTATAAACCTCGGGGTGTTCATCTATAAACCCTGGGGTGTTCATCTATAAACCTCGGGGTGTTCATCTATAAACCTCGGGGTGTTCATCTATAGACCTCGGGGTGTTCATCTATAGACCTCGGGGTGTTCATCTATAAACCTCGGGGTGTTCATCTATAGACCCTGGGGTGTTCATCTATAAACCTCGGGGTGTTCATCTATAAACCTTGGGGTGTTCATCTACAAACCTCGGGGTGTTCATCTATAAAACCTCGGGGTGTTCATCTATAGACCTCGGGGTGTTCATCTATAAACCTCGGGGTGTTCATCTATAAACCTCTGGGGTGTTCATCTATAAACCTCGGGGTGTTCATCTATAAACCTCGGGGTGTTCATCTATAAACCCTGGGGTGTTCATCTATAAACCTCGGGGTGTTCATCTATAAACCTCGGGGTGTTCATCTATAGACCTCGGGGTGTTCATCTATAGACCTCGGGGTGTTCATCTATAAACCTCGGGGTGTTCATCTATAGACCCCGGGGTGTTCATCTATAAACCTCGGGGTGTTCATCTATAAACCTTGGGGTGTTCATCTACAAACCTCGGGGTGTTCATCTATAAAACCTCGGGGTGTTCATCTATAGACCTCGGGGTGTTCATCTATAAACCTCGGGGTGTTCATCTATAGACCTCGGGGTGTTCATCTATAAACCTCGGGGTGTTCATCTACAAACCTCGGGGTGTTCATCTATAAAACCTCGGGGTGTTCATCTATAAAACCTCGGGGTGTTCATCTACAAACCTCGGGGTGTCCATCTATAAACTTTGGGGTGTTCATCTATAAACCTCGGGGTGTTCATCTATAAACCTCGGGGTGTTCATTTATAAACCCCCGGGTGTTCATCTATAAACCCCGGGGTGTTCATCTATAAACCTCGGGGTGTTCATCTATAGACCTCAGGGGTGTTCATCTATAGACCTCAGGGGTGTTCATCTATAGACCTCAGGGGTGTTCATCTATAGACCTCGGGGTGTTCATCTATAGACCTCGGGTTGTTCATCTATAGACCTCGGGGTGTTCATCTATAAACCTCGGGGTGTTCATCTATAAACCTCGGGGTGTTCATCTATAAACCTCGGGGTGTTCATCTATAAAACCTTGGGGTGTTCATCTACAAACCTCGGAGTGTCCATCTATAAACTTTGGGGTGTTCATCTATAAACCTTGGGGTGTTCATCTATAAACCTCTGGGGTGTTCATCTATAAACCTCTGGGGTGTTCATTTATAAACCCCCGGGTGTTCATCTATAAACCCCGGGGTGTTCATCTATAAACCCCGGGGTGTTCATCTATAAACCTTGGGGTGTTCATCTATAAACCTCGGGGTGTTCATCTATAAACCTCGGGGTGTTCATCTATAAACCTTGGGGTGTCCATCTATAAACCTTGGGGTGTCCATCTATAAACCCCGGGGTGTTCATCTATAAACCCCGGGGTGTTCATCTATAAACCTCCGGGTGTCCATCTATAAACCCCGGGGTGTCCATCTATAAACCTTGGGGTGTTCATCTATAAACCTTGGGGTGTTCATCTATAAACCTCGGGGTGTTCATCTATAAACCTCGTGGTGTTCATCTATAAACCTTGGGGTGTCCATCTATAAACCTCCGGGTGTCCATCTATAAACCCCGGGGTGTCCATCTATAAACCTTGGGGTGTCCATCTATAAACCCCGGGGTGTTTATCTATAAACCTCCGGGTGTCCATCTATAAACCCCGGGGTGTCCATCTATAAACCTTGGGGTGTCCATCTATAAACCCCGGGGTATTCATCTATAAACCTCCGGGTGTTCATCTATAAATTTTGGGGTGTCCATCTATAAACCCCGGGGTGTCCATCTATAAACCTCGGGGTGCTCATCTATAAACCTTGGGGTGTCCATCTATAAACATTGGGGGCTTCATCTGATACCTACTGATATAGATTATCCAATAGGAATGGCTTGTACTTACATATAAAATATAGGATCTCTTACAGCTGATCGCAGATTCTGAAATACTTTGCTCCTCTCGGAACGTTCCTTCTCTCTCTCTCACAGGACGGCTGCAGTCAGTGAACTTTGTGCCTCCTCGGTGACTGATTGGTGAAATCTCTCTGTTAATGGAAGAGATTGGCACTGAAAGTGCAGCAATGTACAGCCAAGAGTCACACTTTTTCCTGGGACAATGTCCTCCAACACTCAAGGCAGACTTGCCAAAGTGCAAGAAAATTTAAATTTCAAGGGGTTAATAAAAATAAAAGTCAGAAGCTACAAATACTGTAGCTGCTGACTTTAAAAAAGGACACTTACCTGTCCGAGGATCCAGGGCTGTCCTCGCCGGTTCTTATCCAGTCTGCAGGTTTCCCAGCTCTGGCATGTTTACTAAGGAAAGCTGGCTGTGACTCCTTGCAGCTTCACACTGTGCATGCGTGAGTCACTCTGTGCTTTGTAAATGGACCTACCACCTCCTGGGTCCTGTGAATGAACCTACCACCTCCTGGGACCTGTGAATGAACCTACCACCTCCTGGGACCTGTGAATGGTCCCGCAGTCTCCAGGTATCTGAGATCGGACCCGCAGCCTCCTAGGACCTGAGAATGAACCCGCAGCCTCCTCAGACCTGTGAATCGACTTGCAACTTCTGGGACCTATGAATGGACCCCCAGCCTCCTGGCTGTGAATGGACCCCCAGCCTCCTGGGACCTGTGAATGGACCCCCAGCCTCCTGGGACCTGTGAATGGACCCCCAGCCTCCTGGGACCTGTGAATGGACCCACAGCCTCCTGGGACCTGTGAATGGACCCACAGCCTCCTGGGGCCTGTGAATGGACCCCTAGCCTCCTGGGACCTGTGAATGGACCCCTAGCCTCCTGGGACCTGTGAATGGACCACCAGCCTCCTGGGACCTGTGAATGGACCCCCAGCCTCCTGGGACCTCCTGGGACCTGTGAATGGACCCCCAGCCTCCTGGGACCTCCTGGGACCTGTGAATGGACCCCCAGCCTCCTGGGACCTGTGAATGGACCCACAGCCTCCTGGGACCTGTGAATGGACCCACAGCCTCCTGGGACCTGTGACTGGACCCACAGCCTCCTGGGACCTGTGACTGGACCCACAGCCTCCTGGGACCTGTGAATGGACCCACAGCCTCCTGGGACCTGTGAATGGACTCACAGCCTCCTGGGACCTGTGAATAGACCCACAGCCTCCTGGGACCTGTGAATAGACCCACAGCCTCCTGGGACCTGTGAATGGACCTCCCGCTTCCTGGGACCTGTGAATGGACCCCCCACTTCCTAGCAGAGGTGGGGGACTTGAGTCACATGACTTGACTCAAGTCAGACTTCAGTCACCTGTTTGAGGACTTGCGACTTGCTTGACAGAATTCAATAAATGACTCGACTTGACTTTGACTTGTCACTAATGACTTGCGACTTGACTTTGACTTGGGCTATATGACTTGCAATGACTAGGCACCACTAACACTAACCGCAAGCCGCCGTCTGCCTACCTGATCAGCGTGTCATGCAGACAGACGGCGGCCATTGCAGTGTTCAAAAGCCACGCCTCCTCGTCTGTGATAGGCGGAACACTCAATTTCACAGCAGGCAGTGTTCAGCCTATCACGGACATCCTCTTATCCTCGTCTGTGTTATGAGGATGAGCGGATGTCCGTGATAGGCGGAACACTGAATGCTGGGAAATTGAGTGTTACGCCTATCACAGACAAGGAGGAGGCATGGCTTTTGAATACTGGAATGGCCGCCGGGATGCCGCCGATCAGGTACACGGCTGACGGGCACAGTGAAGCATGGGCACAGTGAGACACGGGCACAGTAAGACACGGGCACAGTGAGGCATTGGGCACAGTGAGGCATTGGGCACAGTGAAGCATGGGCACAGTGAGACACGGGCACAGTGAGGCATTGGGCACAGTGAGGCATTGGGCACAGTGAAGCACGGGCACAGTGAGGCACTGGTGCAGTGAGGCACGGGCACAGTGAGGCACGGGCACAGTGAAGCATGGACACAGTGAAGCATGGACACAGTGAGGCATGGGCACAGTGAGGCACAGTGAGGCATGGGCACATAACCAATATTATTTATTGTTATCCCTCCTATTATTTTTATACAGTATGGGGTAGATCAGTATTTTGACTTGATTTGTGACTTGACCAATATAAATGACTTGACTTGCTTGACTTTTAGCAGGGACTCGACTTGACTTGCTTGCTTTTCATCACAGTAACTTGGGACTTACTTAAGACTTGAAGGTTAAGACTTGAGACTTGCTTGTGACTTGCACATGTGTGACTTACTCCCATGTCTGCTTTCCTGGGACCTGTGAATGAACCCTCCGCTTCCTGGGACCTGTGGATAGACCCACAGCCTCCTGGGACCTGTGAATGGACCTCCCGCTTCCTGGGACCTGTGAATTGACCCCCCGCTTCCTGGGACTTGTGAATGGACCCCCAAGCCTCCTGGGAGCTGTGAATGGAGCCACAATCTCCTGGGACCTGTGAATGGACCCACAGCCTTCTGGGACCTCTGAATGGGCCCCCAGCCTCCTGGTACCTGTGAATGGACCCACAGCCTCCTGGGACCTGTGAATGGACCCACAGCCTCCTGGGACCTGGGAATGGACCCACAGCCTCCTGGGACCTGTGAATGGACCCACAGCCTCCTGGGACCTGTGAATGGACCCCCACTTCCTGGGACCTGTGAATGGACCCCCCGCTTCCTGGGACCTGTGAATAGACCCACAGCCTCCTGGGACCTGTGAATGGACCCCCCGCTTCCTGGGACCTGTGAATGGACCCCCAAGCTTCCTGGGACCTGTGAATGGACCCCCAAGCTTCCTGGGACCTGTGAATGAACCCCCAAGCCTCCTGGGAGCTGTGAATGGACCCACAATCTCCTGGGACCTGTGAATGGGCCCCCAGCCTCCTGGGACCTGTGAATGGGCCCACAGCCTCCTGGGACCTGTGAATGGACCAACAGCTTCCTGGGACCTGTGAATGGACTCACAGCCTCCTGGGACCTGTGAATGGACTCACAGCCTTCTGGGACCTGTGAATGGACCCCCCTGCTTCCTGGGAACTGTAAATGGACCCCCCGCTTCGTGGGACCTGTGAATGGCCCCCCCGCTTCCTGGGACCTGTGAATGGACCCACAATCTCCTGGGACCTGTGAATGGACCCACAATCTCCTGGGACCTGTGAATGGACCCCCAGCCTTCTGGGACCTGTGAATGGACCCCCAGCCTCCTGGGACCTGTGAATGGACCCCTAGCCTCCTGGGACCTGTGAATGGACCCCCAGCCTACTGGGACCTGTGAATGGACCCGCAACCTCCTGGGACCTGTGAATGGACCCACAGCCTCCTGAGACCTGTGAATAAACCCGCAGCTTCCTGGGACCTGTGAATGGACCCGCAGCCTTCTGGGACCTGTGAATGGACCCGCAGCCTCCCTGGATCTATGAATAGACCCACAGCCTCCTGGGACCTGTGACGTGTCCCAGAAGGTTGCAGGCAGGGAGTGTGTGTGTGTTGCTAAACAAATGGCCAGTTTACTGTCCTTCAGACTTTAGGGGGGCCGGACTGCCACCAGTGGGAGTAAACTGTGCCCTATCATTATTTCTCCCACTGACACCAGTGCCCCGTCATGGGTGTCAGTGCCCCCAGGCTGCAGTTTGGAGACCACTGGTCTAGGCAGTTGGTGCAGAAGTGTAAGAAGGAACCTGCTAAAATTAGTTACCCACTCTCCCCCAAAAAAAATAGAAACTCCAAAAGTGGAAGAGGAGAGGGGAAAGAAGGTGTTAAAGTGGAATTACCTTTTTAGGACTGGTTCACAACAGGACTCCATTTTCCTGTGCGGTTCACATGAAGTTCTTTGCGGTTCATTTTGAATGGGCTAAAATCGCACTGCAAAAAAAGTAGTGCATGCACTGTAAACGCCACACTTTTCATATATTTATTTGTATAAAAAAATTGAAAACCATTTATCATTTTCCTTCCACTTCTCAATTATGTGCCACTTTGTGTTGGTCTATCACATAAAATCCAAATAAAATACATTTATGGTTTTGGTTTTAACATGACAAAAATGTGGAACATTTCAAGGGGTATGAATACTTTTTCAAGGCACTGTATATGTATATACATATATATATGTACACACATGTATATATACCTCAAGAAGACGAGATAGATACAAGAATATATGCACGTAAGGTGAGATAAATGCATAATTTCTATGGATGTTGCAGGTGTTTCTCCTGTCCTCTCCGGCCTTCTGGCAGGCGTCACCGGTGTGGCTTCTTGTAAGCCCAAAGGATCGGGCTCCTTCCCCCTCTGTGTGGGGGGGTGGCGGGCGACTACATGACCCTCCGGATTGCTCCACGGTTTCCTGACATTCCTGGCCATGCAACTGTCTACTCCATTTTTAAGCAGTAACCATATCGCCATACCATACTTGTACTGTGATGTATGATTATACATTTTTCGCATATTTTAAGTTATTTTATATGTCTCTTAGAGTCAACGATCCCCCTGAAGATGACCACTGAATAGTCGAAACGCGTCAGTGATTTCCACCCACATACATTTGTTATGCAATCTTGTTTCACATTTTGCATGTAAAGTAATATTGGAATATGCAGGAATTTATCTGGCCAGACCGTTTTACGTGTTTTATTCATTGTAACCTAACTGTGTCTTTTGACAACTTTCAAATATATATGTTTTATACTTTTATTCGACATACAATTTTTCGATCACATTTATATTGCTGTCCAAAGCCCCATTGGGGAAAAACGTCCATTATCATTGGATGTGAAACATACATCCAACATGGCCAGTTGTAAACAGATCTTATATAGGGCCCTGAGATAATTGGGACTGTACCCCATATAAGGTGTATTACCTGCACATAATATCATGGGGTCTAGGTGTGCATGAAGCTATAAGCACTCGGGAGTGGAATTGTTACATGATTGAAGTGCCTACAAAGTCCCACTAGAGGGGAATTTCTATTTTATATATTCATGTCCCACAAATGCGGCATTAAAAAGGTAATGTATATAATAAAAAAAGGAATGGTTTTATCTAATAAAAGTAAAATAGAAGCAGATTAAACTTCTCCTTTAACCACTTGCCGACTGCCTAACGCACATATACGTCAGCAGAAAGGCACGGGCAGGCAAAGCAACATACAGGTACGTTGCTTTGAATCTGTCACCTGGCGGGCGTGCACGCCCGCCGCGACCTCCGTGACTGTGCCCGCGGGACCCGCGGACTCCATTCAGCCTGTGTCCCGCGATCGTGTCACGGAGCAAGGCATCTCCCTGTTCTGCCTAGTGACAGGACACTGATCTTCTGCTCCCTGTCATCATAAGCAGTGATCAGTGTCGTGTCATCGGTAGCCCAGCCCCCACACAGTTAGAATCACTCCCTAGGACACACTTAACCCCTTCCTCACTCCCTAGTGAATTAAACCCCTTCCCTGCCAGTGTCATTTACACAGTAATCAGTGCATTTTTATAGCACTGATCGCTGTATAAATGACAATGGTCGCAAAATAGTGTCAAAAGTGTCCGATGTGTCCACCGCAATATCACAGTCACGATAAAAAAAAAAATCGCTGATCGCCACCATTTCTAGTAAAAAAATAAAAATAAAAATGCCATAAATCTATCCCCTATTTTGTAGACGCTATAACTTTTGCGCAAACCAATTAATAAATGCTTATTATGATTTTCTTTACCAAAAATATGTAGAAGAATACGTATTGGCCTAAACTGTGGGAAAACGTTGTTTTTTTATATATTTTTGGGGGATATTTATTATAGCAAAAAGTAAAAAATATTGCTTTTTTTAAAAAAATTACGCTATTTTTTTGTTTATAGCGCAAAAAATAAAAACCGCAGAGGTGATCAAATACCACCAAAAGAAAGCTCTATTTGTGGGAAAAAAAGGATGTCAATTTTGTTTGGGAGCCACGTCGCACGACCGCGCAATTGTCAGTTAAAGTGACGTAGTGGCGAATCGCAAAAAGTGGCCCGGTCATTTGGCAGCCAAATCCTCTGGGGCTGAAGTGGTTAATGGTTTACTTTAGGCTTATTCTAAATGCAAGTTGAGCCTCACAATTCACATTTTATTACTATGCACTGATTTTTTATTTATTTTGTATGTAAGTGTAGCACCCTGATATTAGGCAGGGTTGCTAGTAAATGTATTTACCCAATGTAGCTGCCTTGGCCAATTGATAGGCGATCAATTGATTCCACCCTAATTCTGGAATTGCTGCACTTCTCTCTTCTGTCACTAGATGGCCGGTTATCTGGTGACATTAGATAAGACAAGAGCCATGCAAGGACAGATTAGGAATAGATGGGGTATCTCAGCCAATGGGCAGGGATTTTCTTGGGTCCCTTGGCCTGCTGGGTGAACCTATATATTTAGGTGAGGTCAGGTGATCAGGGTTCTGTGCCACCTGGACGGCTGTCTGGGTGGACGTATGTTGTATTGCCCGGGCTGCTAGGCCAGAGCCTGAGGCCTATTCCGGGGAGATCTGGCTGCTAGGCTGTCTAAGGGGCCTATTCAGAAGCTGGAGAGCAGCGCAGGGTTGGGATTGTGGCTTGCAGTCCAACCAGAAGTGACGATTCTGCTGGCCGGAGAACCTGTCGTGGTCGGAGGTAGAGGGGAAGCTGTTGCCACGAAGGGTCCATCCACCTTATTACCGGGGACCACAGTGAGTAACCGAAGCAAGTACTGGAGCAGTATTCTCACCAACCGGGGACTTCAGCGGGTGTCAAGCCAGGGATCAAGCCAGCGGAGGTGACACTTACAGAGCAACCTTGTGTGTCAAGCCAGGGACCGAGCAGGCCAGTGGGGTGACGCTTGAGGAGTATCTGTGAGTGCCAAGCTAGGGATCCAGCAAGGACGTGGGGGTGACGCTTGAGGAAGATACTCAGTGAGAAGATTGGAAGAGCTCCTAGGCATGCGCACGGGGTGTGCCGGGGGTGACTGGGCACACCCTAATCACCTAGTACACATTAGCATTATCGCTCAGTGTAGCAGCGGGGAAATGGGAAAGATCTCCTTTTTACCGGCTTTGCTTACGCACTTCTCTTTCCCTGTGCTGGCAGGGAGGTCAATGTGCCAGGGCCATATGCACAGTATATAGACACACGCATGCGTGTTTGAGCTTTGGGGTGCACACCCTAATGCAATAGGCTGCGCACACCTATGGAAGAGCTCATGAGATCCGGTGGCAGTGGATCAGCGGGTCTAGGTGATAGACTGGGAGCTCAGTCGAGTGAAGATCTAAAAAGGAGATTGTGGAGGAAGTGAAAGAGTTCATTGCAACCTTTGTTAGAAACTGTTCAAGATTGTTGCCATAGGAGACAGCGATCCTACTCATGCAGAGGTGGTGTCTGGCTGGATGCCTTTCCCTAAATAGCTGTCTACCTATAGAAGAATTCTCAGAGTCTGCTAATTCACATTGCAACTAGAGCTGGGAGATTTAAAAAAAAAAAAATCTGCGATTTAAAAAAAAAAAAAAAAAAAAACGCGATTTGAATTGTTTGTTTTTTTAAGTACACCGCGCCGGTTCTGAGGAGCTGCAGGCAAGAGTTTTTAGGCGAGGCCACGGCTTCGGCCTAGTCCGCGGCGTCCGGCCTCGCAGACTAGGCCGAAGCCGCGGGCTCGCCTAAAAACTCCTGCCCGCAGCTCCTCAGGACGGGCTCTGTGTCAGCGCCGGTCCTGGGGAGCTACAGGCAGGAGTTTTTAGGCGAGGCCGCGGCTTCGGCCTCGTGGACTAGGCCGAAGCCATGGCCTCGCCTAAAAACTCCTGCCCACAGCTCCTCAGGACCGGCGCGGTGTCAGCGCCGGTTCTGGTGAAAAAAAAAATCGATTTGCTGAAATTTTGAATCGATTTGACCTCTCACCTCGATTCAAGATTTAAATCGATTTTTTACCCAGCCCTAATTGCAACTACTAAAGGGTGTCCTGGCCCTAGACCTCTCTTCCACGGTTCTGTTTAGGAGAAAATAAATCTCTTTGCATTTAAGAAGTGTCTGGTGCCCATCAATCTACCTACATTGCACCCACCATGCCTCATAATCCACTCTACACAGAAGGATGTCAGCTGTCCCTAACTCTGGAGGTCACCATTAGGCCTGGAGAGGCCCGGGACTTGGCTACATAAGAAACCAATTTCAGGTTCAGTTAGGGCCCATTCACACCACTAGCTACATTACACCCGATGGTTGGAGGTGCCACCATTTATTATAAAAGACATCCCGTCACACCCACCCAGCACACTTACATTATACAGCAATGCAACACGTGGTGCTGCACTAACGGGCGTTACAGTGCACCGCTCTGCTGAAAATACTGCAGGCACAATTTTCGATTTGTTGCAGTGCTCTGCTCCGTCTTTTCAAATGAATAAGCTGCCCTGATGCAACGCACATGAATGTGCATGTGTTTTAACGCACTACAGCGATCCTGGGCTGCTGTGAATGGGTCCCAATTGTGGAGATTGCAGAGCCGTCCACTGGGGACAGACAGTAAAATTAGCAGTTTCTGGTGGAGATAGGCCATCTTTCAGATGGGTGGCGGTAACAACGGATGGCTGAGCCGTAGTTTTACCCCCCGCCTACCTGAGCTGTAATGTAAGATCCAAGCGGGACTCTTCACATGCTGTGTTTTGCATTCTTTTTTTAACTCAGGGTGGAGTGTTTGGGTAAGTGTAGACGTGCCGTTGGGGGATGGGGGGGGGGCTTTAAAAATGCGCAGAGATGCGTTTTTTAACACCCGCACCCTCAAGCTGTAATGGCAGCAAATCAGTGTGTTCACGGCCACCTATCAATCACCTCTGAAAATACACACCGTAACCTCCTGAGTTCAATGGGGTGGCAATTATTATTGCTATTATATTATTACTATTATACAAATATATACACACGCACACACACACATACATATATATATATATATATATATATATATATATATATATATATATATTACTACTATATACTATATTATATATAATATATTCGATTTTTATACCATTATATATATTATTAATATACTATTATTAGATTTATTTAGAATAATATATTAGATTTTTATAACATTATATTATTACTATATATATACACATTTATATTTATTATTAATATACTATTATTATTATTACTATATATTATATAATAATATTTTTTTATTATTACTATTACTACTATATTATTACTACTATGTATTATTAAGATACTACTATAGTAATAATAAAAGTATGTTAATATATAGTAGTAATAATAAATAAATTATATATATATATATATATATATATATATATATATATATATATATATATATATATTATTACTACTATATATTAATATATTATTATTATTACTATATATATATATATATATATATAATTTTTTATTACTACTATATATTATTAATATACTATTGTTGCTAATATACTATTATAATTAGTATTATTAATATACTATATTATATAGCGAGGAGGTGAAATAACTCACCGCCTGTCAAATGCCCTCTGAAAAGTGATTTGAACGCAAATCGCTCTTCAGAGGGAACCACACTCTAATGACAGTGTGGGAGAGTCCATAAAATATTTTTTTTTCTCAATTTGTAGGAAATAAAATCTTTCATTGGTGAACTCATTGTATCATTATCAGAAATGAAAGATTCCTCCCCTGTACAGTAATATTTCTATCTATGAAGATACAATAATATACAAAGTTGCAATCACTCCCACTGCAAACATTTGTATAAAAACTTAAATAGAAATGTTACTAAATAAGATCACCTGGGAGGGAAAACTTTATTTATAAACTGAGTACAAACTCAGACTGACCTGAACCCTTCCTGATGATCTCTGCACTGTAGGGGGAAATCTTCGCTGCTACTGACAACTCCAGTCCTGACATGACTTTTGCACACAGCAGAGTCACATGCAGGCTTCCTATTGGCTGCAGCCATGCAAGGAAGTCAGCTATTCTGCTGCAAGGCAGTCTGGGAGTCGTAGTCCAGGGCTCAGTCTGCAGGACGTGAACTGTTCCCATGTTATGCCACATGGCCCTTTAAATCTTAAAGGGACCTAAAAGCTCATTGCACACGTTACAATGTGACTGTACAATCTCCTTTAGATCTACCAACAACTATTTAAAGTGGATGTCCACCCTAAAAAAAAAAAAGTTACATTAACAGTCTCCTTGACACAAAGTGTGTGTCCCAAAAGACAGCTGGCCTTTCACAAAGCGCCGCGAGACTTGCGCATGCGCAGTAGGAAACAGGCAGTGAACCTGCAAGGCTCCCCTACCTGTTTCCCTTAGTTAGAATGGCGGCGGTGCCGCCACCCGATCCGATGAACGGATCAGCCTCGGGGGGCCAACATCGCGGGCTCCCTGGACAGGCAAGTGTCCTTATTAAAAGTCAGCAGCTACAGCGTTTGTAGCTGCTGACTTTTAAAGAACAAAATTTGTGGGTGGAACACGGCTTTAAAGCAAGGGATCGGATCCAGATTGGTTGGATAGATTAGGTCTTCATAACACAAGACTTTCCGTCATGCGTGTCAGGAACGCGGGCAGAATCATGCGTTTCCAACACGCACAGACATGTGACAGTTCTTAATGGCACCCTCACCCCCTCTTCGGCACAACTTTACAAAAAGGTCAGGGACTTTTTTTCCTGCATTTCTCGCAAGTAGGGGGGGGGGGGTTGGGAATGAACGGGCTGCTCTTCACACAGCACGCGTATACTATATTCCTAAAAGTATTGGTGTATACTATATAATATACTATATTGGTATACAATAATAATAATAATAGTAATAATTAGGGCTGTGGAAATTAACTAATTCCTTGATTAATCGATTAATTGTTTTGATAGATCAAAATTCTTTTGATTGGTACTCACCTCTCCCCCAGCTTCCAGGTCTTCAGAGAGATCCGGTGACGTCACGGACACCGGCGGGGCTTGCCGTGTCCATCTGAAGGGCTTCTTTGCTGTGCCTTCATATCTGCATGCCGGCGGGACCTTACTATCTGCCACACGCAAGGACTGTTACACTTCCCTCTATCACTTCCCTCTATCAACCTGGGATTCTACAGCCATCCACTGGGAGTTGTGATAGTTCCCTTCAAGGGACATCTACATGCCGACGGACTGATGTTAACCCCTCCGCGTCTGGATTCAGCAGTGGTATCTTTGTACACATTTTTATACCAGTATCTTACTTAGCTACATGTTTTTATGACTGCTTTTGCTACCGTTTGGTATTACTTGCACCATTTTTACAGTTTATGTAGCTACATCGATTTTATCTCCAGTGCAATATTAATTTTGTTACCTACTTCAAGACTATAAAAGTTTTAATGCTATTCCCATCGCATTTTTGCATCCTGCTATCGATTTTTCCAGTGGTTGGTAGCTGCACTGGGAATCGGCCTGCAAGGAGATCAGCTAAAAGTAGTTGGATATCTATGTGCGTTATAATTAATCAAAATTAGTCGATTAATCGATTAAAAAAAATCGATTAATCGAACACGAAAATTTTAATCAGTAACAGCCCTAGTAATAATATATTAATAATAATATTTTATATATATATATATATATATATATATATATTTATTAATAAGAGTAATAATAATACTAGTATATTAATAATAATAGTATACAATAATATAAAAATATCATAATATAGTATATAGTAGTAATATATATGTATATATATTTTATTATAGTATAATAGTAAAAATCGAAATAATAATAATAAAAGTATATTATTATTAATAATAATATTATATATTTTTTTATTATTAATAATAATAATATATAGTAATAATAAATAGTATATTAATCATAATAGTATCCAATAATATAATAGTATAAAAAATAGGATTTGTAAAATCCTTTTCTCTGAAGTCCATGGACGGGCACAGCTCCTTTATTCTTGACCTTAGGGTTTATGCCGTCTATCAGGAGAGGACTAGGCAGACATGTAAAACATGTAACACAGCAAAGCCGAACAGTACAGCCCAGGGGGCGGTCCCTCTGGCTATAACCCCTCACCCTGCATCTAGCAGCTCAAGCAGTACAAACATAAAAAGGAGGGGTGGGTGCTGTGTCCATCCATGGAATTCAGAGAAAAGGATTTTACGGTGAGTACAAAAATCCTATTTTCTCTTTCTTCCATGGACGGACACAGCTCCTTTAGTCTTGACAAGTGGGACGTCCCCAAGCAGTGTCAAAAAACTGAGGGGTGGGAACAGCAAGCAAACAAACTCCACCCAAAACAACCAGAGCTCCTCAACGGGGGAGTTGCAACCTTAAACGGCCGCCTGCAAAACTTTGCAACCTTTGCCTGAGATGGGGCACGCCAGACATGGATCTCCTGGCTTCTCGACTCAATCTTAAGGGTTTTGAGGTTTGTGGCCAGGTCAAAACTTTGCAACCGAAGCAAGCATCCGAAGATGCACTCACATCAACCTTGTAAAACTTAGTGAAAGCATGAACGGATGACCAGGTCGCCGCCTTACACACCCGTGAGACAGACGCTTGATGTCGGAAAGCCCAGGAGGCACCAATCGCCGTGGTCAAATGCGCCGTGACAGGAAAGGGAGGCGCCCGCCTTTTAAGGGCATAAGCCTGGATCACAATCTGTCTGATCCACCGAGAAATGGTGGCCAACGAGACCTCCAGGCCTCTCTTTGGACCAACCACCGACACAAACAGTGAGTCAGACCTCCGAAAATGAGCAGTAGCAGACAGATACACCGGCAGATCTCGGACCACGTCCAAGGAATGCAAAGCAACCTCTTTGGGATGCGACGGCCGAGGACACAAGAGTGGAAGCACAATGTCCTCATTTAGATGAAAAGCCGAAACCACCTTCGGAAGAAACGAAGGCTGCGGGCGTAGCACCGCTTTATTCTTGTGGAGGATCAAGTAGGGAGACTTGCAAGACAAGGCCGCCAACTCAGAAACCCTCCTGACAGATGTAATGGCCACCAGAAAGGCAACTTTCTGAGAGAGTGTCAAAAGAGGAATCTCTCTTCTGTTCTCAAACTGAGGTTTCTGAAGTACCGAGAGCACCAGATTCAAATCCCACGGAGGCAGCGGTGGTCGAACCGGAGGGGCCACATGTCGAACCCCTTGCACAAACGTACTCACCAGTGAATGAGCCGCCAAGGGTCGTTGAAAGAAGACAGCCAAGGCTGATATCTGCCCCTTAATGGTGCTTAAGGCCAGCTTTTGACCCACTCCACGCTGTAAAAACAGCAGGATCCTGGAAACCGAATACGTCCGTGGACGCCACCCCATCTCCTCACACATAGAGATGTAGGTCTTCCACGTGCGATGATAAATCTTCAGAGAAGATGACTTCCGTGCCCTCAGCATGGTGGAAATTACTGAATCCAACAGGCCTTGGTCCCTTAGTACCTGACTTTCAACAGCCATGCCGTTAAAGCCAACGACTGTAAAGCAGGATGAAGTATAGGACTTTGCGACAGAAGGTCCTCTCGCATCGGCAGTCGCCAAAGAACATCCGCCACCAGGCATACTAGGTCGGCGTACCAGGGACGCCGAGGCCAATCTGGGGCAATTAAAATCACCGGAATCCCCTCGGTCTCCACTCTGCGAAGCAGACGAGGAAGAAGTTTTAGCGGGGGGAAGGCATAAATTAGCCGATACTGTCCCCACGGAGCCACCAATGCGTCTGTCGCATCTGCCTAGGGATCGTTTGACCTGGCCACAAACCTCAATATCTTCAGATTGAGTCGAGAAGCCAGGAGATCCACGTCTGGCGTGCCCCATCTCAGGCAAAGGTTGCAAAGTTTTGCAGGCTGCCGTTTAAGGTTGCAACTCCCCCGTTGAGGAGCTCTGGTTGTTTTGGGTGGAGTTTGGTTGCTTGCTGTTCCCAACCCCTCAGTTTTTTCAGATAGAGCTGGCACGTTCCACTCTGCCCACCGCAGGATGTGAGCGACCGCCAATGCTGCAGCCGAGCTTCTTGTTCCTCCTTGATGGTTGACATACGCCACCGCCGTGGCGTTGTCCAACTGGATCCTGACTGGATGTCCCTGCAGCCTCTGTGACCATGTGGAGAGGCACAGCCTGATGGCCCGAAGTTCCAGCACATTGATCGGCAGGCGGGATTCTTCCTGCATCCAGCAACCCTGTGTCGACTGTACGCCCGAAACTCCCCCCAACCGGTCAGGCTGGCGACCGTCGTGATCACCGTCCAGTGAAAGGGAAGGAACTACTTTCCGGACTGAAGGGGCGGAGACCTCAGCCACCAGACCAGGGAAGCCCTGACTAGCTGGCTCACCCGGATTTGTCCAGGGACAACGGAGATTTGTCCCATTTGGACAGGATCTCCTTTTGCAAGACTCGAGTGTGGAATTGAGCATACAGTACCGCCTCGAAGGTGGCTACCATGAGACCAAGGACTCGCATTCAAAAGCGCAGCGACGACCAGAAGAGTCTACAATTTTTCCAAAGGGAGAAAAACTCTCGCCTCTGAGGAGTCCAGAATCAAGCCCAGGTATTCCAGGCGCTGAGTCGGCATCAACACCGACTTCTGGAGGTTCAGTACCCAACCAAACTCCCGAAGGGTCTGACTGGCGATAGCCGCATCCTCCTCTAATTCGGAGTCTGAAGCTGCTCTCGGAAGATCGCCCAGGTAGCCCACAATAGCGATGGCTTTGCTGAGACAGTGAGGAAGAGTCGGGGCAAGCACCTTGGTGAAAACCTGTGGTACCGACGCCAGGCCAAAAGGGAGAGCTACAAATTGGTAGTGATCGTCCCCGACTGCAAAGCGCAGAAATCTTTGATGCCTGACCTATATGGGACATGCAAGCAAGTATGCGTCCTTGATGTCCAAGGATGCCAGAAAATCTCCCGGATGGAGTGCAGCGACCATAGAGTGAACCGATTCCATCCTGAACCTTCGTACTTTTACAAAGGTGTTGAGGGCCTTGAGATCCAGGATTGGACGGACCCCATCCTTTTTTGGGACTACAAACAGATTGGAGTAAAATCCCTAAAACCTTTCCGGCAGCGACACAGGCACTATTACCCCCATGCCTCAGCAGGTCCTGCACTGCCCCAAACAGGGCGTTCCGACGAGCCGGAAGAAGATGAAGGTTGGAGGGAAAAAATCTGTTTGGTGGACAAGAAAGAAACTCTATCTTGTACCCCGATGAAACCACTTTGCAGACCCACTGGTCAGAAAGCAGGGAGGTCCACCGAGCTGCAAACTCGCGAAGGCGACCCCCCACCCGAGAGTTGGGCGGGGGAAAACCTTCATGCTGTCGCAGATTTGTTCTCAGGCTTGCGAAACCAGGGATGCTTTTGTCCCTCAGCTGGCCTCAGTTTAAAAAAACTGTTTAATGAATTTGAAAAAACTAAACAGTAAAGTTAGGCCAATTTTTTTGTATAATGTGACAGATGATGATACGCAGGAGTAAATAGATACCCAACATGTCACGCTTTAAAATTGCACACACTTGTGACATGTACTTAAAAATCTCCATAGGCGACGCTTTAATTTTTTTTACTGGATACATGTTTAGAATTAGAGAGGGGGTCTAGGACTAGAATTATTGCTTTCGCTCTAACGATATGTGTGGTTTGAACGTTGTTTACATATGCGATAGCGACCTACGTATGCGTTCGCTTTTGCGTGCGAGCTCGCGGGGATGGGGGCGCTTACATTTTTTTTTTTTATTTACACTTTTCCTTTAAAAGGAAAAATGTTGATCACTTTTGTTTCTATTACAAGTAATGTAAATATCCCTTGTAATAGGAATGGTGCGCGACAGGTCCTCTTTATAAAATTGATCTCACAGCGAATCCGTCGCAGAGACCACTTTTATCTGAAAGCGGACCGCCCGCTATTTAAGAATATACCAGGGTTATGGCAGCTATCTGCTGCCATAACAACGGTATTCAACGTCAAAGTACCGACGTATAACGACGGTGGGCGGTCCGGAAGTGGTTAAATAAATCTTACAATGCAATCAATGTATTACTAACATATCGCCACCCAGTGGCCAAGATATCTCAGTGCAACCAAGAAACAGGACCTTGTATTTCAGCATGTTATCATTATGTCTTCAAAGGAAACCTCTACCAGAAAAAAGGAGAGAAGGTAACACTGTAACTACTGAGCACAGCGGCCCGGTGGTTAGCACTTCTGCCTTCCTTGCAGCACTGGGCATTTGTAAAAGAACACACCAGGGGCGCCAACGCCTAGTGCATTACCCAAGGTTTATTAAAAGAAACCAAATAGCCAAATGAATTCTCACAAAAGACGGAAGTAATGCACATAACAATCTCCGGTGGTCGGTCAACGTGGCGACGTGACCAAGCGATTGGCGATATTGCCAGGCTGACGCATTTCAGGGGGTGGCGCGTTTAAGCGTTAGCGCTCCCTGTGTGTTCTTTTACAGTGTATAATTGGAATCCCCTGTCTAGGAAAAAACCTGCCCTTTGTCAGCAGCAAGCTGGAGAGACTGACCACTATTCTGACACCGAGCGCAGCAGTCTGGGTCGTCAGTAGGGATGAGCGCAAGAATGTTGGGATCCTAGTCCGAACTCTCGTGATTGAGCCAGCCTGGAAGATATCACTATAGTGGGCCAAACACCTGTTGCTGGGGCATTTTTTGCCCCACACTGCAATAAAGGGCATTCTTCCCACTGACTACCAATGTAAGGAGCATTCTTCGCACTGATCACCAATGTAAGGAGCATTCTTCCCACTGATCACCAATGTAAGAAGCATTCTCCCCACTGATCACCAATGTAAGAAGCATTCTTCCCACCGATCCCCAATGTAAGAAGCATTCTTCCCACCGATCCCCAATGTAAGAAGCATTCTCCCCACTGATCCCCAATGTAAGAAGCATTCTTCCCACCGATCCCCAATGTAAGAAGCATTCTCCCCACTGATCCCCAATGTAAGAAGCATTCTCCCCACTGATCCCCAATGTAAGAAGCATTCTCCCCACTGATCCCCAATGTAAGAAGCATTCTCCCCACTGATCCCCAATGTAAGAAGCATTCTCCCCACTGATCCCCAATGTAAGAAGCATTCTCCCCACTGATCCCCAATGTAAGAAGCATTCTCCCCACTGATCCCCAATGTAAGAAGCATTCTCCCCACCGATCCCCAATGTAAGAAGCATTCTCCCCACCGATCCCCAATGTAAGAAGCATTCTTCCCACTGATCACCAATGTAAGGAACATTCTTCCCACCGATCCCCAATGTAAGAAGCATTCTTCCCACCGATCCCCAATGTAAGAAGCATTCTTCCCACCGATCACCAATGTAAGGAACATTCTTCCCACCGATCACCAATGTAAGGAACATTCTTCCCACCGATCACCAATGTAAGGGACATTCTTCCTACTGATCACCAATGTAAGGGACATTCTTCCCACTGATCACCAATGTAAGGGACATTCTTCCCACTGATCACCAATGTAAGGAGCATTCTTCCCACTGACCACCAATGTAAGGGACATTCTTCCCACTGATCACCAATGCAAGGAGGATTCTTCCCACTGACCTCCAATTTATGGGGCATTCTTCCCAGTGACAAGCATTGCCATGGTGTCTCTCAGGTACCATCAGTGTAAGAGGACCATTCTCCCAATAACTACCAATGTAAGGTGGTCCTTTTCCCAATGACCATCAATCATAGAGGGTAAATCTCCTTGGACCACCAATGTACCTTTCCAATGACTATCAGACAAACGATGCAAGGCAAACATGACACCACAGAAAGGCATTAATTTAAAAATTTTAATATGACATTATTTATTTTTTTAACTATCTGGAGAACGGTTTCTGTAGAGTCATGGAGGAATTCAGAGGTCTTGATCTGATAGGACACAGCAGAAACCAAACTAACAAAGAACAGTACGTAGCAACAATATATGGTGGGTAAAATAAGTATTGAACACGTCACCATTTTTCTGGTTAAATAGATTTCTAAAGGTGCTATTGACATGACATTTTCACCACATATCGGCAACAACCCATACATACAAAGAAATTGGTTCAGAAATTATGTTATGTGTAATAAAATGGAATGACACATGGAAAAAGTATGGAACATATGAAGATAGGGGAGATGCAAAAAAGGCATGGAAAGCCAAGACACCAGCTGAAATCTCTCAATAATTAGAAAGCAATCCTGCCCCTTGTCAGTGCAAATTAATATCAGATGGTTCAGTCTCAACTAATGGGCTATAAAAAGGTGTCTCATTACCAAGGTGTCAGACAAGAAGCATCTCATGATGGGTAAAAGCAAAGAGTTCTCTCAAGACCTTTCACAACCTTATTGTTGCAAAACATACTGATGGTATTGACTACCAGAGGATTTTTTAAACTTCTGAATGTTCCAGTGAGCACTGTTGGGGCTATAATCCAGAAGCGTAAAAAAGATAATTTCACCATAAACCGACCACAACCGGGTGCTCCTCACATGATTTCTGACAGAGTAGTGAAAAGAATTACCAGAAGAGTTGTCCAAGAGCCAAGGACCACTTGTGGAGAGCTTCAGAAACACCTGGAAATAACAGGTTCAATAGTTTCAAAGAAAACAATAAGTAATGCACTCAACTGCCATGGCCTGTATGCACGCTCACCACGCAAGACTCCATTGCTGAAGCTTGCATGCTGCACAACATTTAGACAAGCCTGTGAAATACTGGGAGAATATAGTCTGGTCAGATGAGACCAAAACTGAACTCTTTGGATGCCATAATACACGCCATGTTTGGAGGTCAAATGGCACGTCACCCCAAAAACACCCCCATACAAACAGTGAAGTTTGGAGGTGGGAACATCATGGTGTGGGGCTGTTTTTCAGCATACAGTTAGAGCAAACTTCATATCATTGAAGGAAGGATGAATGGAAAAATGGACCAAGACATTCTTGATAAAAATCTGCTGCCATCTACCAGGATGATGAAGATGAAATGAGGGAGGACATTTCAGCAAGACAATCATCCCAAACACAAATCCAAGGAAACTCTTAACTTGTTTCAAAGAAAGATAAAAAAATGGTTGCTAGAATGGCCCAGCCAATCACCGGACTTGAATCCAATAGAAAATCTATGGAAAGAACTAAAGATCAGAGTTCATAGAAGAGAACCACGGAACCTTCAAGATTTGAAGATTGTTTGTGTGGAAGAATGGGCCAAAATCACACCTGAGCAACGCATGCAACTCGTTTCTCCATACAGGAGGCGTCTTGAAGCTGTCATTACCAACAAAGGATTTTGTACCAAGTATTAAATACATTTCAGTTAGCGTGTTCAATACTTTTCCCTGTGTCATTCCATTTATTACACATAACTTCATTTCTGAACTTATTTTTATTGGTGTCTTTGTATGTATGGATTGTATGGGTCGTTACCGACATGTGGTGACCATTTCATGTCAATAGCACCTTTAGATATATATTTACCCAGAAAAAAGGTACGGTGTTCAATACTTATTTTACCCGCTAACACACACATATACATACACACACATACACATTTTTTTTTTATATATAGAAAACGGGACCAGAGAGTCGAGTTTCAAGGAGGCACCACAGTTTCCTATTTAGGTTTTAAAAGTTCAAGAGGCAGCAGTAAGGGATTTAAGGGGCAAAAACCCAATTCTTTCCAGTCCGCCGCCTGTGAGCCCAGGGCGGCCTTTTCCTGCTCTGAATTCTGAGATTTGGTTGGCTTGTTCATATCCGTGTAGGTTTCACGCAGAGCATCGCTTAAAGCCTGAGCATTCAGAGTCTGTAGCTGGCCTGGGATGCAGTACAGGAGATGAAGGACGACTGCCGATTCTGAAAAGACACAAATATTAGACACATGACGTTTGGGGAAATCTTGGTATTAGTCTTCATGACTAAAAAGTCATTTTTGCCCATTATTTACACCCCCCTTTATGACCAGGCTATTTTTTGCAATACAGCACTGCATTGCTTTAACTGACAATTGCGCATTCACGCGACGCTGTACTTAAATAAAATGCTTGTTTGTTTTTTTCCCCCCCCCCCCACAAATAGAGCTTTCTTTTGGTGGTATTTGATCACTTCTGTGGTTTTATTTTTTTTGCGCTATAAACAAAAAAAGACCGACAACTAAAAAACAATATTTTTTTACTTTCTGCTATAAAACATACCCAATAAAAAAAAATATAGCGTCTTCAAACTACGGGATATTTTTACTGACTTATTATTTTTACTAATAATGGTGGCGATAAGCGGGACGGCAACATTTCAGAGGACAAATCTGACACTAAGGGACATTTTTTCTGGAGGGAGGGGGGGGAAATTGTGACTGGAGGAAAACAGAGATCTGCAGAAACATAAGATCTCCATCTTCCTCCCTCAGGCAGACCTCCATTCTGCCTCTCCTGTAAACGATCAGCGGGTCTCGGCGGCCATTGCAGTATTAAACCCAAAAAGCACACAATAAATTTGCAGCTTACCAATTCTTAGATGTGATGGCTGCATTCGTTTCCATTTTTAGGCTCTTTCTTCTATTTTCCCCCCCAGTGATCTAGCCGGCAAGTCTTTTGTTTTTCACAAGCCCAAGCTCTCCAGCAGAATGTATCAGTTTACATGGATGAGACAAACTGCTTAACACTGGCAGGGGTGATTAAAATGATCAGCTTTTATTTTATTCATGGAAAACCTTTATTCCAAAAGGGAATGTAACTGCCTATTAAAAGTGTGAGTTGGCATTTGACTTCAATTTGTTAGTGTAATTAAATCTGCTAATACATTTATCAATGCCCTAACCCCAGGCTGACAATGCTGCTGTCTGCTGTGCCTTCTGTTCTCATTCCTCCAGAGTGGGGGCTCTCTAATACATGTGGTGCATTACTGGCCAGATCACCAGGTGAAAACAGAGGGGGGGGGGGGGACGCCAAAAAAAAAAAGAAAACGAATGCAGCTACCACATCTAAATGATTGGTAAGCTGCAATAGAATACATTTTTGGTTTTGGGCTTAATACCGCTTTAAACTATCTCAGGTACATAAAAGTGCAACCATCAAGCCCAACTCCAGTAAAAAAAAAAAAAAAAAAAAGAAATGATTGTTGCTTTGGATAGGGTGGGGAAGGGTCACAGGTTGAATGGTATAGAAAATCTCTCCAAAGTACACAGTAAAACTGGGACGGGTTACAACTTCTGACAAGGTTCTCTTGCATGTCCTGGTGACACCCGTACCACCCCGAGTTTCTTGTATGGGTGTCACATGAACAGAAGTGAGAGAAAATCTCCAGAACTAAAAACCCTACAGAAATCTGAACTATATTTCCCACTCTACTAAGCTCCTATACCTACCAAATTCAGGACAGCTTCGGAAGGGTCTCCCCCATAGTTGCCTTAGAAAGGTATTTATAAATCTTCTCAAAGTCCAGTTTCTTCCACCGACCATCAGCCTCCTCCACAGCCACTGGCTCCACCCCCGAGGGAGCAGACCCCTCCCCTGAGGGCTCTTCCTGCTGAGAGCTGTTCTTGGCAGGGCTATTTGAGCGGGAAGCGCGCTTCCGGGGCTCTTTACAGGGTATGGAATGCCGAAGAGTCACTGGTTCAGTGGACGCGATCGTCAACATCTGAAAATTTCAAAAGACAAACTATATATTCAGTACAAGGACTAACAGATTCCAAATACAGAAATACTGCATTTGGTTTGATACAACCTAATCCATTAGTCTCAATGCAATTTAAGTTACAGGCCCAGAAGAAAATTACAGATCAGGGGTTTGTACTGACTTTTCTGATCTGGGTACTTGTTTCAGAGGTTCAAAAAATATTGGAAGCCAGTGTATTATTACAGTGTTTCTCAACTTCAGTCCTCAAGGCGCCCCAACAGGTCATGTTTTCAGGATTTCCCTCAGATGAAACAACTGTGGTAATTACTAAGGCAGTGAAACTGATCAAATCACCTGTGCAAAATAATGGTAAGCCTGAAAACATGACCTGTTGGGGCGCCTTGAGGACTGGAGTTGAGAAACACTGTATTATTATCACAGCCATGAAGCAATCGGCACTTTCAAAAGATCGTTGTCCACGCACCCCTTAGGAAGATTTCCCCTCACTTCCTGTCACAGGAATAACTATCCCTTGGATGGTAATCACAATAAATCTCAGAACAACAAAGAGCCAACATACTGCCAATGAACATCAAATATTTAATAAGGTCATAAGACGAAAAAAAATAAACCAAACATAATGGATCCCTTTCTCAAGGTGACACCAAGCAATAGGCATATATAGTATAGTTTAGTTTGTGGATTAAGTATAAATAAATAGCAGCCAATCATAAGGGAGGGGAGGAGCTTGCTCAGCACTATGCAGTCAGCGACTTTCTGAGGCTTAAAAATATGCAGTGGAATCCTGATGCCTGATCTGAGCCCACGGCCTGTGACCATCTACGGTAGCGGGCCCACGGCCTGTGACCATCTACGGTAGCAAGCTGTAGTCTCTATCTCTTGTAGCAAACCTGTTGTTTTTGATCATCTCCTAAAGCAAGCCTCATGTAACAGGTCTCCAATCTGTGTTTCTGAAGCAGGACTCCAGCCCCCAGCAACTCATATAGCATGTCTGTCGTATCGGACCATCTGCTGTAGCATGTCTGTAGTCTCTGACCATCTATTGTAGCATGTCTGTAGTCACTGACCATCTATTGTAGCAAGCCTGTAGATTCTGACCATCTCCTGTTACATGCCTGCAGTCTGACAACTTTCTGTAGCATAACATTGACTCAATATTGTGTCAAGGGCCACACTTGCACTAGAATTGTATTACTCTAATGGTAGATTGGGGCAGAGAGGGTGTTGAATTTCACTGAGGGTTTATGGTGCCTCCTATAAAACACAGATCAGATTTACCTGTGAGAAGGCAGCAGTCAAGGCTTCTTCTGTTGGCTTGGACATCCGGCACACTAAATCCGTCCATAACTTGAAACATAAAAGAGAAAATAAAATACGTATGAATATTACAGATCAAGATGATAACCACATTTCTGGAAGCTGTATATGAGGCCTCCTCCTTTTACCTCAATGGGCACTGGGGTTTCGGCCTCTTCAGCTTTCCTGTCCTGCACCCATTTCTCATAGACGGTCTGGACGGCCTCCCGGGCAGCGCGGCCACGCAACCAAGCTATATACGAGGACACCTGAGGGAGGACAGAGAAGCTACATGAAGATCTAGAAATGCTAAAATTGGAGTGAGCTGTGTCTGGTATGCAGAGGCTGCAGACCCTGATGTGGAATATACTTACCTAATCCAGTCCAGTCTCCCATAGCAGACACCTCCAGCTGTCAGATTCTCTCTCAGTCCAAGTACTTCCCGTGCCGCAACACCCGTGTCCCATGGGCGCCAGGCCACACCTCCTAAGCCTAGTTATTGGACAATGGGCCAATATTGATGCACAGGAGGTGGCAGGGCCAGGAGCTCAACCCGTGAAAGATCACTTCATGGCTGCATAAGGAAGTGTGTGCCTGTTGGGGGGGGGGGGGGGGGATTGTGGCTTATAACTCTGTGGGGCCTATGGGGTGTGGCTTATAACGTGAACAGGGGGGGGGAGAGTAGTTCTAAAAAGTTGCACAGTGTACGTAGTCCATTAATACAGAGTCTATACATACAGAATAACAGAAGATACTGAGAATTACACCCGGCATACAGGACAAGAGAAGTCGTAAAGTGCAGAGTCCATACATACAGAATAAGAACAGATACTGAGAATTCCACCCAACATACAGGACAAGAGAAGTTGCACTATGTAGCACTCTTGGGTCACATGACTTGCACTTCCTAATCTGGACGTTGCTCAGGGAGGAAGAACATGGAAAGCTCAATATTCTGCTCTGTTGTGTTTCTTTGAAATGAGGGCACACCTAGATATACTGAAACAGAAGACCAACCAAT